>JARQOC010000002.1:607080157-607365693 GCA_033576535.1 Allobates femoralis | reverse complement strand
TCATTATGTCCTATCTGCATGATATGTATTGTGATTTCTTTCAATTTTTCCCAACCACTTTGTTGTTACATTACTGTATTTACATGGCTTAGAATCGCACACATGCCTATGAGAGCTCCCGGAACGTCACTTCCGGCTTTCCCTTGGGAGCCATAGCAACACACAACGCGGCCGGCATGGCCGCTTGATTGGCATTGATATTTATTGGCGGAACGCCGGATGCTAGCCACGCCTCCCTGACGAAGCCGCTTTACAGCGGCGATACACGTGGGATCTGGGCTCCCTGCCCCTTACACATCACGGTCCCTGACGCTGGACCTCCCCACACCACTCTGGCTACACACCTGTGGCTGGAGGACTTTCACAGATCGCGGGCGCACAGCACTTAGGACAGACAGGTCATTGGTGAGATAAGCTCCATTTCTTTGTTCCATATTGTGAGACTTTGTTTTTCAGCTCATTGTGCCTGTCCATTTTGGGTGCTTTTACATCCAGCTGTGCGCCCTTTGTGTGATTCACACATTAGTAGTGTGGTGGTTGTTCCATTGCCCAAGGGATACTTTACCAGTCTGTTATGCATTTATAGTATTGCACTTCTTGTTGATCCTTCCAGACACAACTGGTGGTTAGTCCCTTATTCATGTTTATGGGAATTATTATGCAATAACCACATATTTTTTGCATTATTACTTATGTGCATCTTATTCATGCATTTATAAGAGACTGGTTTTGTGACATATGATCGATATTTACAGGGGTCTCATTTCCTTGTGGACTGTGGTCCGTTTATGTTTTTTAACTGTTTTTAAATGTTTGTTGTTCCGTCCTAAATAAAAAGCTTTATTGATTTCTATACATTTCTTGTGGTGGTGTGCTGCTATTTGGATTTGTCAATTCTTTCTCTACGATCATCAGGCATGGAACACAGGCAGATGTCATCGGGCGCTGCTATGGACTGCAGACATCAGGTACAGACCACAAGCAGATGTTGTCAGGCACAGACCACTGGCTGAAGTCATCTGGCACAGAACATAGGTAGACGTCATCTGGCACAGCCATGGTCAGCATACAGAAGGCACAGACCAAAGTCAAATGTAATCGAGTACAGACCACAGGCTGAATGGAAGTTGTCAGGCACAGACCACAGACAGACATTATCGGGTACAGACCCCGGACAAATGTCATCTGCAGAGCACAGACAGGCAGGTGCAAAACCGGACACAAACAGGGCTTCAGGTAACACACAGGAACAAATGCAGAATTCAGGCTAGTCCCAGGACACAGGAATGGACTAGATATACAGGCAGGATGGGTTCAGGGACATGGGCAGATACAAATATGGACCCCAGCATGGGCCAAAACACATATGGTTGACCATATGACACATCAGAGAACCAATGTCAATGTGAGCAATAATGCAACAGAGCTGAGAATTGCCCAAGCAAATAAGGAGCAAATGGTCACATTATCCCATCAGAGCCCAGCAGGGTAGAGAACCATGCAAGCAACCAAGGAGGAAATGGCAACAGTATTCTAGCTACTTAGGGGTGTGTGAAGTGCAGGGACATTGGTGCTAGAAACACAAAAATTCACCGGGCATTTGTGGAGATTATAACGCCAGCGTTACCTATCACTCCTTGGTCTGCATCATCTGCAAAACTTGATTAGTTTACCTATAGTTCACTTATTTAGAACATTATAAAAATGTTGAAAGAGACTGGGTTCAAGACACAGAGTCTTGTGGTACCCCACTTGAAACACTCTTCCAATTGGATATGCAACCATTTATTACCACTTTTTAAGTACAATCACTGAGCCAGTAATGAATTCACCTAACCATAGCATTGTTATTCCCATACTTGGTCATTTTTTTCAATAAGTGTAGTATGAGATACTTTATCAAATGCTTTAGTGAAGTCAAGATATACTATATTTGTTGCATTTCCCTGATCCACCCAGTCAGTGATTCCATCATAGGAGGAAATTATATTAGTCTTGCATGACTTGTTTACTACAAACCCCTGCTGGCTCTGGTTAATTACTGTATTCTTATCCAAATACTTACATACATGCTGTTTAATAATTTGTTTAAAAATCTTTCCTGGTATCGAAGTGAGACTCACTGGCCTGTAATTTTCTGTTTATATTTTCTTTCCTTTTTTTGAAACTAGGGACAACATTTTCTATTCTTGAACCATCTGGAACTCCTGTTCTCCAGAAAGTTTCAAAAATTATGGCTATAGGTTCTGCAATTTCTAGTAATGAGCGAGTAGTAAGATATTTGGGATTAGATAGCTCTAACCAAATACTTTGAACTGTTTCAGTATTCGGATTCAAGTGAGTTTCCCATTAACTTACATTGGATTCGTTAATCATTCAAAGTATTCGGTTAGAGCTATCCGAACCCAAATATCTTACTACCCGCTCATCTCTAGCAATTTCCGTTGCTATCTCTTTCAGTACCCTAGGATGTAATTCTTCTGGACCAAGAGATAATAATAATAATAAATCTTTATTTATATAGCGCCAACATATTCTGCAGCGCTTTAAAATACAGTGGTTTGTTTGCAAGCGGTCATAGGTAACAATAAAAAGTATCCAATACAGTAAGTAATTAAAGTACAGAATCAGTGTAAAAAATCCAATACACTAAGGCTGGTTTCACATTACGATTTTTTCCTGTCCGTGGGGAACCTGATTTTTGCAGGACCCCACGGACTGGAAAGGACTGGATCAGATGTGGCCTACGGATGCCATTTCTGTGTCCGGGTCCGTGATTTTCACGGATTCGGACACAGAAAAGTCAGAGCCTGCAAACTGCAGGCAAGCGGTGCACTTTCACACCCACAATGTATACATTTTGTGGGAGTGAAGCAAGGGTTAAAAATAAAAATAATAAATCCTCACCTCTCTGGCGTGTGTTCCGCGATGCACGCCATCTATCTCCCAGCTTAAGGACCTGGCGGCGCCAGGCGACTCGATCAGCTGATTGGTCACATGACCACATCAGCTGAGCAGTTTAAAGCTCCCGCCCGCCAATTGGTCTTGGCGGGTGGGAGATTTAAACCGCTCAGCTGATACAGTCATGTGACCGATCAGCTGATCGGGGAGCCCCACCCTGCCCCGACAGGTCCTTAACCTTGGGATAGATGCTGCGCATCGTGGGACTCACGCCGGAGAGGTAAGGATTTATTTTTCTTATTTTAATATTTGCTTTAGTTAATTTTACTTCTGCAGCTCACCCCCTCCGACACGGCCTCCCCTGCTGCACTATCCTACGGCGGATTCAATCTTTCCCACACACCCCGCCCCTCTGACAAACATGGCGGAGGTGTCGGCATACTCCTATCCGACACCTGCTCCTTCGCCCCTATTCCATTACCCCCCCTCTGTTACTCTCCCATCTTTCGAAGCCCACTCTGTCCGCATCTTCTCCCCCTGTTACCTCCAGCTAGCCGTCATCTACCGCCCCCCTGGATTCATCCCCACCTTCCTCGACCACTTTACCACCTGGCTACTTCATTTCCTCTCTACTGACATCCCCACCATCATTATGGGCGATTTCAATATCCCCATTGACACTGCCCACCAAACCGCCTCTTAACTCCTTTCCCTGACCTCCTCCTTCGGGCTCTCCCAATGGTCCTCCTCTGCCACCCACAAAGATGGCCACACGCTGGATCTCATCTTTACCCATCTTTGCTCCCTTACTAATCTCACAAACTCAACCCTCACCCTGTCTGACCACAATCTGCTGACCTTCTCCTCCCTCACCTCTCCTACTACATCACCTCCTCTCTGCAAACTTGATCATCCCCGCAGAAACCTAAAACACATTGATCTACACTCACTCTCAGAATCCCTTCTCCCTCTCACCAACATAACATCTATACGTGACACAGACACTGCCACCACCCTCTACAACACCACATTAACCAAGGCGCTCGACCTAGCAGCCCCCCTCACACACCACGCTCCACGCACTACCCTGGCACACCACCCTCACTAAAGACCTGAGACGGGCATCCAGGGTCGCCGAGAGGCGATGGAAAAAATCACGTTCCACTGAGCATTTTGCACTGTTCAAACAGTCCCTCATCGCCTTCAAGACTGCACTTGCCACCGCCAAACAAACCTTCTTCTTATCCCTAATAACCTCCCTGTCCCACAATCCCAAGCAACTTTTCAAAACCGTCAATTCCTTACTCCGCCCGCCTGCTCCCCCTCCCTCTCCCCTTATCTCTGCTGAAGACTTTGCCTCCTTCTTCAAAGAAAAGATTGACAGAATCAGAGACATCTTTGATCCACTGTCCCCACAGCCTCCCCTTTCACCTACACGGCCCTCTACTTCCATCAACTGCTTCCCCCCTATAACTGAAGACCAGCTCTCCTCCCTCCTGTCAAAATCACACCTCACCACCAGCGCCCACGACCCGCTCCCATCCCACCTCATTCCCAACCTCACCTCCGTTATCATCCCAGCCCTAACTCATCTTTTCAACCTATCACTTACCACTGGCACCTTCCCCTCAGCCTTCAAACACGCCTTGATCACACCCATCCTCAAAAAACTCTCCCTCGATCCCACAACTTTCTCCAACTACCGCCCTATATCTCTCCTCCCTTTCGCCTCTAAACTACTTGAACAGCATGTCCACTCTGAGCTGTCCTCTCACCTCTCCTCCTGCTCCCTCTTTGACCGCCTGCAATCTGGCTTCCGACCCCTCCACTCCACTGAAACCAAACCAAAGTCACAAATGACCTACTGACTGCCAAAAGCAAGCGCCACTACTCTGTTCTCCTCCTCCTCGATCTGTCAGCCACCTTTGACACTGTTGACCACTCCCTTCTACTACAGATCCTGGAATCTCTTTGCATCACGGACCTTGCCCTCTCTTGGATCTCCTCATACTTAACGGACCGCACCTTCAGCATCACCCACTCCCACACATTCTCCTCGCCCTACCCCCTATCTGTCGGGGTCCCCCAGGGCTCGGTTCTTGGACCATTACTGTTCTCAATCTACACTCTCGGCCTAGGGCAACTCATTGAGTCCCATGGCCTCCAATATCACCTCTACGCCGACGACACCCAAATCTACCTGTCTGGTCCTGACATCGACTCCCTTCTATCCAAAATTCCACACTGCCTGTCCGCCATCTCATCCTTCTTCTCTGATCGCTTCCTTAAGTTGAACATGGACAAAACCGAGTTCATAGTCTTCCCCCCAAGATGCTCCCCCTCACTACCTGACCTGTCCATCGTCGACAACGACTGCTCTCTCTCTCCAGTCCCCCATGCCAAGTGCCTCGGGGTTATCCTTGACTCTTCCCTCTCCTTCAGGCCCTACATCCAGGCCCTCGCCACCTCCTGCCGACTCCAGCTCAAAAACATCTATAGGATTCGCACTTTCCTTGACCACAACACTGCTAAAACCCTTATTCACGTTCTCATCATCTCCCGCCTCGATTACTGCAACCTCCTGCCTCCCCAATACCTCCCTTGCACCTCTCCAATCTATCTTGAACTCCGCTGACCGCCTAATCCATCTGTCTCCCCGCTACTCCCCTGTCTCCCCCCTCTGCCAAGCCCTTCACTGGCTCCCTACTTCCCAGAGATCCCGGTTTAAAACATTAACCATGACATACAAAGCCATTCACAACCTGTCCCCTCCATACATCTCTGACATGGTCTCCCGATACCTACCCTCACACAACCTGCGATCCTCCCAAGAGCTTCTCCTCTACTCCCCTCTCCTCTCCTCTTCGAACAACCACATACAGGATTTCTCCCGTGCTTCACCCAGACTCTGGAACTCACTGCCCCAACACATCAGACATTCTCCTACCCTGGGAACCTTCAAAAGAAGCCTGAAGACCCACCTGTTCCGCCAAGCCTACCACCTGCAATAAGACCCGGTCCACCACACAGCCTCATGACTGGAATTTCCCCCTCCCACTGTATCCCCACCCGCCCCTCGTAGACTGTGAGCCTTTGTGGACAGGATTTCTCCCCTCTTGTTTCTGTACAACCGAATTGTCAACATTTATTGTTACTTGTATTGTTACTATGTTACTTGTCCTAGTCTGCCCTTTTTAGCATGTAAAGCGGCATGGAATATAATGGCGCTATATAAATAAATAATAATAATAATAATAAAATATAGATTGCGGAAGTCAAATTAAACTGAAACAGAGTAGTTTTAGTGTACTGAGCATGCTCAGTACACTAAAATCGGGTCCGAGAAACGATCCTGTGTTTTCTCGGACCCTTGCTCCACAGGCCCCCATGCTAATGGCCACGGATCATGTCGGATTCGATTGTGTCCGACTTTGTCCTCTGTGCCCAAAATCGGAGCAGTCTCCGATTTTGGGGACAGAAAAAAATCGGACAGAATCGGATCTGTCACGAATCGGATGCCATTAAGGACAAATCCGTGCAGATCCTTTTCCCATAGGGATACATGGAGGCCAAATCTGATCCGTGGCTGTCCATTTTACAACGGACAGCCATGGATTGCTAAAAATCGCAAAGTGAAACCAGTCTAAGCAGGGAATCAATGTAGAAGTAGAATTCTTAAAGCAGAGAAACAATGTAAAAAATAAAGCTGAGAAACAATATAAAAAATACAGTACAGTAATTAGATACAATACAAGTATAGAATCAATGTAAATAGTACAATACAATAATTAAGGCAAACATAAAGGTGACCCTGCTCAAAAGAGTTTATTACAGTGATGGTCTAGGCATCTTGAGGAAGAGGAGGATAGAAATAAAGTTACATGAATGGTCACCAGACATCTGTGTAGAGCTTTTGGGTTTGGTGGAATTTGAAGAAGAGATTATGTCCAGAGAGATGGTACTGTATATATATTCACTAAGGACTTCTATTAGGGAGCATGATAGGCCACCTTAAAAAAAAGATGTGTTTTTAGGGAGCGTCTGAAGCTATGCAAGTTGTGGATAGTCCTGATTTCTTAGGATAGAGCATTCCAGAGAATAGGTGCAGCTCGGGAGAAATCTTAGAGCCGGGAGTGGGAGAATCGGATTAGTGCAGATGTTAGTCGAATGTCATTTGTAGAACGTAGAGAACGAGTGGGGTGATAGACAGAGATGAGGGAGCAGATGTAAGGAGGAGGTGCTGCACCATGAAGAGCTTTGTGGGTGAGAACCAAGCAATTTGAAATGGATCCTATAATGTATGGGCAGCCAATGCAGTGACTGGCACAGAGCGGAGGCATCTGAGTAACGATTGGCTAGATGGGTGATCCTAGCTGCTATATTAAGGATGGACTGGACAGGGGAAACTTTGGAGAGGGGGAGGCCGATTAGTAGAGAATTACAGTAGTCAAGGCGTGAATGGATTAGAGCCACGGTAAGGGCTTTTGTTGTTTCCATGGTGAGAAAGGGGGGGGCTCTAGAGATGTTCTTCAGGTGCAAGCCACAAGAGCAGACAAGAGATTGTGTATAGGAGGTGAAGGAGCGATCAGAGTCAAACATAACACCCAGACAGCGAGCCTGCTGCCTAGGCGTTATCGTGGTGCCGTACACTGAGAGAGAGATGTCAGATTTAGGGAGTTTAGTGGAGGGTGGGAGCAGAAGTAGTTCAGTTTTGGAAAGGTTGAGTTTCAAATAGAGAGCAGACATGATGTTGGAAACTGCAGCTATACAGACATTGGCATTCTTTATTACCGCAGGGGTAAGGTCAGGGGCTGAAGTGTATAATTGTGTGTCATCAGCATAAAGATGGTACTGGAAGCCAAATCTGCTGATGGTGTGTCCAATTGGGGCCATGTAGAGAGAGAAGAGAAGAGGGCCAAGGACTGAGCCCTGAGAGACCCCAATTGTGAGAGGAGGTGGAACCAGCGAACGTTATACTGAAAGAGCGGTCAGAAAGATAGGAAGAGAACCAGGCTAGAGCCGTGTGCTTTATGCTGATGGAGTGCAGCATATAGAGTAGGAGGTGGTCAACATTGTCAAAAGCTGCAGAGAGGTCAAGAAGAATAAGCAGAGAGTGGTCACCATTATGTTTTCACGTCAGAAGGTCATTGCTCACTTTGATGAGGTTTCTGTAGAGTGAAGGGGGCAGAAGCCAGACTGTAATGAACCTAGAAGAGAGAGAGTGTAGATGTAGCGGGTGAGGCAGGTGCAGACCAGGTGCTCCAAGAGTTTACATATGAAGGGGAGATTGGAGACTGGTCTGTAGTTATTTGTGCAGGACGAATCAAGAGATGTTTTCTTCAATAATGGAGTAATGATAGAATGTTTGAAGGAGGAGGGGAAGATGCCAGAAGAGAGGAAGATTTTGATTAGGTGAGTGGTGACGAGTGGAGAGAAAGACTAGAGTAGGTGTGACGGAATGGGGTCAGTGGTGCATGTGGTGGGACGAGAGGAAGAGAGGAGCCTGGAGACTTGGGTCAAATATGGAGAGTGAGCCGGAGGTAATGTGAGGAAGAGTGGAAGTAGCAGCGCTTGGAGGCTGGGAGCTGATTTCCTGGTGGATGCTGTCTATTTTCTCTATAAAGTAAGAAGCCAGATCATCAGCACAAAGGTCAGTGATGGGAGCCTGCCCTTTAGGACTGAGGAGAGAGTGAAAGGTGTCAGAGTATTTTTGGATTGTTGGATTTATAATGGATAAAGTTTGTTGGTGAGCGAGTTTTCCTCCAAATGCATTCAGCACTCCTGGAGCATCCCTGGAGGAATCGAGTTTGTGATATGAGCCAAGCCTGTTTTATTCTATGTTTGGAGGTTCTGAGGGTGAGGGGCGCTACTTGGTCCAGGGTGCTTCTGAGAAATAATATAAATTCACTTAAATTAACAAAGTGTTCCCTCACCATCTGTCTGTTTATAGATTGCGGGAATTATTTTATTCCTTTGACAGCATAATAAAGATCTTTTGATGTGTTGATGTTACATTAGATTTCTTAGACAACACAAATGCAAAATAGGAATTTAAAAGTTTGGCCTTCTAAACATAATTTCTGACAATTTCACGTTTTTCATCCTGTAAAAATCCTATAGCATCTTTGACTTCTCTTTTGCTTTTGACATACCGCCCAAAATTTTTTTCATTAATTTTGGTCTCCCTTGTAAGCCTCACTTCATTACTGGTTTTAGCTCTTCCAACGCTTGCCCTGAAAACAGCATTATATAATTCTTTAGATATACCCCCCTTTTTAATTTGGTATACATTTATTTTTTATTTTTTAGCAAATATTTATTCACTGAGAGCGGGATCTGTTCACTGACGGCGGGATCCAAAAGTGCCACGGCGGGGATTGCGCCGTTCCCCGCCGATATCGGAGATCCCGTGATAAGATCGCAGGATCTCAGTTCAGTACCTGATAGCCTGGGGTCCTGGTGTGACCCCGGAAGCTATCAGGATTTGGTCGCCACAACATTGCAATAAAATGCAATAACGGGCAATCAAAACAGCGCATCCACCCAAAAATGGTATCATTAGAAATGTCAGCTCAAGCCGCAAAAAAATAAGCCATCACACAGCCTTACATCCTGGCTCGCAGAACATGGTTTGCAGAACATGCAATTCTTTTTTTTTCAAACTTCTGAATTTTTTTTTACCACTTAAAGGGACCCTGACAGGTTATTTTTCAGTATGATACTAATATTACCCTTGAACAGTGCCTGGGCAGACCTTTTAAAAACATGTAAAATCATTATTGTACCGTTTGTAGTTTCCATGTCATCACCATTGTCAGACCCTGCAGAAAGCTGCTGCATTAGTCCTGTCCCATTATAAGCAGAGATGATTAGTCCTCTGCTGTATAAACTGTCATGTAATTATGAATGCCTTCTCAGCATCTCTCTCCTCCCTCCTCTCTCCTCCTTTTGCTTACAGTGCGGTGTCAGGTTTCACTTACAGGTCTGTTTAGTTGATATCACCATGGAGGGTCTGCAGGTCTGCCTGATCTAGACTCCATTTATGTCTCTAAAACACATATTCTGCTGTGCTGTGACAGTTTCTGTGTTGTAGTTCACCTCTTGTGGTGCTGCACACAGAGAGCAGAGAGGAGAATTCAGTCCCCCCACTGATCTCCTGTGCTGCGATGTGGCATGCATATTCATGCATGGGAAGTGGACAACAGAGAACTAAGTGGATCATTCACTGTGATTGACAGATGGAATGAATCTCTTTATTTGAAGTTTACAGAAAATAGGAGGGGAATATAAATAAAAGAAATACATAAATAGAGTTTAGAGGGAGGAATTAGAAAATGATAGCAGTTAGATGTGGATTTTTGACCCGACAGTTTTCCTTTAAATAAAAGTAAAAGTATACATGGTTGGTATCTACAAACTTGTACCGACCCGAGGCATCATACCGATATATCAGTTTTACCATATATTGAACATGGCAAATAAAAAAAACAAAAAAAAAACATACAATTGCACTTTTTTTTGCAATTTCATCACACTTGGAATTTCCTTTTCATTTTCCTGTGCACTCTATGGTAAAATAAATGATTGCATCTGAAAGTACCCGCAAAATACAAGCCCTCATATGTCTATATTGATGGAAAAATAAAAAAGTTATGGCCCTTGGAAGCAGAGGAGTAAAAAACGAAAACGAAAAATCGCTGGGTAACATAGTAACATAGTTTTTAAGGTTGAAGGAAGACTTTAAGTCCATCTAGTTCAATCCATAGCCTAACATGTTGATCCAGAGGAAGGCAAAAAAACCCCATGTGGCAACACTAAGCTCCACATTAGGGGAAAAAATTCCTTCCTGACTCCAGATACGGCAATCAGACTAATTCCCTGGATCAACGCCCTATCAAAGAATCTAGTATGTATAACTGATAATATTATAGTTTTCAAGAAAGGCATCCAGGCCCTTCTTAAATGTTAGTAGTGACTCACTCATTACAACAGCATGTGGTAGAGAGTTCCATAGTCTCACTGCTCTTACAGTAAAGAATCCGCGTCTGTGATTATGATTAAACCTTTTTTCCTCCAGACGTAGAGGATGCCCCCTTGTCCCAGTCTCAGGCCTAAGAGTAAAGAGATCATTAGAAAGGTCTCTGTACTGTCCCCTCATATATTTATACATTATTATAAGATCACCCCTAAGCCTTCGTTTTTCCAAGCTAAATAACCCCAAGTTTAATAACCTGTCTTGGTATTGCAGACCCCTTAGTCCTCTAATGACTTTTGTCGCTCTTCTCTGGACCCGCTCTAGTTCAGCTATGTATTTCTTATACACCGGAGACCAGAATTGTACACAGTATTCTAAGTGTGGTCGCACTAGTGACTTGTATAGAGGTAAAATTATGTTCTCCTCATGAGCATCTATGCCTCTTTTAATGCATCCCATTATTTTATTTGCCTTTGCAGCAGCTGCCTGACACTGGCCACTAAATGTGAGTTTGTCATCTACCCATACACCCAGGTCTTTTTCAGTGACAGTTTTGCCCAGTGTTTTACAATTAAGCACATAATTATACCTTTTGTTTCCTCTGCCCAAGGGCATGACATTACATTTATCCCCATTAAAGCGCATTTGCCATTTAGCAGCCCAAGCTTCTAGTTTACATAAATCCTCCTGTAATATATAATTGTCCTCCTCTGTATTGATTACCCTGCAGAGTTTAGTGTCATCTGCAAATATTGAGATTCTACTCCGTATGCCCCCTACAAGGTCATTAATAAATATATTAAATAGAAGCGGGCCCAACACTGACCCCTGTGGTACCCCACTGTTAACTGTGACCCATTCTGAGTGTGTTCCATTAATAACCACCCTTTGTTTCCTATCACTAAGCCAGTTCTTAACCCACTTACACATATTTTCCCCTATCCCCATTGCCCTCATTTTATGTATCAACCTTTTGTGTGGCACCGTATCAAAAGCTTTTGAAAAGTCCATATACACCACATCCACTGCATTTCCTTGGTCCAGTCCAGAACTTACTTCTTCATAGAAGCTTATCAGATTAGTTTGACAGGAACGGTCCCTCGTAAATTTTTCTAATTCTTCCTTTGTTCAGGGATTTTTACAGATTGTTCAGTGAAAATTTCATTTAGCAAAATCTCCCATCCTTCTTGGAAATATCTGCCTTTCTGAAGTGCCATCTTAAATTCTGAGACTATGCCGATCTTCCCCCTCTTGTAATCCAAAATTTGAGAATAGCACGATTGCTGCTTCCTAAATTTCCAGCTACTTTTACTTCCTCAACCATTTCAGTTGGTAAGAATTAAGATGGGAGATTCTCTTGTACTCTCTTCTACCTTTTGACAGATAAAGTTGTCAGCAAGAGAACATAAGAATTTTCTGGACCCATTGCTTTTACCTGAGAGAAATTCTCAACAAATATCTGAATCACTAAACTCTCCCATGATCACTATGTCATACATTTTATGAGAAAAAATGACATCTAAAGTAAAAGAGTTTATCCATATCTTCAGTCTGTCCAGGTGGCCTATACTGAACACCTACAATTGTGACCTTCCAGTTCTTTTCTCCTTGTATTCTTAGGCCGGTTTCACACCACGGCATGATCAGGTCCGGGGCTGTCCGGTATAAACCTGACAGCCTCAGACCCGATTTTGCAGTAATGCAGCCCTATGGGGTCGGATGGAGCCGGAGGGCAGCTATGTGCCATCCGGTCTCCATCTGTCTGGGAGTATCCGGGAGAATTCTGATTTTTCTCCCAGACACAAAAACATTGCTTGCAGCGTTTTGTGTCCGGGAGCAAAATTGGACAAAATCAGATCCTCCCGGATCACCAGGGCACGGCACCGGGATCCCGTCCATCTGTGACTTCCTATTCAGCAGACCCGGTGACCGAGTACCCCATCCCTTAGCTCTGGGTATTCAGTACTAATCATGATCTGCATGAATATCTGCATATCATCATTACCACTTCCATACTCACCATCCCCTGGGAGTCAGCCCTAGTTGGGAAGGATAATAGAAAAAATTGGAGTCCGGCTCAACAGAACTGGATTTTTCTTCTCTTTTTCTTTTTCAAAAGAAAGTATAGTGCATACAAATGAAAAATTTACATGGACAACATGACCCAGTCTACGCATTTTGACTGCACTAAGCAGTCTTACTCATGACTCTTAGTGCAGTTGAAACGCGTCGGCTGGGTCATGCTGACCATGTAAATTTTTCTTTTGTATGCACTATATTTTCTTTTGAAAAAGAAAAGGAAAATCCAGTCTTGTTGAGCCGGGCTCCAATTTTCTCTGTTATCCTTGATGTGAGGCCAGGGCCAGTCTGGTGTCTGAGCTCTAGGTGGATGAGCATAGAGCAACTGGGTGAGCTGGAATCAAGTTTCTACTAGTTGGGAAGGGTTTATCATCTGCCACTCCATCTATCTCCCAGTGATCTTTTGCAGTGCCAGCCACGTCTGGCTGATTATCCCAACTGGTGTCATTAAGACCAGGTCCTCATCACGTATGGGATTTCTGTCTTGGTTGCTGCACTTAACATCATCATTAACGCAGTGTAACGCTTGCATTCACTTGCGTTAACGCTGCCATAGACTTACATTGTAAAACGCATCCAAACAGAAGCCAAAATATGCTTGCGTTTGAAAATCTGTGTTTATTCATAGCAGTTACACTGCGTTAATGATCATGTTAAGCGCAGCCGCTGGGACGGAAAGCCCAAACATAATGTGGAGCTGGCCTTACTCCATTTATTTCTTTATTATTTTTAGTTCTCCCGTATCACTCTCCCTTTTCAATGTGAACCAGGGCCACAGCACTGACCTCTGCTACTGTGATCCTGACTACTGGCCTAGCTGGGTTTAGGACAATTCAAAATGTGTCAAGGGGAGAGGCGTATTTTAATGAATTTGGTTCAATGAACTTGAACAATTCTTTCCTGAATAGGGAGCTGGCCAGGGTACTAACGCTGAATGCATTTAGCACCCGTCGCACTCCGAGGTGCTGAGCGCTTTAGCACTAATAGCTATGGGCCGCACACATTGAAACTGCGGTGCGCTGCCCATAGCTATTAGTCCTAAAGCGTTCAGCACCTCGGAGAGTGACGGGTGCTGAACGTATTTAGTGTTAGTACCCTGGTAGAGCTCCCTATTCAGGGAGCTGGTTAGTAAATTTTCATGGCACACTGTCAAATGGCAGTAGCCGCCGGCTTTTAAAGGTGGATTATAGCAGAGCCGACATAGTGCGGCTTCTGCAAATTACCTAGGTTAACCCCTGAGCTGCCAATATTGTGGGCTACATGGTTCCAGTGGAGTGTGGCCAATCTCTGAGGCCATATAGCTCACTATTATTAAACCATTAAACACCGGCTTAATAACCGCCGGTTTTTACTGAATCAATGTAGCAGAGCCGACATAATGCGGCTTCTGCTAAATACATTATTTAACCACTGCGCTGGGAATGTTTTGGGCTACATGGCTCCAGGGGAATGTGGCCACTCTCTGGGGCCATGCAGCTCAATAACATTAACCCCTTAAACACCGGGTTCATGTACCCGCTAGTGATGAGTGAGCACTAAAATTGTTGGGTGCTCGATGCTCGCACCGAGCCCAATGTAAGTTAATTAGTGACAGGCTCCGCGCACAGACTTCCGGCTATAAAACGAGTGTTTCTGGGAAAGGGCAGGAGGGTGGGTTTTTTCAAATTGTCGCAGCATACAACACCTTGCTGTGTCCCCCAGAGGGACCCTAACAATCAATCTGCTCTCTGTGAGGCGCTGGGAATGTTTTGGGCTACATGGCTCCAGGGGAATGTGGCCACTCTCTGGGGCCATGTAGCTCCATAACATTAACCCCTTAAACACCGGGTTCATGTACTCGCTGCTGCAGCTCTGTGCCGACATGTAGCACAGAGCTGCAGGAGCGGCTTTACATGTAAAATCACTACCTAAAGATGTATTTATTAAAAAAGCATTTTAATAAAATGATCGTGGCAGGAATAGAAGTCTTTTGAACGATATCGTTCAAAAGGCTTCACACTGAACAATGTGGCACATCGTTCTGACGTTAATTGGACGACAAACGATTGATTTGAGGTCAGGATCTGAAATCTTGGATGAACGATCTAACGATCTTTTCATCCTATATCGTTCATTTACATGCAAGGATGCACACACAATATCTTTGGAACGATCAGATATCTGTGACGTTTCAAGGATATCGTTCAGGATATGTAAACCCACCATTAAGAACTAGAAATTGAAGAACCAGTTTACAGTCAACAGATCATAACCCAATTAAGGCTGGGGTCACAGTTGACATGCATTTTTTTAGTGCCTTTTAAAAACGCATGCTTTTTTACATGCGTTTTTCATGTCAGCATGAGTTTTATAAGGTCTCTGATGGCTCCCTGCGTTTTTGGCTGCGTTTTTGAATCTGCACATAAAAATAGTGCTTGTAGTATTTTTTTGAGCGTTTTGAAAAACGCATGCGTTTTTGTAGAAAACGCATGCGTTTTTATAACATGGGTTCCTATGGAAAACGCATGCAAAAACGCATGTACAGTTAGCACCTTTTAGTGCCATTCAAAAACGCATGCGTTTCCCATAGGAGCCCATGTTAAAAAAACGCATGCGTTTCCGGAAAAACGCATGCGTTTTTTTAACATGGGCTCCTATGGGAAACGCATGCGTTTTTGAATGGCACTAAAAGGTGCTAACTGTACATGCGTTTTTGCATGCGTTTTCCATAGGAACCCATGTTATAAAAACGCATGCGTTTTCTACAAAAACGCATGCGTTTTTGGATATGCTCCAAAAACGCATGGGACAGTCACACATGCTTTTTGGCTATTAGGGCATGCGTTTTTTAACATGGGGGCCTATGGGTGCGTTTTTTACATGCGTTTTTGAAAACGCAGGTCTCCAAAAATGCATGTGAAAAATGGTACTGTGACCCCAGCCTTAGTGTCTAGTATTTTCTCGTAGATGTTCTCAATCTGAAGCACCATGTGTCGGATTAAACGCCACTGAACCATTGCTTTAAAACAATTTGCATGGAGTATACACTTCTGTTTTAGGCTTCGCTAATCTCCTCCATGCTCCTCCATTTTCACATACAAAGTGAATGAGGATGACCTGATCTCATGCCTGAAGACAGAAATACTGCTTCTGTGCATTCATGTCTTGCCAGCTTTTGAAACTGTCTGGTGCAGGGCCGGAGATAGTTGAATGAGTGATAGAGCAGCTGATCATCTCAACAACTATGACTCGGCTTGAGGCTATTACAATTGTTCAGAAAGCCAAGGTAAATTGCAGACATCTATAGCGTGTGCTGTTCCCTGGGCAATAGGGACTAGTGCCTATCCATGCCCATCATCTGTTCATAGCCTCAGTGTTGGCTAAATGCCATCCTTGGTTTAGTACTGCCATATTATTGCAGTATTTCTCACTTCCCAAAATGGAATAAATAATAAAAACCTGGCCAGTGACGCCGATTTGTTTGTTTTGCATGTGTTATGAACAGCTCATTAACAGCATTGTGGATGTGATTGTGAAACATAACAGACAACATAAGGTATTTTTATCCTAAAGTTCTTATGATCCAATGCGATATTGCAAACACTCATACAGTGCCAATAAGCGTCACAACACTTGGGATTATGGTTCTGTGAATCCCCAAATTGCTACAAGGTTGTGAGAAAAGTACAGCCCCATAAATCGGTGGGGATTTGAAAAGTCTTATTGTATTTTCTACTGAATATAGAGCTACTTTCCCAGATATTGCTTGGACTACTAAACATTTTTATCAATCTGAAAAACTACATATTGGCCTACCGGACGCTGTGTGAGTTTACTTTAAATAAAACTTTTGGGAGATTTTTTAAATATGTTTTAGGCTAGGGTCACACTTTGCTGCGTTTTTTAAGGTTACTTTTTGCAGCCTGCGTTTTTGGACTGCGTTTTTGCTGTTAGGCCAGGAGCAGCCTTAAAAAATGCAAGCAAAAACGCATGCGAAAATGCATGGTACCATTTAGTGCCATGCGTTTTTGCATGCAATTCCCATAGGGCCCCATGTTACAAAAACGCATGTGTTTTTGGCTCAGCACCAAAAAACGCATCATGATTAGTGATGAGCGAGTACTAAAATGCCCGGGTGCTCTAAGCTCAGGCCGAGCATCCCGAGATACTCGTGTACTCGGCCCGAGTACCGAGCCCAATGTTATCCTATGGGAGACCCTGGTATTTTTATGAAATGACTGCCGGCCAGGGCCGGCGTTAGGGGGGTGCAGACTAGGCAGTTGCCTAGGGCCCCCACTCTCTTAGGGGCCCCCAAAGGAGCTGAACTGAAAATAGCAATAAAACAGTGAAAAAAATGTAAAAATACACATATTTGGTATCGCTGCGTTCGTAGGAATCTAAGCTATCAATATATGAAGTAAATTAATCCAATTGGTAAATGGCGTAATGGGAAAAAAATAAAAATGCCTGAATTATGTTTTTTGGGCCACCACGTTGTTACAATAAAATGCAATAAAAGGCGATCAAAATGTTTTATCTGACTCAAAATGGTATCAGTAAAAATGTCAGCTCAGGGCACATAAAGTAAGCCCTCACATATCTATGTATCTTCAAAAATTAAAACATCATGGGTCTCGGAAAATAAAAAAAAAATATTTTTTTTTTTTACAAATTTCTGCTTTTTTTTTTTTATGATTGAAATAAAAATGATGTTCAGTATGTTCTTATTCTGACCTAGATAATCAACTTATGAAGTCACTCTTACCATATAACTACGGCCTGTTCCACATCTAAGGTTGGTGTGCGTTTTGCTAAATTTGCCTTTCTAGTCGTTTTTACCGCTTAAAACGCATTAAAAACTCTAGCGTTTTTTTCCCCCATTGATTTCAATGGGAACGCACGTAAAAACGCATGTGCGTTTTCAAAAACGCAAAACGCATGCATTTTTGCGAACACAGCACAAAACGTCTTCCCCGATGTTTTGGGCAGCGTTGGCAAAAACGCATGCGTTTTCTGTTTTTGAAAACGCACATGCGTTTTTACATGCGTTTTTGCATGTGTTTCCATTAAAATCAATGGGAACAAAAACGCATGCGTTTTGATGTGTTTTTGCGGTAAAAACGCATGGAAATGCAAATTGAGCAAAATGCAGCAAAGCGTTAGATGTGAAAGTGGCCTGAGCATTTAGGGCCCACTTTAACCTTTTGCCTAGGGCCCCACTTTGCCTAAAACCGGCCCTGCTGCCGGCAGCATGGAAAAACCCTAAAAATGTCACAAAAGTCTCAGAAGAGTGCTCAAATGACATGGCAACACCATGGGGAAGACCCCTGGAAGCATTTCTCACTCAAAAGTCACAGCTGTGAACAATGTTGTCCGAGTTTCACGCCAATTTTACGGAGTCACCAGAAAACCTTCCAAAATGACACCAAAATGAATATTTAGGGTGGAAATGTTAAGGGCACATACCAAATAGTGAGATACAGCTGGTGTATGTTACTTTTTGTGATTACATGAAAGATTTTACGTGAAAACATTGTGCGGCACTCCGATGATCCTGAGAAGAGACGTACATGAAGCCCTGTCTTGACATAATGTGCCCATTTTGAGGAACTGGGTCTATTGTAGTATTTTCCTTTGCCAGGGCAGTCCAAAATTGGGAGGTTGACCAATGCCCCTGGATAGAGACGTGCATGAGGGCCTGTAAACCTGAAGTGGGTGTATTGTAGTATAGCCCTTTGGCAGGACAGCAAAAAATTGGGAGGCTCCACATTGTCCCAGGATAGAGACGTGCAGGAGGGCCTGTAAACCTGAAGTGAGTGCATTGTAGTATAGCCCTTTGGCAGGGCAGCCAAAAATTGGGAGGCTCCACATTGTCCCAGGATAGAGACGTGCAGGAGGGCCTGTAAACCTGAAGTGGGTGTATTGTAGTATAGCCCTTTGGCAGGGAAGCCAGAAATTGGGAGGCTCCACAATGACCCATGCATACAGACATGCATGAGGGCCTGTAAACCTCAATTGGGTGTATTGTAGTATAGCCCTTTGGCAGGGCAGCCAAAAATTGGGAGGCTCCACATTGTCCCAGGATAGAGACGTGCAGGAGGGCCTGTAAACCTGAAGTGGGTGTATTGTAGTATAGCCCTTTGGCAGGGCAGCCAAAAATTGGGAGGCCCCACAATGACCCATGCATACAGACATGCATGAGGGCCTGTAAACCTCAATTGGGTGTATTGTAGTATAGCCACTTGGCAGGGCAGCCAAAAATTGGGAGGCTCCACAATGTCCCTGGATAGAGACGTGCAGGAGGGCCTCAAAACATTTTTCCCATTGAAAAGGAGCGGGTCTCCTGTCGTTGTAATGCCCATTCTAAAAGAATGGGCGAAAAAATTTACCACTGGGGGTATACCTGAAACAACAGCCTAACTATTGTAATGGTCATCATGGTGGCACATGAGGAGAAGGAGGAGCAGTTCAGCGATTAGCCAAAGTGCATAACTGTGTACCCATAGGTGAGTGGAGGTACATGGCAAATTCCCATAACAAAATTTAAATTCAGTTGTCATTTGTTGGTGGTGTGGTGAAGTCTGGCCCAATCCAACCCTTGTTCATCTTGATCAGAGTCAGCCTGTAAGCATTTTCAGTTGACAGGCGGGTGCGTTTATCAGTAATGATTCCACCTGCGGCACTGAAAACACGCTCTGACAAAACTCTAGCGGCAGGACAGGCCAGGACTTCCAAGGCGTAGAGAGCCAATTCATGCCACGTGTCCAGCTTGGAGACCCAATAATTGTAAGGCACAGAGGAATCTCGCAGTACAGTTGTTCGATCTGCAAGGTACTCCTTCAGCATCTGGCCAAACTTGGCATTTCTTGTGGCACTACCCCGCACCTCAGGGGCTGTGGTACGTGAGGGGCTGAGAAAAACTGTCCCACATCGTAAAGACTGTTCCCCTACCTCTGGCGGATTGGACTTCTGCCCCTCTCGGCCATACGCCTTGGTTTTCAACCGATTCCTGACCTATGCCGCTAGCGTTTTGTGAGGGGAATGGTTTGCCTACTTCCGTGACTATGGCCTTCTGGAACTGCTGCATTTTGGCTGACCTCTCCGCCTCAGGAATGAGAGACATAAAGTTCTCCTTGTAGCGTGGGTCTAACAGTGTTGCCAGCCAGTACTGATTGTCGGCCAAGATGTTCTGAACGCGAGGGTCACGAGCCAGGCAGCTTACCATAAAGTCAGCCATGTGCGCCAGACTCTTAACAGCCATCACTTCAGTATCCAGACCAACACGATGACTGAACATGCTGTCCTCCTCTTCCTCCTCCTCCTCATCTCCCCTATCCTCTGGCCAGCCACGCTGAATCGAGGGTATGACTGGTGTGCATGTCATATCCTCAATTTGGCCAGAGAGTTGCTCCATGTCTTCATCCTCCTCCTCCTCGTCATAGTCCTCCACTGCACGTTGTGATGAGATGAGGCTGGGCTGTATGTTATCACCCACTACTGTTTTTTGCTCCAAGTCATCGCGCTCCACCTGCAATGCATCCTCTTTGTTTTTCAGCAGAGACCGTTTTAGAAGGCAGAGTAGTGGTATGGTGACGCTAATAATGGCGTCATCGCCGCTCACCATCTTGGTGGAGTCCTCAAAGTTTTGGAGGACGGTACATAGGTCGGACATCCATCTCCACTCCTCAGGTGTTATGAGTGGAGTTTGACCCATTTCCCGACGGCTTAGGTGATGCAGGTAGTCAACAACTGCCCTCTTCTGCTCACATATCCTGACCAACATGTGCAGATTTGAATTCCAACGCGTGGGGACATCACACACCAGTCTGTGGGCCGGAAGACGCAAACGGCACTGAAAGCCGGCAAGGCCGGCTGAAGCAGCAGGTGACTTACGAAAATGTGCAGACAGACGGCGAACTTTTACCAGCAGTTCAGACAGCTCTGGGTATGACTTTATAAACCTCTGAACCACCAGGTTGAGCACATGGGCCACGCATAGAACATGCGTCAGCTGGCCTCGCCTCAAAGCTGCCACCAGGTTCCGGCCATTGTCACACACGACCTTTCCTGGCTTTAGGTTCAGAGGTGTGAGCCAGTGATCTGCCTGCTGTTTCAGAGCTTTCCACACCTCTTCTGCATTGTGGGGTTTGTCACCTATGCAGACTAGCTTCAGCACAGCCTGTTGCTGCTTCGCAGAGGCAGTGCTGCGGTGCTTCCAGCTTGGGACTGGTGTGGAGGGTACAGTGGATGAGGATGCACAGGAGGAGGAGGCTGAGGAGCATGACATTCCGGAGCTGTAGAGTGTCGGTGAAACCCTGACAGAGGTAGGGCCTGCTATCCTTGGTGTGGGAAGGACGTGTTCCGTCCCTCGCTCAGACTGGGTCCCAGCCTCCACAATATTAACCCAGTGTTTTGTCAAGGAGATGTAGCAGCCTTGCCCACAAGCACTTGTCCACTTGTCTGTGGTTAGGTGGACTTTGGCTGAAACAGCGTTGTTCAGGGCACGTGTGATGCTTTGGGACACGTGGTTATGCAATGCGTGGACGGCACATCTGGAGAAATAGTGGCGGCTGGGGACCGAGTAACGTGGGACAGCAGCCCCCATCAGGTCGCGGAATGCTTCCGTCTCCACCAGCCGGAAAGGCAACATTTCTAGCGCTATGAGTCGCGAAATGAGAGAATTGAGCACAGTGGCATGTGGGGCGTTGGCAGCGTATTTGCGCCTGCGTTCATAGGTTTGCTGAATGGATAATTGAACGCTGCGCTGGGACAAGGACGTGCTTGATGGTGGTGTTATTTGTGCGTGGGCAACTTCAGGTGCAGGGCCGGAGGCTTGTTCGCGGCCAGCATGGACAGGGGATTGGCTCGCACGCACAACACGCGAAGACGTAGCAGTGACATCAGCAAGCACCGCTCCTCGACTATGTTGAACTTCCCACAAAGTCGGGTGCTTGGCTGACATGTGCCTGATCATGCTGGTGGTGGTCAGGCTGCTAGTTTTCATACCCCTGCTGATACTGGCATGGCAGGTGTTGCAAATGGCCTTTTTAGAGTCATCTGGAGCCAACTTAAAAAACTCGCAGACTCGGGAAGACCTAACATTTGCACAGGCACCTTGAGTCGTGTTGTTGTACCGGGGAACGGTTGCCTGCCTTCTGCCTGCGGACACGACCCTGCTTCGTACTGCCTGTTGGGATGCTATGCCTCTCTCCCCCTGTGCACTGCTGTCCTCGCTCTGCATATCCTCCTGCCAGGTTGGGTCAGCTACTGGATCATCCACCACGTCGTCTTCCTCTTCCGCACCCTGATCCTCCTCCTGACTTCCTGGCAATTGTGTCTCATCATCGTCCACCCCTTGTTGAGACACGTTGCCAATGTTCTGTTCGTGAGAACGTGGCTGCTCAAATATTTGGGCATCTGTACATACCATCTCCTCATCACCCACTTCAACAGGAGCTGGCGAGAGGCCAGATTCTGCGAATGGATACATGAACAGCTCTTCCGAGTGTCCAACTGTGGGATCAGTAATGTCCGTGGACGTGTACTCGGCCTGGTGGTAGGAAGGAGGATCAGGTTGGGAAATGTGCGGTGCAGTATCACGGCTACTGATACTTGACCGTGTGGAAGACAGGGTTTGTGGAGGTGCCCATCTGACTTGAAGCATTATCCGCTATCCAAGTAACAACCTGTTGACATTGGTCTTGGTTCAAGAGCGGTGTACTGCTGCGGGCCCCAAGAATTTGGGAAAGGACGTGCGAGCGAGTAGATGTGCCACTTTGTTGTTGTGAAATTAGTGCTTGCACACGACCTTGACCTCTGCCTGCACCACCATCACGTCCACTTTCTTGTTCCTTGCCAACGCCCTAGCCAACACCCTTGCGCATTTTGCCTGTATACAGCGACAACCGTCTGGTGACTGTTCAGGTCACAGGAGAGTAGGATTTTAGTCCCTAACCTGTATCTAGGTAGTAAGTACAACAGTCTGGTGACTGTAATGGTCACAAGAGAGAAGGATTTTAGTCCCTAACCTGTATCAAGTGTAGTAAGTACAACAGTCTGGTGACTGTTCAGGTCACAGGAGAGAAGGATTTTAGTCCCTAACCTGTATCAAGGTAGTAAGTACAACAGTCTGGTGACTGTTATGGTCACAGGAGAGTAGGATTTTATTCCCTAACCTGTATCAAGGTAGTAAATACAACAGTCTGGTGACTGTTATGGTCAAAGGAGAGAAGGATTTTAGTCCCTAACCTGCATCAAGGTAGTAAGTACAACAGTCTGGTGACTGTAATGGTCACAGGAGAGTAGGATTTTAGTCCCTAACCTGTATCAAGGTAGTAAGTACAACAGTCTGGTGACTGTAATGGTCACAGGAGAGTAGGATTTTAGTCCCTAACCTGTATCAAGGTAGTAAGTACAACAGTCTGGTGACTGTTATGGTCACAGGAGAGAAGGATTTTAGTCCCTAACCTGTATCAAGGTAGCAAGTACAACAGTCTGGTGACTGTAATGGTCACAGGAGAGTAGGCTTTTAGTCCCTAACCTGTATCAAGGTAGTAAGTACAACAATCTGGTGACTGTTATGGTCACAGGAGAGAAGGATTTTAGTCCCTAACCTGTATCAAGGTAGTAAGTACAACAGTCTGGTGACTGTTATGGTCACAGGAGAGAAGGATTTTAGTCCCTAACCTGTATCAAGGTAGTAAGTACAACAGTCTGGTGACTGTTCAGGTCACAGGAGAGTAGGATTTTAGTCCCTAACCTGTATCAAGGTAGTAAGTACAACAGTCTCGTGACTGTTCAGGTCACAGGAGAGAAGGATTTTAGTCCCTAACCTGTATCAAGGTAGTAAGTACAACAGTCTGGTGACTGTTCAGGTCACAGGAGAGAAGGATTTTAGTCCCTAACCTATATCAAGGTAGTAAGTACAACAGTCTGGTGACTGTTATGGTCACAGGAGAGTAGGATTTTATTCCCTAACCTGTATCAAGGTAGTAAGTACAACAGTCTGGTGACTGTTATGGTCACAGGAGAGAAGGATTTTAGTCCCTAACCTGTATCAAGGTAGTAAGTACAACAGTCTGGTGACTGTTATGGTCACAGGAGAGTAGGATTTTATTCCCTAACCTGTATCAAGGTAGTAAGTACAACAGTCTGGTCACTGTTATGGTCACAGGAGAGAAGGATTTTAGTCCCTAACCTGTATCAAGGTAGTAAGTACAACAGTCTGGTGACTGTAATGGTCACAGGAGAGTAGGATTTTAGTCCCTAACCTGTATCAAGGTAGTAAGTACAACAGTCTGGTGACTGTAATGGTCACAGGAGAGTAGGATTTTAGTCCCTAACCTGTATCAAGGTAGTAAGTACAACAGTCTGGTGACTGTTATGGTCACAGGAGAGAAGGATTTTAGTCCCTAACCTGTATCAAGGTAGCAAGTACAACAGTCTGGTGACTGTAATGGTCACAGGAGAGTAGGCTTTTAGTCCCTAACCTGTATCAAGGTAGTAAGTACAACAATCTGGTGACTGTTATGGTCACAGGAGAGAAGGATTTTAGTCCCTAACCTGTATCAAGGTAGTAAGTACAACAGTCTGGTGACTGTTATGGTCACAGGAGAGAAGGATTTTAGTCCTAACCTGTATCAAGGTAGTAAGTACAACAGTCTGGTGACTGTAATGGTCACAGGAGAGTAGGATTTTAATCCCTAACCTGTATCAAGGTAGTAAGTACAACAGTCTGGTGACTGTTATGGTCACAGGAGAGAAGGATTTTAGTCCCTAACCTGTATCAAGGTAGTAAGTACAACAGTCTGGTGACTGTAATGGTCACAGGAGAGTAGGCTTTTAGTCCCTAACCCGTATCAAGGTAGTAAGTACAACAGTCTGGTGACTGTTATGGTCACAGGAGAGAAAGATTTTAGTCCCTAACCTGTATCAAGGTAGTAAGTACAACAGTCTGGTGACTGTAATGGTCACAGGAGAGTAGGATTTTAGTCCTTAATCTGTATCAGATAGTAAGTACAACAGTCTGGTGACTGTTCAGGTACAGGAGAGAAGGATTTTAGTCCCTAACCTGTATCAAGGTAGTAAGTACAACAGTCTGGTGACTGTTATGGTCACAGGAGAGTAGGATT
Source organism: Allobates femoralis (assembly GCA_033576535.1). Taxonomy (NCBI): domain Eukaryota; kingdom Metazoa; phylum Chordata; class Amphibia; order Anura; family Aromobatidae; genus Allobates; species Allobates femoralis. The sequence goes on along the minus strand of JARQOC010000002.1, from coordinate 607,340,628 downwards.
TTATTCCCTAACCTGTATCAAGGTAGTAAGTACAACAGTCTGGTGACTGTTATAGTCACAGGAGAGAAGGATTTAGTCCCTAACCTGTATTAAGGTAGTAAGTACAACAGTCTGGTGACTGTTATGGTCACAGGAGAGAAGTATTTTAGTCCCTAACCTGTATCAAGGTAGTAAGTACATCAGTCTGGTGACTGTAATGGTCACAGGAGAGTAGGATTTTAGTCCCTAACCTGTATCAAGGTAGTAAGTACAACAGTCTGGTGACTGTTCAGGTCACAGGAGAGTAGGATTTTAGTCCCTAACCTGTATCAAGGTAGTAAGTACAACAGTTTGGTGATGTTCAGGTCACAGGAGAGAAGGATTTTAGTCCCTAACCTGTATCAAGGTAGTAAGTACAACAGTCTGGTGACTGTTCAGGTCACAGGAGAGAAGGATTTTAGTCCCTAACCTATATCAAGGTAGTAAGTACAACAGTCTGGTGACTGTTATGGTCACAGGAGAGTAGGATTTTATTCCTAACCTGTATCAAGGTAGTAAGTACAACAGTCTGGTGACTGTTATGGTCACAGGAGAGAAGGATTTTAGTCCCTACCCTGTATTAAGGTAGTAAGTACAACAGTCTGGTGACTGTAATGGTCGCAGGAGAGTAGGATTTTAGTCCCTAACCTGTATCAAGGTAGTAAGTACAACAGTCTGGTGACTGTTATGGTCACAGGAGAGAAGGATTTTAGTCCCTAACCTGTATCAAGGTAGTAAGTACAACAGTCTGGTGACTGTAATGGTCACAGGAGAGTAGGATTTTAGTCCCTAACCTGTATCAAGGTAGTAAGTACAACAGTCTGGTGACTGTTCAGGTCACAGGAGAGTAGGATTTTAGTCCCTAACTGTATCAAGGTAGTAAGTACAACAGTTTGGTGACTGTTCAGGTCACAGGAGAGAAGGATTTTAGTCCCTAACTGTATCAAGGTAGTAAGTACAACAGTCTGGTGATGTTATGGTCACAGGAGAGTAGGATTTTATTCCCTAACCTGTATCAAGGTAGTAAGTACAACAGTCTGGTGACTGTTATGGTCACAGGAGAGAAGGATTTTAGTCCCTACCCTGTATTAAGGTAGTAAGTACAACAGTCTGGTGACTGTAATGGTCGCAGGAGAGTAGGATTTTAGTCCTAACTGTATCAAGGTAGTAAGTACAACAGTCTGGTGACTGTTATGGTCACAGGAGAGAAGGATTTTAGTCCCTAACCTGTATCAAGGTAGTAAGTACAACAGTCTGGTGACTGTAATGGTCACAGGAGAGTAGGATTTTAGTCCCTAACCTGTATCAAGGTAGTAAGTACAACAGTCTGGTGACTGTTATGGTCACAGGAGAGAAGGATTTTAGTCCCTAACCTGTATCAAGGTAGTAAGTACAACAGTCTGGTGACTGTTATGGTCACAGGAGAGTAGGATTTTATTCCCTAACCTGTATCAAGGTAGTAAGTACAAACAGTCTGGTGACTGTTATGGTCACAGGAGAGAAGGATTTAGTCCCTACCCTGTATTAAGGTAGTAAGTACAACAGTCTGGTGACTGTAATGGTCGCAGGAGAGTAGGATTTTAGTCCCTAACCTGTATCAAGGTAGTAAGTACAACAGTCTGGTGACTGTTATGGTCACAGGAGAGAAGGATTTTAGTCCCTAACTGTATCAAGGTAGTAAGTACAACAGTCTGGTGACTGTAATGGTCACAGGAGAGTAGGATTTTAGTCCTAACCTGTATCAAGGTATAAGTACAACAGTCTGGTGACTGTTATGGTCACAGGAGAGAAGGATTTTAGTCCCTAACCTGTATCAAGGTAGTAAGTACAACAGTCTGGTGACTGTTATGGTCACAGGAGAGTAGGATTTTAGTCCCTAACCTGTATCTAGGTAGTAAGTGCAAACAGTCTGGTGACTGTAATGGTCACAAGAGAGAAGGATTTTAGTCCCTAACCTGTATCAAGTAGTAAGTACAACAGTCTGGTGACTGTTCAGGTCACAGGAGAGAAGGATTTTAGTCCCTAACCTGTATCAAGGTAGTAAGTACAACAGTCTGGTGACTGTTATGGTCACAGGAGAGTAGGATTTTATTCCCTAACCTGTATCAAGGGTAGTACGTCACAGTCTGGTGACTGTTATGGTATAGGAGAGAAGGATTTTAGTCCCTAACCTGTATCAAGGTAGTAAGTACAACAGTCTGGTGACTGTAATGGTCACAGGAGAGTAGGATTTTAGTCCCTAACCTGTATCAAGGTAGTAAGTACAACAGTCTGGTACTGTTATGGTCACAGGAGAGAAGGATTTTAGTCCCTAACCTGTATCAAGGTAGTAAGTACAACAGTCTGGTGACTGTAATGGTCACAGGAGAGTAGGATTTTAGTCCCTAACCTGTATGTTATACAAAAGTCGTGAATGTATACAACAGTTGAGTGCACTGTATCAGTGTGTACACAGTGACTGTAAGTACAGAGATAGTTTTAGTCCCTAACCTGTATCAAGGTAGTAAGTACAACAGTCTGGTGACTGTATGGTCACAGGAGAGAGGATTTTAGTCCCTAACCTGTATCAAGGTAGTAAGTACAACAGTCTGGTGACTGTTATGGTCACAGGAGAGAGGATTTTAGTCCCTAACCTGTATCAAGGTAGTAAGTACAACAGTCTGGTGACTGTTATGGTCACAGGAGAGTAGGATTTTAGTCCCTAACCTGTATCAAGGTAGTAAGTACAACAGTCTGGTGACTGTTCATGGTCACAGGAGAGAAGGATTTTAGTCCCTAACCTGTATCAAGGTAGTAAGTACAACAGTCTGGTGACTGTAATGGTCGACAGGAGAGTAGGATTTTAGTCCCTAACCTGTATCAAGGTAGTAAGTACAACAGTCTGGTGACTGTATGGTCACAGGAGAGAAGGATTTTAGTCCCTAACCTGTATCAAGGTAGTAAGTACAACAGTCTGGTGACTGTAATGGTCACAGGAGAGTAGGATTTTAGTCCCTAACCTGTATCAAGGTAGTAATACAACAGTCTGGTGACTGTTATGTCACAGGAGAGAAGGATTTTAGTCCCTAACCTGTATCAAGGTAGTAAGTACAACAGTCTTGGTGACTGTTAATGGTCACAGGAGAGAGATTTTAGTCCCTAACCTGTATCAAGGTAGTAAGTACAACAGTCTGGTGACTGTAATGTCACAGGAGAGAGGATTTTAGTCCCTAACCTGTATCAAGGTAGTAAGTACAACAGTCTGGTGACTGTTATGGTCACAGAGAGATAGGATTTTAGTCCCTAACCTGTATCAAGGTAGTAAGTACAACAGTCTGGTGACTGTTATGGTCACAGGAGAGAAGGATTTTAGTCCCTAACCTGTATCAAGGTAGTAAGTACAACAGTCTGGTGACTGTTATGGTCACAGGAGAGAAGGATTTTAGTCCCTAACCTGTATCAAGGTAGTAAGTACAACAGTCTGGTGACTGTAATGGTCACAGGAGAGTAGGATTTTAGTCCCTAACCTGTATCAAGGTAGTAAGTACAACAGTCTGGTGACTGTTTGTCACCAGGAGAGATAGGATTTTAGTCCCTAACCTGTATCAAGGTAGTAAGTACAACAGTCTGGTGACTGTTATGGTCACAGGAGAGTAGGATTTTAGTCCCTAACCTGTATCAAGGTAGTAAGTAACAGTCTGGTGACTGTTCAGGTAACAGGAGAGAAGGATTTTAGTCCCTAACCTGTATCAAGGTAGTAAGTACAACAGTCTGGTGACTGTAATGGTCACAGGAGAGTAGGATTTTATTCCCTAACCTGTATCAAGGTAGTAAGTACAACAGTCTGGTGACTGTTATGGTCACAGGAGAGAAGGATTTTAGTCCCTAACCTGTATCAAGGTAGTAAGTACAACAGTCTGGTGACTGTAATGGTCACGGAGGAGTAGGATTTTAGTCCCTAACCTGTATCAAAGTAGTAAGTACAACAGTCTGGTGACTGTTATGGTCACAGGAGAGAAGGATTTTAGTCCCTAACCTGTATCAAGGTAGTAAGTACAACAGTCTGGTGACTGTAATGGTCACAGGAGAGTAGGATTTTAGTCCCTAACCTGTATCAAGGTAGTAAGTACAACAGTGTGGTGACTGTTATGGTCACAGGAGAGAAGGATTTTAGTCCCTACCCTGTATTAAGGTAGTAAGTACAACAGTCTGGTGACTGTAATGGTCACAGGAGAGTAGGCTTTTAGTCCCTAACCTGTATCAAGGTAGTAAGTACAACAGTCTGGTGACTGTTATGGTCACAGGAGAGAAGGATTTTAGTCCCTAACCTGTATCAAGGTAGTAAGTACAACAGTCTGGTGACTGTAATGGTCACAGGAGAGTAGGATTTTAGTCCCTAACCTGTATCAAGATAGTAAGTACAACAGTCTGGTGACTGTTATGGTCACAGAAAAGCTTGGAACCCGATCTGGATCACCCTGCCTATATCCTCCTAGATTAGTCCTGAGAAGGACTGTTGTGGTCAGCAGCAGTTTGCAGCCCTGCTCCGGATCTACCTATGAGGGCCGCAAATCTGTCCCTAAGCAGCAGCAGACACTCTCCCTACACTCACTGTCTGGATGGCTGTGTGCAGAGCACAGCGCGGCCGGGTCTTATAAAGGCTCGGTGACGCTGTGCAGGCTGGCCAATCACTGCAATGCCACAAGTAACAGGGCTGTAGCGATTACTCGGTGCTCGCCGAGTAGCCCGAGTACAGTGATACTCGTGCGAGTACTGAGCAGCGCAGAGCATACTCGCTAATCACTAATCATGATGCGTTTTTTGGTGCTGAGCTAAACTCATGGCACTTTAGCCATGCCTTTTTTGGCAGTGGGGCATGCGTTTTTTGTATTGGGGACTATGGCTGGGGTCACAATTGGCATGAGTTTTTTTAGTGACTTAAAAAAACTCATGCGTTTTTCCATGCCTTTTTTCATTTCATCATGAGTTTTTTAAGGTGTGTGATGGCACCCTGCGTTTTTGCATGCGTTTTTAAATCTACACCAAAAAATAGTGCATGCACTATTTTTTGGTGCTGTTTTAAAAACGCATGCGTTTTTGTAGAAAACGCATGCATTTTTTTAACATGGACTCCTATGGAAATCGCATGCAAAAACGCATTATACATTAGTACCTTTTAGTGCCATCCAAAAATGCATGCGTTTTCCATAGGGGCCCATGTTAAAAAAACGCATGCGTTTTTGGATGGCACTAAAAGGTACTAATGTACCATGCTTTTTTTGCATGCGTTTTTGATGTCAGCTAATCACATAATAGCAAAAACGCACGCAAAAACGCATGGTACTGTCACACATGCGTTTTTGCTATTTAGACATGCGTTTTTGCTATTAGGGCATGCGTTTTTTAACATGGGGGCCTATGGGTGCATTTTTACATGTTTTTTGGTCTCCAAAAACTCATGAAAAAAACGCAAGTGTGACCCTGGCCTATGGATGCATTTTTGCATGCGTTTTTCACATAATACAAGTGTGAAAAACTCATAGAAAAATGCATCCACAACGCAAGTGTGACCCTAGCCTAATTTCCATTAATTTTGAGCAAATTGGTGAGGAATAGTGATGAGCGAGCACTACCATGCTCAGGTGCTCAGTAGTCTCAATGAGCAGTTGGACGTTCATATTGGTTTGACTAGATTACTGAGACTATTGGAAGTCAATGAGAAACTCAAGCATTTTTGGAAGATTGTCTCTTGTGAATTAAATATTCCTATAAAATATTCCCACTACGCTCTCCCCTTATATACAATGCCCGCCACCCTTTCTGCCCTTGTGAACTCCGAAATCCACATTGTCCTCCCTTTTAAGTTATAGGCGGCCGTCACACGCTGCAATATCTTAAACGATATCGTTTAAGCGATCTGCTTTTTGATCGCTTAAGCGATATCGTTTGTGCATCGTTACGTGCGATCAAGCGATTTTACAATGTAAAATCGCTTGATCGTGACATCGCAGATATGAGAGCCGGAGCTCATATCAAGCGATGAACGATGTAGCAATCTGCTTCATCGTGGTGTATGACCCCCACGATGAACAATCTCCCAGCGGCAGAGCCTATGCTGGGAGATGGTAACTATGGTACACGTCGGGTTACTAAGCGCCGCGCGGCGCCTAGTAACCCGATGTGTACCATAGTTACCAGCGATCTCGCTGGTCCACATCGCTGGTGAGTGTCTGTGTGACAGCTCACCAGCGATGTGAACGATATTGTTAGCGATCGCGCGTGCATGTGATCACTAACAATATCGTTCAAGATATTGAAGCGTCTGACGGCCGCCATACACACGACACCTTCCTCCTTTATGACTTTTGTCCTATACTGCTTCAATTCCATATTGAGAACAAGCATGGATTTCTGCATAAACGTTTGTGCACATGATGGAACCACAAGTTTTCCGAGGTGGAAACACTTTAGGAAAACATTGGTGGTCACTTTAATGAAACACCTTTGTCTGGCCTCCTTTCAGTTATATTTCGATTTGCTCTGCTTCGAGCATCTTTGTATTATACTTTCTTGTAGAGCAGGCGGTGTCCAAAAAAAGCCACCCAAAGAATCTACAGGCTGTGTGCGCATGTTGAGTATTTTCTGGCAGAAAAATGCACCAAAAACGCATATGCAATTTCGATGCATTTTTTCCTCATGCATTTAAACAGTAAAATAATTAGTGGAGAAAGTGATACTATGTGCACAAGCATGCATTTTTCCAGCATTTTTTCATGACTGACGAAATCAGTGGGTGAAAAACGTTGCAAAAACGCCCCAAGAATTTGACATGCTGCATATTTGTTCTGCAACAAATCTACACCTAATCTGCAAGGACAAAATAAGCAACAATACTTTTGAATTCTCATTGACTTTGCTGGCTTCAGATAGGCATGCAGATTTGTGACAAAACTGCATCTGAAAATGCTTCATAAATATAAATGCACTGTGTGCACGTAGCCAGGGGCGGACTGGCCAAGGTGGCAGGGGGGCAAACGCCCCCCGGGCTGGTGGTACAGCCCCCACCCAGGGCCGCCCACCCACATAAATAGGCTGACCTCACCTAAGGGCTGGCGGCACTGAGATGGGCTGCCGAAAATTTCTGACAGCAACACCATCCCCCCCGGTCCTCACCCGAGGGCTTGGAGGCACTGCCGAAAACGAGAACATCCGACAGCACCCCCCCCTTCCCCCCTCGGTCCTCACCTAAGGGCTGGCGGAAAAATATTGCCACCCAGGGATTGCGTCGCCAGTCAGCCCCTGCACATAGCCTTAATTGTTTTTCATGTTTTCTGAACCTTGAAGCAGTTAAACGAAATTACGGCCGCTTTCGCATTTCTGCATATGTGCAGTTACCCACATTTGCCTGCCCTGCACTAGCGCAAAAAGCAAGCGCAGGTGCTTTTCAGGCAAATGCAGAGCTGTACATGAACGCAAAGATGGCCAGCTCCTGCGCTTGCCTGTGTCCCCGCCACCATTACCTGCTGTGGGGAGCGCAGGAGAGGAAATGCCGGAGATGCAGGTCTGAAGAGGGGCAGAATCTGAGTGCACGCGTCAAACAGGACTCGCCGGAGACGTCATTGCGCTCTCCATAGCAGGCAATGGTGGCGGGGATGCAGGAAGCGCAGGAGCTCGCCATCTCTGCATTCATGTACAGCTCTGCGTTTGCCTGAAAAGCACATGCACTTGCTTTTTGCGCTAGCGCAGGGAAGGCAAACGCAGGTAACTGCACATACACAGAAATGTGAAAGGGGCCTACATAAAGTGTAACCTGTGCACAATAATGTTATTAAGTCATTGAAAAAGTGCAACAAAAAATGAACATATGCATAGCAAGAATGGTAGAGACATTGAGTAAGGGGCCCCTGTGTAAGAAGAGTATATGGGCCCTTCATATTCCATGTCTGCATATAGCTGAAGCTGATTGCTTCTTTACGCTACGTTCACACGCTGCATATTCGCAGCTTATTTTGTTGCGCGTTCTTGCCCGTGTTTTGTGCAAAAAAGCGCAACTGCATTCACACGCTGCACATTTTTACCTGCACTTCTTCCAAGCCCATTTTATAATGTGGCCTATGGGAAAAGTGCATGTGTAAATGTGCAAAGAATTGACATGGTCATTCTTTTTGCGGAATCGCTTTGCAGTGAAAGCGCATCTGCAAAAAGACGCCAAAACACGCAGCGTCTGATCGCATTTCAGCAAAAGACATAGCTTTTGCTGGGATGCGCTTCCAACATTGCGTTTCACTGCATTTACACAAGTGCCAAAAAGCGCTGCGTAAATGCACAAATACGCTACTTGTGAACGCAGCTTTAGAGGTAGAACTGGGACCTTTCCTATTGGGCCACTGTGTGGCTGCACAGTTTATGTGGTGCCCTGCCAACGCAGGTAACCACACATCTCTCTGCTGCGCAGCTGGGTTTCCACAGTAGGTAGTACTACAAACAACACCTTCCACCCCAGCACAGTAGGGGGGAGCTCAACCTGCTGCACTTAGGCAGGATCCCCTATAAATACTGCTGCTGGGGGCGGAGTTAGTCAGAGTGTGGCAGACGCTAGAAGAGCTGCAGGAGAGTTCTGGTGCTGGTGCCACGTGCAGGCCCAGGCCAGAGACGCAAAGTAGCCCTTCTGTGTCTCACCAGCCTAAGTGGGACAGAAGGCAGGGAGCCTGGAGAAGAAGTTGAGACAGGGAAGCAAGCAGCCCAGATCGCGTGCTCATCCCAGAAGAGAAGCTGGATATTGGGGATCCGCAGCAGTGGAGAACTCCAAGTCCCACTGGAAACTCCTTGGCACCGAGGAAGCTTCAGCTACTCAGTCTCCTGAGAGAGTCACAGAGAGGGAGCCAGGACTAGCAGGGCACTGCAGTTCAGGAGAAAGGGTCGTCCTGGAGACTGCACAGGAGGTGAGAGAGAGATAGATACAGAAGAAGAGAGTGGAGGCAAGTCGGGATTTAATAGACTGTGCTTCATTACACACACAGAGGAGGAGGCCTTATACCCACTTACTGTGGGAGCCCACTGTGCAGCACAGATACCCGTCGGTGCTCTGGACAATTTGCCTACAAACCATCAGTAAAAAGGTAAAGAGACTTTTTGCTGCGTGTGTCCATTCTTTTCCTTCACCCACCGTGTCCCCCTATAGACTTTGCCTATAACCGTTCCGCTCTGCTGCATCCTGTTCATCCTCACCACTCTGCCCCGGAGGTCCCAGTCCTGCCTGCGGGGATTATTCCATCACAGCCACCATCCCACCGACCTCCGGAGGACTGTAGCGGCGCTGGTGATCCCTCACCAGACACAGCAGGTGGTGTCACGAAGACAACAGTGTATATAATCCCTGTAAATGGCCCCTTTTCACTAACCCCCAGGGCAACAGCCTCGGGCAGCCACCCTTGACATCCCGGCCCGTAACCGAGCCTGCGCCCTGAGCACCCAGCCCTGGGCGAGTCACAAAATGGCATCACGAACAGGATCCCGTGCCCGGTATTACCGGGTACTGTGTGCCGTTTATTGACTGTAAAGTGTGACTGTAAAAAGTTCCGTCGCCATTACTACGCCGAAGAGCAGGAAGAAAGGGGGCGTGCCAGCCTCAGAGCGTGAAACTGAAGTCCCACCCCTCGCTCAGCCGAGCATTCCTGAGCTCTGCGGTCCGGAAACTCCAGAACTAGTTAACCCTTCAGCAGCTGGCTGTAATTAAATAGGGGGCCTCCAACATGTTGGCCTCCTCCAGCGAGGGCGAGGCAGCGTACACTGATCCCCAGGTCTACCCCGGATCCTCGATGGCTGCCTCTGGTAGCACTGCAAGTACCTCCGGTGCTTCGGGCACCGTTGCCCCAATAATGCCCATGTCGTTCCCATACATCCCGGGGGCCAAGTAGTTGCCCCAGTATGATGGCCGTCCTGATGCACTAGATGAGTTTAAGCGAAAGATCGAAGGCGTCCTGGACATGTATGCTATGACCGGCCAACAACGTGGTGCTTGGGCAGTTAACTGGAGCAGCAGAAAAAGAAATTGTGTCCTGGTCTGTGGCTGAACGCAGATCAGCCCCCACTATATTCGATAAACTGAGAGCTGCCTTTGAGGAGTGCAATGAAGCTGACATCCGTATGCGCTTCCAACACTGCTATCAGAGGCCGGGAGATGACATCAGAGCTTATGCCTGGCGCCTGGAGAGAGTACTGCGCGCCCTTATACATGATAAATAGATGAGAACAAACTCCTCATAGAACAGTTCACACGGGGCCTGCTATCCCCTGAGGACAGTAAAACTGTACGCTGGTGGTCATTAAGCAACCCAGATGCTGATTTTAACACCCTGAAAGAAATGGCTATCAAAGGGTTAAAGCTGGTAGAGACTCATGAAGCTGCAATGAGGCGGTGGTGTGACGGTGAAGTGCAGGCTACTCCAAAATCTGTACCCGTGACTGCAGCCACGCACAATGTACAATCGGCACAGCCTGACAAATATGATTCCTTGCGGGCTGAAATACGTGCTGAGATGCGTGAAATGGATAAAAACATCTCCCAAATGATGAACGCTATGCAATTACAAAAGAGCCAGCTGCCAGCACCAAGGCCCCAAGCCAAGCCTCAGCCGCAGATCCAACTCGCCGACAGCCCTGATGACGTCCCTTGGATGCGAGGGAGGCAAGCTACAATTTACAGAGGAAGGACCACCGACCGCTACAGCTCCACTGGGGAGCCCATCTGCCGCAGCTGTAATCGCACCGGTCATCTCTCCAGACGCTGTCCTTTAAAGGGCCGTCCCTGGGGGCCGGGTCCAAACCTCAGGACTAGACCAACAAGGCCCAGCCACCTGGTGCGTCTTGCATCAGACAGAGGCCGTTTCTGTCCATTGTACTAGATGGCATCCCGGTACCTGCTCTACTGGACACCGGATCTCAGGTGACCCTCGTCCCCTATATCCTTTATAGAAAGTATTGGGCTGATGCTGAACTGAAACAGCCCGAGGTTGACATTTCCCTTCATACAGCAAATGGGGAACCAATTAATATGATGGGGGTTAGAGAAGTGCCCATAAAGGTGGGGAAGGTAGAATTACGAAATCAAAGGGTCCTTGTAGTAGTAGAAGCCAATAATGCAAATGATCCTTATGTTATCTTGGGTACCAATGTTGTTAGTAATTGCATGCAGGAGGTATTGTCTTTGCTTCAACTGATTACTGAAACTGCCAGGCCTCATCAGAGGAAGATTATCCAACTCGAGATCAGAGCCATCTTACATCAACAACAAGTAACAGTTACAGGTGGCGAAATTGGTACAGCATGGGTGACAGACCCAATGCCTATTGTGATACCCCCAATGAGTGAAATGATGGTTTGGTGTCGAGCAGCTATAGGTCTGAGAGGGCAGGACTATCAAGCATTAGAGGAGCCCGAGAGTACAGAGCCCAGACCTACACTGTTGACAGCCAGGGGGGTAGTTAATGTACACATTGGGAGAGTGCCAGTTCGTATCTTAAACTGTGGCAGTGAAGAGGTTAAATTACCCAGGTATACTACCGTTGCCAAATTATACACAATCAGCAACAACGAGATTCAAACAGAGCAACCCGAACCCCACGAGGAAGGGGCAAAAACTGATCAAATAATTGGGCCGCTGGAGGACTGGTGCCAGCAGCTCCATATCGGAACTGACACCACTCCTGTGTATGAAAAGCAAGGTGTGTACCAGGTAGTTCAAGAGTTTGAACAAGTTTTCAGTAAGCATCCACTTGATTTTGGTAGGATAAAAGGGGTACAACACCATATCCCTACAGGTACACATCCACCAATCAAAGAGCGGTATAGGCCAATTCCACCTGCACATTATCAAAAAGCCAAAGAAATGTTACAGGACATGAAAGATGCAGGGGTTATATGAGATAGCTGTAGTCCCTGGGCAGCACCATTAGTCCTAGTCAGAATAAAGGATGGCAGTATGAGGATGTGTGTAGACTATAAGCATATAAATCACATAACACACAAAGATGCTTACCCGTTACCACGTATAGAAGAGTCTTTAGCTGCGTTGAAGTCTGCCTACTACTTCTCCACCTTAGATTTTACTAGTGGGTATTGGCAGGTGTCCGTAGCCCAAGAAGATCGAGAGAAGACGATGTTCACAAGACCTATGGGCCTATGTGAGTTTAACAGCATGCCTTTCGGACTATGTAATGAACCTTCCAGAGGTTGATGGAGAGTTGCCGGGGGCACAGGAACTTCGAGACAGTACTACTGTACCTGGATGATGTGATTGTGTATTCCAAGACCTACGAGGAACATGTCGCCTATCTAGGAGAGGTGTTCGAAGCTCTGGCTAAGTACGGGATGAAGCTGAAACCATCAAAATGCCACCTGTTAAAGCCAAGTGTGCAGTGCCTAGGACACATAGTCAGTGCTGAAGGCGTGGCCCCCGATCCAAATAAGGTAACAGCAATCAAAGAATGGCCAGAACCCAAAACCATCAAACTGGTACGTCAATTCATGGGTTTGGTGGGCTACTACCGAAGGTTCATCAAGGAGTATACCAAGAAGGCTGCTCCTCTGCAAGACCTTCGTGGGCCAACCCATGAAGGGCAAAGCAAAGGATTCTCCGTGGAGATGGGGTAAAGAACAAGAAGAATCATTCCAGACGATGAAGGAGGGCCTGACAGGAGAAGAAATCCTAGCTTACCCGGACTACAGCCTGCCATTCCTGCTGTATACAGATGCCAGCAATGTGAGACTCGGATCCATCCTTGCCCAAAAGCAAGACGGCAAGGAGAGAGTAATCGCTTATGCAAACCGGAAATTGCGACCCACGGAGAGGATTCCAGAGAACTACAGTTCCTTCAAGCTGGAATTCCTGGCCTTAGTCTGGGCCATCACCGAGAGGTTTAAACACTACTTAGCCTCTAGCAAGTTCACAGCCGATATGGATAACAATCCGCTCACCCATCTGGAAACTGCAAAGTTGGGAGCCATGGAGCAGAGATGGATTGCCAGAGTCTCCAACTACCAATTTACCATCAATTACCGGGCTGGGCACCAAAATGGAAATGCAGATGCCTTATCCAGGATGCCACATTTGTCTGAAGGAGATGTAGATGAAGACGAGTTGGAAGAAGTGGAGTTACCTGCTTTTCAGCACGTGAGAAAAACCCCATGCCAGCAAACCCATCGAAACCTCTATACCGAAGCAGTAAACCTGTTATCTCACTTCGACTGGGGAAAGGCGCAGGATCAAGATCCGGCTGTAGGTCTAATCAAACAACTGATAACCCAAGAGTCTGCAAAGCTGCCTGCAAACCCTCCGTCTGATGCTAAACATCTGTGGAATGAACGAGGTAAACTTTTCCAGTATCAAGATAAATTGTGCCGCGGTATATCAACTCTAAAACCCATGAGATGGCATGGCAGATTATCGTGCCAAGATTAGATATTCCTGTGGTCCTACACGCCTACCACAACAAAACTGGTCATTTCGGATGGAAGAAACTCGAAGTGCTGCTCAAAAACAGATTTTTCTGGCAAGTATGCGGTCATCCATAGAAAAGTGGTGTCAAACGTGTCAAGCCTGTACCTTGAGAAGGAAAGAGCTGCAGAGTCAAAAAGCTAAGCTTGAGCCAATCATAACCACACAGCCTTGGGAATTAGTCGCCTTGGATCATGTGAAATTAGCTCCAAGTAGATCTGGCTATGCATACGCCTTAACAATGGTAGACTTCACAGCCGCAATTGCTGCAAAAACCTTCCAGAAAGTCTTCTGCAGACCGTTAGGATATCCAGAGCGTATTCTCACTGATCAAGGACCAGCATTCGAAGCAGAGATTTTTCAAAAGTTTTGCAAGATGTATGGGTGCAAAAAGATCAGAACCACCCCGTATCATCCTCAAACTAATGGACTCTCTGAAAAGATGAACAACATCGTCATCGATATGCTAAAAATTCTCCCGTTGGAAGAAAGAAATCAATGGCCTGAAAAATTGCCTGATTTAATCGATACGTACAACCATATTCCAGTCAGTTCCACCAATTGTACACCAGCGTATCTGATGAGAGCTCGGACAGGAAACTTACCCGTGGACTTAGAAATCGGTGTAGTGGATCCTTAAGCAGATCATACCATCTCAAACTGGAAAATCCATCGACAGGAACATTACGCAAAAGTCCAACAGAGTTTTGAAGACAACCTAGAGAAGTCCCATGCAAAACAGGAAAAAGATTACAACAAGCATGCTCCAGCGGAAACCATACCACCTGGGAGTTTGGTTTTAAAAAGAAAAAGAACCCGCAATAAATTGGATGACAAGTGGGAAAGTGAACCCTATGTCCTGTTGTACTATGTTCATGACAACAACAAGACCTGTATCGTCAGTAAAGATGGTGGAAGAACTAGACAAACAGTATACAGAAATCAACTGAAAAGATGCCCTCCAAATTGAGAAAGTCAAGTTATCCACGACCAAACCATGCAAGAGTTCGAACCAATCTCAGATTCAACCTCAATCCCAGATCCCATTCCAAAACAAAAGGAAAGAATGATCCAAACTGATTTAGGTGAATTTCCCGAAGATTGGCCTCAAATAGACGGAGCCATTGTCATCCCAGTAATAAACTTTTACGAACCACAAGAGGAAATACCCGTTGCAAGAGAATCTGAGGATGATGCAATCGGTACCTGTGCTAGCCCAGTAGTGAGACTAAGGCAACACAGAAACTCACCTGAACCACCACCACCATTAGACACCTCATCTGAGACAGTGACACCCGTAGTGCGAAAATCACATAGGAGCACACGAGGTCAGCCCCCGTCTAGGTTCGGAGAATGGGTGTAAGATAAAATACATTCGAGAGCATATCTAAATAAGAAACTGTAAAACAAACATGTAATTAGTAGTGTACAGAAGGGTGGAGGAACTGGGCCCAGTCCCAAGCACATTAAGTTAGGAACAGAAAATGCCTGTGGCAGGGAGGGACCAGGTCTCCTAAGCCGAGACACCCATAGGGACCCCTATTATTTGTTGAAACTGTGAATATTTCAAAAGACTTTTCCCCTTTCCTTACGCGGAGCATACAGAGACATTACTGTAAGGACTCTATTGAACTTCTCCTTTGAACTTCTTGAACTTCAATGGACTACGGTTAATGGACAAAAGTAGCCACAAACCGTATGGACTTACCCGTTTTTCTATTTTTCATTTTTGAATATTTTCAGTGTCTTTTTGTAATTTTTCATTTTTCAAACCATGTATATATTGTAAGAGGGCAAGGGGACGCATAGTGGATGGCAGGTATGTGTCACAGGCCTACCTGAGGTCTGTGATGTAAGCCGGCATTAGCATCTCTTAGTGGAGAGCAACACTGAGGGAGTTGTTAGTAACCAAGGGGCCGGCTTATGAGTCCTGAGAGTGACGGGCGGGTTCAGGACTCACATACCCTCCCAGGGGCGTGGTGTCCGGCTATGTAAGGGAGGTTGGACTTAGGCACAGGGGGAAAGTGATTAGGATTCTGTGTTTGCTGTGTGTGTTTTCCCTGTGGAATGGTTTATGAGCAAATAAACCCTTCTGGTCTCACCTATGCAAAGCTGCCTCCTCGTGCTTCCTGACGTCGCCAGCGAGCCGCTCCATTACAATTGGTGGAGTTGAATGCGGGCAGAGCTCCCAGCAGAAGACGTGAGACCGGTGGGCTTTGGTGTTTAGGTCCTGGGTGAAGTCTGTCCTGACTCAGTCACAGCCTCCGGAGATCATGGAGGAGCTGATGAGACACTTGGTACAAGCTCAGCAGGCGCAGCAGGCTCAACATCTCCAGCTCTTACAACAGCAACAGGCGGCCCAGCAAGAGACCACCAAGCTGCTGACACAGCAGATCCAACTCCAACGTCAGCAACA
Source organism: Allobates femoralis (assembly GCA_033576535.1). Classification (NCBI taxonomy): domain Eukaryota; kingdom Metazoa; phylum Chordata; class Amphibia; order Anura; family Aromobatidae; genus Allobates; species Allobates femoralis. The sequence continues at coordinate 607,324,720 of JARQOC010000002.1, read as the reverse complement.
GCAAGACCAGCATCAGCAGCAGCAGCAGATCGATATCCTGGCTGAGGCGGTCCGGAGCACGTCAGCAGAGACAAGGTCAGTGGGCGATTTTTCTATTAGAAAAGCTGTGAGAGGAGCCCTGCAGAAAATGACTCCAGGAGATGACATAGAGGCTTTTCTGACTGTTTTTGAGCGTGTTGCAGAGAGAGAGGGGCTCCCACCAGCACAGTGGGTAGAGGTGCTGGCGCCATATCTATCCGGGGAGCCCCAGAAGGCTTATTATGATTTGGCCCTGCAAGACGCTAAGGAATATAGCAAGTTAAAAACGGAGATACTAGCCCGCCTGGGGGTGACAATGACTGTGAGGGCGCAACGGGTTCACCAATGGGCGTATCATCGAGACAGACCGCCTCGCTCCCAAATGTTCGACCTGTTGCACTTGGTCCAGAAATGGCTGCAGCCGGAGAGCTCTACGCCAGCACAGATGGTGGAGCGTGTCGTGATGGATCGGTTTGTACACTCCCTGCCACGATCTGTTCAGACCTGGGTTGCCCAGAGTGATCCCCAGAACGCGGATGACCTTATCGGGCTGGTGGAGAGATACCAGGGGATGGAAGGGCCTGGGGCCAGATTGCCCGCTCCTTACTGGGGGACCCAGCCGCGGGCCGAGGCTCAAAAGGGGGTGGGGCGTCCAAGGTCCCTAAGGGCGGGGGAGGCGGTGCCCAAGGTCCCTACGGGCGAGATCATATGTTGGAGATGCCATGGTCCAGGCCACATTGCGGCACGGTGTCCCTTGACCCCTGAACAGATGGATTGCAGCATGGGTCGCCGCTGTTCTTATTTTGCATACTCAGTCTGCAGTATGACCAGTATATCCAGCGAAGGGCCCCCAGCGTGTCCGGTGAAAGTGAACGGGAGGAGCGTGGTCGGGCTGTTGGACTCTGGGAGCCTCGTTACTCTGGTGAGGGACTTCCCGTCCCTTGTCCTGGTCCCTGGGAAAAGGGTCAGAGTGCGGTGTATCCACGGTGATGCCAAGGACTATCCAGTAGCTCGAGTGGACATTGAGACGGCACATGGGGTGAGGACTCATGAAGTCGGAGTCGTCCAGGACTTGCTACACCCCATCATTATCGGCTGGGACTTTTGTTTATTTTGGCAGCTGTGGGGGCAGGGTCCGGGAGTGGGGCCCGTGGAAACGACCCCTCCCCACTCTGACATGGCTGAGTTCTCGCTTGGTGTCCTCGTAGGGGATGAGGAGGAAGCACCGCCCGAGACCACGGTACTGAACTTGGGGGCGACGAGGGAGAACTTTGGGACAGCCCAACATAAAGACCTGACTCTAAGGGAAGCATTCAATAGTGTCACGGTCATCAACGGGGTCCCACAGGAGCCAGGGAGCGACACTAGGTTCCCCCATTTTATGCTAAGTGAGGAATTGTTATACCGGGTGACGAAGGTGAAGGACGACCGGGTGGAACAGTTGTTAGTACCGGGGCCGTATCGGCAGCAAGTACTCAACATGGCCCAGTCCCATATCTTAGGGGGTCATCTAGGGGTAGAGAAAACACAGGACCGGATACTGCAATGGTTCTATTGGCCGGGGTGTCACCGGGAGATAGCGAGATACTGCCAATCTTGCCCTACCTGTCAAATAACCACCCCTACCAGGCACTTTCGTAGTCCCCTGGTACCATTACCCATCATCGAAATCCCCTTTGAGAGAATAGCTATGGACTTGGTGGGGCCCCTGGTGAAATCGGCTCGGGGTCATCAGTATATCTTAGTTATCCTGGACTATGCCACCCGGTACCCCGAAGCGATTCCCTTACGCAACTCCTCGGCGAAGAGCATAGCTAAGGAGCTGGTTCAGGTGTTTTCTCGCACGGGGTTACCAAAAGAAATCCTGACAGATCAGGGTACCCCTTCATGAGTAAGGTGATGAGCGAGTTGTGCAGGGTCCTTCAGATCACCCAGCTGAGGACTTCTGTATACCATCCTCAAACAGACGGCCTTGTCGAGAGGTTCAACAAAACCCTCAAAGGCATGTTAAGGAAAGTGGTAGAGAAGGATGGGAAGGACTGGGACTGTCTCCTACCGTATCTGCTGTTTTCCATTCGGGAGGTTCCACAGGCTTCCACGGGTTTCTCACCATTCGAGCTCCTGTATGGACGACATCCACGCGGTCTCCTAGATGTAGCCAAGGAAACCTGGGAAGCCGAAGTCACACCTCATCGGAGTGTCATTGAGCACGTCGCCATGATGCAGGAGAGAATGGAGAAAGTGATGCCGATCCTAAGGGAACATCTCCTGCGGGCCCAGGAGGCTCAGGCCCGAGTCTACAACCGCTCCGCCAGAATCCGGCAGTTTCATCCCGGGGACCGGGTCCTGGTCCTGATACCCACAGTGGAAAGCAAGTTCCTCGCCAAATGGCAAGGGCCATATGAGGTCGTTGAGAAGCTCGGCGAAGTGAACTACAAGGTCCACCAACCGGGACGAAGGAAGTCGTACCAAATCTATCATATCAACCTCCTCAAGGCATGGCGAGATCGGTAGGCCCAAGATGTGCCCTGCTCGGTGGGCAGGCCGGTGAACGACATTGAAGCCGTGACCATAGCGGACACCCTCTCCGAAAGCCAGAAACAGCAGTGTAGAGAGCTGTTACAGCAGAACAGGAATTTGTTCACAGAGCTGCCAGGGTGCACCACCGTGGTAGAACATGACATTCTGACGGAACCACAGGTGCGGGTGAACCTGAAGCCATATAGGATACCCGAGGCCCGACGGGAGGTGATCTCCAAGGAGGTAGCCCGGATGCTGAAATTGGGTGTGATAGAGGAATCCAAGAGTGGTTGGTCAAGCCCCATAGTATTGGTACCAAAACCCGACGGCGAATGGAGATTCTGTAACGATTATCGAAAACTGAACGAGGTCTCCAACTTTGACGCCTATCCCATGCCGCGAGTCGACGAGCTGATCGAGCGCCTGGGACCCGCCAGGTACATCACTACCCTAGACCTCACCAAAGGGTATTGGCAGATCCCTATGGCATTGGGAGCCAAAGAGAAGACCGCGTTCTCTACGCCGGATGGGTGCTTTCACTATGTCCGAATGCCGTTTGGATTGCAGGGGGCCCCAGCCACTTTTCAAAGGGCCATGGATCGGATCCTCACGCCGCATAAAGACTACGCCGCTGCCTATCTGGACAATATTGTGGTTTTCAGCCTCGACTGGCAGAGCCATCTGGTGAAGCTCCAAGCGGTGCTGGATGCTCTGAGGACGGCGGGGTTTACGGTAAACCCAAAGAAATGTGCCCTGGGGAAGTCCGAGGCCAAATACCTGGGATATGTTGTCGGCAGAGGCATGATCAAGCCCCAAATCACAAAGGTCGCAGCGATCCAGCAGTGGCCGCGACCCTCGTCTAAGAGACAAGTCCGAGGCTTCCTGGGTATAGTCGGATACTACAGGCGGTTCATCCCTGAGTTTGCTGTAATGGCTGCACCCTTGACTAACCTCTTGAAGGGGACCAAGTCGTCTATGGCTCAGTGGACGACAGAGGCGGAAGCTGCCTTTTCGGGATTGAAAGAGGCTCTCTGTAGGCGACCGGTCTTGCTCGCTCCCGACTTCAAGAGGGAATTTGTTCTCCAAACGGATGCCTCAGATAACGGTTTGGGGGCAGTCCTGTCCCAGGAGATTCAGGGGGAGGAACACCCGGTCCTCTACCTGAGCAGGAAACTGTCCCCTAGTGAGATGCGTTATTCCGTGATTGAAAAGGAGTGCCTGGCCATAAAGTGGGCGGTGGACACACTACGTTACTATTTGTTGGGGCGACAGTTCCGGTTGGTGTCTGACCATGTCCCTCTCCGGTGGTTGAGGGACTCGAAGGGGAAAAACGCGAGGGTCACTCGTTGGTTTTTGGCCCTGCAGGACTTTCGTTTCCGAGTGGAGCACCGGGCGGGAAAGCTCCATGGCAACGCTGATGCTCTCTCCCGTAACCCCTGTTTGGTTGTCCGCGGTGCCGAGCCCGACGGCTTTCGGCAGAGGGGGGAGGTGTGTAAGAGGGCAAGGGGACGCATAGTGGATGGCAGGTATGTGTCACAGGCCTACCTGAGGTCTGTGATGTAAGCCGGCATTAGCATCTCTTAGTGGAGAGCAACACTGAGGGAGTTGTTAGTAACCAAGGGGCCGGCTTATGAGTCCTGAGAGTGACGGGCGGGTTCAGGACTCACATACCATCCCAGGGGCGTGGTGTCCGGCTATGTAAGGGAGGTTGGACTTAGGCACAGGGGGAAAGTGATTAGGATTCTGTGTTTGCTGTGTGTGTTTTCCCTGTGGAATGGTTTATGAGCAAATAAACCCTTCTGGTCTCACCTATGCAAAGCTGCCTCCTCGTGCTTCCTGACGTCGCCAGCGAGCCGCTCCGTTACAATATGTTAAAATTGTTATATCTTTGTTTCACAAAATTTCTCAGTCCCGGAGTATTGATGTTACCTGGGGGAAAGGGGGGTAGTGGCGCACTGCCAACGCAGGTAGCCACACATCTCTCTGCTGCGCAGCTGGGTTTCCACTGTAGGTAGTACTACAAACAACACCTTCCACCCCAGCACAGTAGGGGGGAGCTCAACCTGCTGCACTTAGGCAGGCTCCCCTATAAATACTGCTGCTGGGGGCGGAGTTAGTCAGAGTGTGGCAGACGCTAGAAGAGCTGCAGGAGAGCTCTGGTGCTGGTGCCATGTGCAGGCCCAGGCCAGAGACGCAAAGTAGCCCTTCTGTGTCCCACCAGCCTAAGTGGGACTGAAGGCATGGAGCCTGGAGAAGAAGTTGAGACAGGGAAGCAAGCAGCTCAGATCGTGATCTCACCCCAGAAGAGAAGCCGGATATTGTGGATCCGCAGCAGTGGAGAACTCCAAGTCCCACTGGAAACCCCTTGGCACCGAGGAAGCTTCAGCTACCCGGTCTCCTGAGAGAGTCACAGAGAGGGAGCCAGGACTAGCAGGGCACTGCAGTTCAGGAGAAAGGGTCGTCCCAGAGACCGCACAGGAGGAGAGAGAGAGATAGATACAGAAGAAGAGAGTGTAGGCATGTCGGGATTTAATAGACTGTGCTTCATTACACACACAGAGGAGGAGGCCTTATACAACTTACTGTGGGAGCCCACTGTGCAGCCCAGCTACTCGTCGGTGCTCTGGACAATTTGCCTACAAACCATCAGTAAAAAGGTAAAGAGACTTTTGCTGCGTGTGTCCATTCTTTCCCTTCATCCACCGTGTCCCCCTATAGACTTTGCCTATAACCGTCCCGGCTCTGCTGCATCCTGCCCATCCTCACCACTCTGCCCCGGAGGTCCCAGTCCTGCCTGCAGGGACTATTCCATCACAGCCGCCATCCCACCGACCTCCAGAGGACTGTAGCGGCGCTGGTGATCCCTCACCAGACACAGCAGGTGGCGTCACGAAGACAACACTGTATATAATCCCTGTAAATGTCCCCTTTTCACTGACTCCCAGGGCCACAGCCTCGGGTAGCCACCCGTGACATTCCGGCCCGTAACCAAGCCCGAGCCCTGAGTACCCTGCCCTGGGTGAGTCATTTACACCAATGATATTTTTTTCGTGCACAGTATTGTAAAAACAACATTGATATGTGCATGGCCGGTACTCAGATACTTCTTAACCGCTGCAGGGTGTGAAAATTGTAATGATATGTCTAATGAATGGGAACAATTAATTGTGTGTCTTCTGTGCTATATAATGCATTTTCTCTGTTGCTTGGTAGAAGTCCTACCTTTGGTATTTGTCCCTTCGCTCTTCCTGTAGCCCTGTGATGTTAGCCATGCTCCTCCCTTCTTCTCATGTAATTCTATCTTTGGATCCACACATGTTATGCTGCTCTCTCCAGAATCACGTTTTCTACCTATTGCACTTTAATACAAGATTTTAGTGAAAATCATCTCCATTTCTTCTGGACTCTCATTACAAGTCAATGTGGTTAAGTTGGAAATATCTGGGGATGCTTGAATGTGAGTACAAAAGTCAATACAAATACCAGAGGAATTGATTCTTCAGGCACTAGGTCCTTGCATTGCACGAAACAGCCTGTGAAATACTCATTCTGTAAGTGGTTTCTGTATGGAAGCTGCTCGCTAGTTATAGGTTACATATAGAAAAAGGTTGCAGTCAGATGAGCAACCACAAACACAATGAAAAAAACACTAGCAAGGCTGATTCAAGTGATAGACTGCTAATCTTTCCTTAAGTGGCTTTGCCTAGGAAAAGCTCAGCTGGTCCACGTGCATCTTAAAGTGAGAACATATCCTGATGTTGCTCCAATACATCCATTTAACAAATGAGGAATGTTTGTAGCTCTGTGAGTGTGATGGGATAATGTATATACACAAATACAGCATATATATATATATATATTATATATATATATCTCGCTTAGCAAATTGGTTTAAAGGGAGTCTGTCACTAGTTTCATGCTGCGTGAATCAGCATTGCATTTGGGCATTCCCCGAAGAAGCAAGGGCTAAATGCGCATCGGGGTCAACAGGACACAGCCTCACATTAACTTGATACAGCTCCTTTCTAGATATCTGATTAAGGCTAGGGTCACACATAAGCCCTTGGTCCATTTTTGGCTTCATTTTTGTCATTTTTTTTTTCTAAGTCCAAAAACTGCTAGAAAAACGGATTGGATGTAATAAACACCCTATCCGTTTTTTTCTGGACCTCAAAACATTGCTCTGTCCGTTTTTGAGCCAAAAACGTTGCTAGCAACGTTTTTGGCATCAGTTAAAAAACGCATGCGTTTTTTTAACATGGGGCCCTATGGGAAATGCATGCGTTAACGCATGGCACATATAGGCACCTGCGTTAACGCATATGCGTTTTTAATGAACAAAAATGAAAAAATGACTAAGTCCAAAAACGTTCAGAGGTGCAGGAGGCTCAAAAAGCACCCCAAAAAAAAACGGATTGGTCATGGAAATCCCTTCCAAAAACGGATTTCTATGTGTGACCCCAGCCTAAGGCTCATTCTTATTTATAATTCCTAATCATACAACTACATTTATATCTGAGTCTGGGTAGGTGTTATTTACCCTCTTATTTTGCACTTTCATTTATGATACCTGTGGAGACTGTTGACACTTATGGCTCTTTAAAAAGCTGTCAAAGGCATTTGTCGAAATACATTGAGATGGCGGTGAGGTGCCATCCAAACTTTGGGGGACACCTGTATCTTCCAGGTAATAATGTCTCATCTAGATATAACTTTTCTGAATACACTTATTTTGTGGTATCATGTGTTGCCACCTCTGAGCAATATCTGCACACACGAGATTGAATTATACCTATAAGGTAAAAAATGTTTATACCGTGTTGGCCAGTGGATAGAAAAATATTAGAATCTGAGAGTCCTCAGTGGTTAATACCTTTTTAATGGCTAACTGAAAAGATGGTAAGCAATGCAATCTTTCAGGACACTATGGCCCCTTCATCAGGCTGATCATCAGCCTGATGAAGGGGCCATAGTGTCCCGAATAAGTTAAGTTGCAAGCAGTAGCCTTGTATTCATGGAAACTTGCATTGTAAACTGTATAGTTACAATTGCAGAAAACAAGTACAAGTAAACAATTGGGGTATAATTATGCAAAATTACCGTAAGTAAAAAATGTTTGCACCGTGTTAGCCAGTGAATTGAAAAATATATATTAGAATCTGAGAATCCTCAGTGGTTGATAACTGAAAAGATGGTAAGAACAAGCAAGCTTTCGTGACTCTATGACCTCTTCATCAGGCTTAATAATGACACAACTTTTGAACACTTATATACACAAATGCAGCTTTGGATGATGCAACAAATAAAAGTGAGGTGAAGCGTAACACAGGACTTAGTCAGATTTGGGAGGGGGGAGAGAGCATCTGGTGAAGTGAAAATCAGCGTCCTGAGATAAGAAGCAGATACATTTCTGTTCTTTGATTAGTTGGTTCTTCAAGATTTTGGAGATTCCTCAATTAATGTAAAAAGACATAAATCCACATGACACATTAATTCCAGCTCTGAATGTGTCAAAGGTCAAAAGGCCTTTGGCCTATTACCATTATATCGATAATGTTTTAATCATCTGGACGGAGTCTGAGCAACAGCTGAAGACATTCCATGAACACTTTAATCAGTTTTATCCCATTATCAACTTAACACTCAACTATTCCTGCACCGAAATCAGCTTTCTGGACACCATCATCAAGATATGGAACAATGAAGTAGAGACATCCCTGTATCAGAAGCCAATTGACCGTCCAACATATCTTCAATGGGACAGCTTTCATTCAAAACACATAAAAAACTCTATTGTGTGCAGCCAGGCCATGAGATGTAGTCGGATATGTTCAAACTCTACAGATAGAGACAATCACATTGAGGACCTCAGAAAGACCTTTTTGAATCAGGACTACCATCCAAGAGCAATTGAAAACAAGATTACAAGAGCCACAAGAATATCAAGGAATCATCTCCTACATTACAAAACTAGAGAAGAAAACAACTGGGTTCCTCTTGTAATCACCAACAATCCATGTCTGGAGGTGTTACAATCGAGGGAGGATCTCCGGTCGTAAATTGGTTGATTAATTACTATCCCCCAACCATTGTACACTTAAAATAACACACGTACTGCAGTGACTTGGTTTAACAAATTGGCCACAGCAGCCTTTATTGCCTATTGTTTACATACTAATATAATGTAACAGGGTACACCGTCCAACGGGCGTCCCAACTTAAACAATAGGCCCTCCCATCATTTTACCCATGGATAGGCCCGGTCCATAAGCCTCTAACTTTTTGCCCCTGGCCGCAATAACACCGGCCCCAGGGACGAGGTATTGGTTACCTAGAACCAATACCTCACCCTTGCAGAACCCCGTGCCTGCAAGGTACCTTTTACCTGAGCCCCTCAACCTTTGAGGTGGCTTATCTCCCCCTTCAAAATGTAAATCACCTGCCTCTGGACCAGACCTACCCCCGCTGCCGTGACATTACCAAAGCTTCACACCGGACTTCCAGATTACATTCATACAACACATCTCAAACGCCTTCACACCTGAACCCCAAAAAACCAGGGAGGGTGGGCGGGAAACTTCACAGGCTGTCCCCAGGAAGTGGAATGAGGGGACTTCCTTCTTTGTCCCCTGTATCTTTCCTTGAGCTCCCCCTCTTCCTCCCCCTAACCACCCCCTCTCTCATTTAGTCAGCACCCATGCCCCAATCACATATTCCCATTCCTTCCTTCTCCAATTAACTCCCTACCTCCCCGAATGTCATGTGGCCCCTACACCTTATGGGTTCCATGGCCTGCTTGACAATCGAGGGAGGATCTCCGGTCGTAAATTGGTTGATTAATTACTATCCCCCAACCATTGTACACTTAAAATAACACACGTACTGCAGTGACTTGGTTTAACAAATTGGCCACAGCAGCCTTTATTGCCTATTGTTTACATACTAATATAATGTAACAGGGTACACCGTCCAACGGGCGTCCCAACTTAAACAATAGGCCCTCCCATCATTTTACCCATGGATAGGCCCGGTCCATAAGCCTCTAACTTTTTGCCCCTGGCCGCAATAACACCGGCCCCAGGGACGAGGTATTGGTTACCTAGAACCAATACCTCACCCTTGCAGAACCCCGTGCCTGCAAGGTACCTTTTACCTGAGCCCCTCAACCTTTGAAGTGGCTCATCTCCCCCTTCAAAATGTAAATCACCTGCCTCTGGACCAGACCTACCCCCGCCACAGGACAGGGCAAGTGACCCCTTACTTGGCCTGGACCCGCCACACACCAAACGCTTGCTCCACACCTTCTCTCAAATCCAACATCCACATATCCAAGCCAATCTCCGTCAAGTGCACCAAATCAGACTTCAGATATTCTCTCGACCTTGACTCCAATTCTCTGTGCCGTACCACAATCCCCCCGTTACGTGCCACAAATGCCCCCACCGCTTTATTGACTTTCACCCTTGCTTTATTAATTTTATCCACCGATCTCCCAAACCTCCATCGTCCCCTTGGCACCATATCCGACCATACCACAATCACACCGGGGTGGGAACACCACAGTCGCAACAAATCACACTTGATGTCCCGTATTAACTCCCGAGACGCACGCACCCCCAAATCGTTTCCCCCAACATGCAGAACTAAGATATCAGGGGGTCTACTCACATTACAAAAATAATCCACTTCCGGCAGCACCCTGCCCCATTGCATACCCCTCAAACCCAACCATTTGACCGACGCTGCACCTCTGTCGAGTCCCAACTGCCGACCATCCGGGCGAACATCCGCTCGAAGAGCCCCCCAATACACGTACGAATGGCCGAGTATCCAGATCAAGCAGCGGCCTGTACAAACAAAAGAAAAGTTAACAATTGACCAAAACCAGCGTGTCATCCTAACCAGTTACTAACGAAAACCATACCGCAATGCCCACCCGCTTTTTCAGTAGCCTGGGTAATCCCCTCCAGCCACTACCTAGAAAGCAAGTGAGGACGTACATACAATCGAAAACGATTCGATTCCCAGCGCCCAATTCGCCGCACTACATCATCCCCCAAACCCCAACGAGACGCCTCCGTGGCCGCCCCGATGCGAAATGAATGCGTGCCAAACTCCTCCGGGCGCTCGCCCACTCTCAGCAAGCACTCCCGGAAAACTGCCCGAAACTGAAATTTGGACAAAAACAAACCATCTGCATGCCTAAGTAACGGTCCTGGACCACCACCCCTATGAGATAGGAAACGTCGTACCATCCCCACCGGACACAATGGGCTCCCAGCCATGGCATACAACACCACCAACCTCCCTCTGCCCAGTTGGTCAGTTTTTGAATACTGCAGCCAGCATTCCCCCTGTCTTCTACAATTAGCACGTCATTCAAAGCCAAGCCTCCCGCCCTACACCGAGTTGGGCTCACTAACTCCCCTAGCCTAAAAGCTCCAAAAAAGGCCAACACAAAAGCTGTGGAAAACAAAATCATTTCGTAGTTGGACCTGCAAATCCCCTCCAACTTCGCTACCATTCTTCCCAGTAATGTCACCGACACCGGGCGTCGAACATCCCTTGTCCGCACACCTTTCCGGAAACCTTTCAAAGCCTGTCGCACTGTGAAATCTTTAGTCGCATCCTGCCTGCCCAACAGCCGAAACCAAAATGCAATCGCTGCCACCCTCTGTGCTCCAGCCGAAGCGGACCTTCCAGACACAAAATCATTCCCTATGAATGTCAGCACCTTTTGCACATCATCCATACCACCAGTCATGCCCTGATCCCGCACAAATTCCTCCCACTCCTGCCATACTTTCCCATATCGGCACCAAGTAGCCTCCGACACTGAACTCCGAATCAAGGTACCCACAATCAAGTTACCAGGTTCCATAAACCATCCGGACAGGGCTGACCGATCTCGTCCGCCCAAGGCACCAACTCCCGAAACCTGTGGAACTGAAACCGAGAAAGTGCATCAGCCACTGAATTAGTAACTCCCGGTACATGTTTAGCCAGAATTTGAATTTTCCACTGCAGACATCTGAGCACCAGATGCCGAAGATAGGCCACCACCGGCAAAGACTTAGCAGACAAGGCATTAATCGCATATACCACAGCGAAGTTATCGCAATGAAAACAAACCTTCCTGTCCGCAAAGTCCTGGCCCCACAACTCCACTGCCACCACGATGGGGAAAATTTCCAACAACGCAAGGTTCCTCACCAGACCTCGCTCCTTCCAGGACTCTGGCCAACCGCCCGTGCACCAGTGCCCCATAAAAAAGGCTCCGAAACCTATCGCACCCGACGCATCTGTAAACAACTGCAACACCCTGTTCGGCACCACATCCTCAAGCCAAACCGTGCGCCCATTATATTCCTGCAAGAATATATCCCACACTCTCAAATCCTCTTTAATGTCTCTGGTGATCCGAACAAAATGCACCGGACACGTCTTGCCGGACATAGCCACAGCCAACCGCCTGGCAAACACCCTGCCCATTGGCATAATCCGGCAAGCAAAATTAAGTTTGCCCAACAGAGACTGAACCACCTTAAGCTGCACCTTTTTCGCTTGAATCACCTCAGCAACCGACCGCCTCAAATCCACAATCTTGTCAGCAGGAAGCCGACACTCCTTAGCCAATGAATCAATCTCGATCCCCAAAAAACGCATGACCGTGGCCGGTCCTTCTGTTTTTTCGGGAGACAGAGGTATCCCAAAACGACTGGCAACCTCAGTCAAAGCAAACAACAAACCTGCACAAATCGGGGAACCCGCCGGCCCCACACAGAAAAATCATCCAAATAATGAATGATTGACTCCATACCCGACACATCCCTTACAACCCATTCAACAAAAGAACTAAAAGCTTCAAAGTATGAACAAGAAATTGAACACCCCATTGGCAAACAACGATCTACATAAAAACGCTCCCTCCACATACAACCCAACAAATGCTGACTCTCTGGATGCACCGGCAACAAACGGAATGCCGCTTCCACATCCGACTTTGCCATCAGTGCCCCCAGTCCCGCTCGTTTTACCAACTCCACCGCCTTATCAAAAGAGACATAACAAACCGCTGCCAACTCCGGCGCTATACCATCATTTACCGAAGCCCCAGCTGGGTATGACAAATGATGTATCAACCAAAACTTATTCAGCTCTTTTTTCGGTACAACTCCCAGCGGAGATACCCGTAAATTCGGACAAGGGGGAATCAAGAGGGGGCCTGCCATCCTCCCCAACTCAACTTCCTTCCTCAACTTCTCGTCCACAACCTCCGGATGCTCCCTAGCCGAGCGTAAATTCCCCGGGCGAAACAAGCCCCTCTCTACTGCCTCAGACGGAATAACGAAACCGAACAAAAAACCTGAACGCAATAACTCGGCAGCCTCAACATCCGGATACCTACTTAAGAACGGTTCCATTGCCTCTACCCTCACTGGTGTCCTCCCTTTTGTCAGCACCGTCTCCTCCCTTTCCTTTTCCTTTCTTAAAACAACGGGCAAAGCTGTGCCCTCCTCCACATCCCGAACATTCGTGTTTAAATCGACAGGCGGAACCAAACTTACATTGCCCCTCATTAAATTGCCAACAACAACCTTTTTTGAACCCAGCCGAGGTACCTGGTCCCGCACCCGATCCCGAACCTGATCCCCCGGCCCCACTCCGAAAGGGCTGTGCCGGCGCCGTCATTAAGCGCAACCATAAAGCAATATCCTTGTGGTCCCAACGCATTTCCGACCGTAAAGCCTTACGCTGCCTGAACTGCTCATCATATCGAAGCCATGACAAACCACCATACACCCTATAAGCCTCTCCTATTGAATCCATATATCCAAACAACGCAGGAGTGCTCCCCAGCTCTTTCTCCCCTACTACGCTCGCTAATATCGCAAAGGCCTGCAACCAATTCATAAACGTCCGTGGTATCAGACGATACCGACGCTTCTCATCGTCCTCCTTTTCTTTTTTGGAATCACTAGGGCGAACCTTATCCAAATTAAACTTTTCCAACGGGAGCAGCGAAAATATTTCTACGTACTCCCCTTTCCAAATCTTTTCCCTGACTTCCTTCTTCAAATGCGCCCCCAAGGGGCTCTCAAAGCAAACGTACACCTCACTCTTTGCCCTATCATCCAGCCTAACCACTTCCTCTTCCTTTTCTTTTTCCACTTCAACTGCCGCAACCGGCTCCGTTGAAAGCTGCCCCTCAACACTCTGCTGCACCGCAGCCTCGCTTCCCACATTGGGCTCGACCCCAGCCGGCCTGACCCAAGCTCCCACTGGCGACCCCGCAACGGAATTCAAGCCCCCCTGAGCCACCAGGCTCCGCAACAAACCGAGCAACTGTCCCATTACATCACCTCCCCCTGTAACCCCAGACGCTATCCCCCCCACTGGAATCGGCCCTACACCCACATCACCGCCCGATCCCGACATATGCATAATATTACAACTAGGGTTCTCACCAGGCTGCCGAGGGGCAGCCGCAACGCAGTCCTCCTCCGTCCGATCCTCCCCAGATGATTCCTCCGATACTTGTCCCTCCTCTGCGCTGATGTCGTCCTCCAAGCCCTCCAGGGGTGCTCCGTCGGGAGTGTGCCTGCCGCTGCCGCAACTCCCCCTGGCCTCCGCGGCTGCAGGAGCACCCCCAGCCGAGCACTGCTTCTTCCTCTGAGACCGCTCCTGCGACCTCCGAACCGTCTCACCCGCCAACTCCCCCCGAGGTCTCTTCTGACCACAGGGGCCCCTCTCCCTTAACCCGTCCTGCCGACTGCAGGCGGGCTGCTCCCGATCCTCTCGCCGCTGGGATCCCCCCCCTGCTACACAGGGGAGACCCGCTACAGCCCCCTGGGGCCCTGCATCCGTGGATGCCCGCTGGGTACGCCCCCTACAGGATCCAAGGGGCACCGTTGTAGGACCTGTCCGGATCCGTACAGCCGTGCGCGCCAGGGACTCCCCACTACTGCGCCCTCCACCTGCCACAGCCAGTGCCCTTCCAGTGGGAGAAGCCCCTCGCCTCTGCGCCACTCTTCCCCTAGTCGCCCGTGGCTCCTCCCGCCCGGGAAGCCGTTCCGCCCCCCGCCGCCTGCAGGGGTACCTTCTGTTGGCGCCGGCTGCTCGGCGCGCTCCCTCATCCGCGCTCCCCCGGGAGCCGCCGCTGCGTTCCCGCTCCTGTTCCTGGACCGCCGACCGGAAGTCGGCCGCGGGCCGGCTCCGCCCACTTCTGGAGCGGCATTCCGGCGCCGTGAATTCCTCCCAACAGCCGGAGAGGGCCCCGGGGTGGAAGGGCGCCCTCCCCGCCGCTGAGGGTCCCCACCGGGGCTTCCCGAACGGGCCCTCCTCGCACCTCCAGCCCCCGGGGAATAGCGCTCTGGTGGCCTGGAGCGTCAGCCACGCAGCGCTGGAGTGGAGGGGGCCGGTGCCGATGGGGAAGCACAGGCAGCCTGAATGTAGGCCTGCACTGCCCGTGCCCCATGCACCGCTGCTGCTGCCTGAATCAAAGTCCCCAGAGAGGCCAAATCCGCCATTATTGCAGGAGAGAAGGTGAGCAGGAAACTTCACAGGCTGTCCCCAGGAAGTGGAATGAGGGGACTTCCTTCTTTGTCCCCTGTATCTTTCCTTGAGCGCCCCCTCTTCCTCCCCCTAACCACCCCCTCTCTCATTTAGTCAGCACCCATGCCCCAATCACATATTCCCATTCCTTCCTTCTCCAATTAACTCCCTACCTCCCCGAATGTCATGTGGCCCCTACACCTTATGGGTTCCATGGCCTGCTGAAACTGCAACCACTACTAGAAAATGTTGCCTGACTAAAATCAATATTTCTGGGCCCCCCACTTCTTTGTTTTAGGCTGGGGTCACACATGCAGCAGGAATTTGAAATCCTGATCCAGTTTTGAGCTGTCAAAAAGCTCAAAACCAGATCAGGAACCGCTCCCCATAGGAGATCATTATGGTAACCGGATTGCTCTACATGCAATCTGGTTACCGGCTCCGGATCTGCAGCCTGCGCTAAAAATCATGCAGGCTGCAGTTTTCGGAGCGGTTCTGTCAACCGCAATGCGGCAACCGGATTGCTCAGGATGTGTAATCCTGAGCAATGCAGTTACTGTCTACTTTGTTCATCCTTTCTGCCGCAGGGATAAACAAAGTGTTAAATGTTTATTAAAACATTAAATATTAATAGTAGCTGTGGGCAACATGTCTCTAGGGAGTGCCCAGTACATAATGGCATGCTAGAGACATGCTGTCCACTCCTGTGGGCATGTGAGGGGGTAATAAGCCCTTTACAGTATAACCCGCTATTGTGGGCTTTGTACAAATGTATGAATGAAGCCACGGCTCCTGACTGTACTGGAAATACAGTACATAATGGCATGCTAGAGACATGCTGTCCACTCCTGTGGGCATGTGAGGGGTTAATAAGCCCTTTACAGTATAGCCGGCTATTGTCGGCTTTGTACAAATTTATGAATGATGCCGCGGCTCCTGACTGTACTGGAGAACTGTACGTAATGTACGTATAGTATCAACCACTGTCCTTGGTCCTGTAAGCAGTTACATTAGGTCTATGGGCAGCGCACCACCATTGACCTAACGCAGGGGTCTCAAACTCGCGGCCCACGGGCCGCATGCGGCCCCTGGGGCCCCTCAGTGCGGCCCCCGACACAGTGGAGAGTGAATCATGTCGGCGGTCCTGTGCGGGGGCCACCGCGATACTGCTTTATTAACACTTCAGGCCCCTTCATTGACACTTTACTGCCGCTCGCTCAGCAGCTTGCTCTGTGCCCTGCAAATTCAATACAAGCCGCCAGCCAATGAGAGGCGTATGACGTCACTTGCGGGCCTCTCATTGGTTGGCGGCTTGTATTGAACTTGCAGGGCACAGAGCAAGCTGCAGAGTGAGCGGCAGTAAAGTGTCAATGAAGGGGCCGGAAGTGTTAATAAAGCAGTATCGCGGCGGCCCCCGCACAGGACCGCCGGCTAGGTTACTTGCATAGCCGGCGCAGAGCGAGCTGCAGAGCGAGCGGCAGTGAAGTGTCAGTGAAGGGGCCGGAAGTAATAATACAGCAGTATCGCGGCGGCCCCCTGCATAGGATTGCCGGCTAGGTTAGTTTTACAAAAGAGTCTGTGTCTGTGAGGTAATGTGAGTGTGTGTATGTGTGTGAGAGTGAGTGTCTGAGAGTGTGTGAGTGTGTGAGCCTGAGTGTGTGAGCCTGAGTGTGTGTGTGAGCCTGAGTGTGTGTGTGAGCCTGAGTGTGTGAGCCTGAGTGTGTGTGTGTGAGCCTGAGTGTGTGTGTGTGAGCCTGAGTGTGTGTGTGAGCCTGAGTGTGTGTGTGTGAGCCTCAGTGTGTGAGCCTGAGTGTGTGAGCCTGAGTGTGTGTGTGAGCCTGAGTGTGTGTGTGAGCCTGAGTGTGTGAGCCTGAGTGTGTATGAGCCTGAGTGTGTGTGAGCTTGAGTGTGTGTGTGAGCCTGAGTGTGTGTCTGAGCCTGAGTGTGTGTATGAGCCTGAGTGTGTGTGTGAGCCTGAGTGTGTGTGTGAGCCTGAGTGTGTGTGTGAGCCTGTGAGCGCGTCTGAGCCTGTGAGCGCGTCTGAGCCTGTGAGCGCGTCTGCATCTGAGCCTGTGAGCGCGTCTGCGTCTGAGCCTGTGAGCGCGTCTGCGTCTGAGCCTGTGAGCGCGTCTGCGTCTGAGCCTGTGAGCGTGTCTGCGTCTGAGCCTGTGAGCGTGTCTGCGTCTGAGCCTGTGAGTGCGTCTGCGTCTGAGCCTGTGAGTGCTTCTGCATCTGAGCCTGAGCGAGAGTGCGTCTGAGCCTGAGCGTGAGTGCATCTGAGCGCGTCTGGGTCTGTGCCTGTGAGTGCGTCTGAGCCTGTGCCTGTGCGTGCATCTGAGCCTGTGCCTGTGAGTGCGTCTGCGTCTGTGCCTGAGCCTGTGAGTGCGTCTGTGCCTGTGAGTGCGTCTGTGCCTGTGAGTGCGCCTGAGCCTGTGAGTGCGCCTGAGCCTGTGAGTGCGTCTGAGCCTGTGCCTGTGAGTGAGTCTGAGCCTGTGTCTGTGAGTGCGTCTGAGCCTGTGCCTGTGAGCGAGTCTGAGCCTGTGCCTGTGAGTGCATCTGAGCCTGTGCCTGTGAGCGAGTCTGAGCCTGTGCCTGCGAGTGCGTCTGAGCCTGTGCCTGTGAGTGCGTCTGAGCCTGTGCCTGTGAGCGAGTCTGAGCCTGTGCCTGTGAGCGAGTCTGAGCCTGTGCCTGTTAGTGCGTCTGAGCCTGTGCCTGTGAGTGAGTCTGAGCCTGTGCCTGTGAGTGAGTCTGAGCCTGTGCCTGTGAGTGAGTGAATGTGTGTGTGTAAAAAGAATGTAGACTAGGTTGAGGACATCAGTACAAAAGGGGATCAGGATGGCGATATTAGTACAAGAAAGGGACCAAGATGCGGACATTACTACAAGAAGGGGATAAGGATTTGGACAGTATTACATTGAGCAAAAAATTCTGGTATTACTAAAAATGTTACTTAGGGCCACGTCACACACACAGATATCTGTACAGATATTGTTCGCAGATCTCTGGTTGCAGTGAAATCATGGACACATTGCTCCATTTATATACGGCCACAAAATGGAACAATGTGTCCATGATTTCATTGTAACCAGAGATCTGCGAACAATATCTGCACAGATATCTGTGTGTGTGACGTGGCCCTTAGTCCTACAAGCAATGCGGCCCCCGATAAAAAAAATTTTTCTATGTGCGGCCCACCAACCCAGCCGTGTTTGAGACCCCTGACCTAACGTAATGTGTGACACAGTTGATTGTACAGGTTTGCTGTCTTTGGTCAGCACTGTGTGAGCTGTAACTAGGAGCAGGATGGGCCACATGTGTTCTGCAGACCACAGATCATGCACACATGTTTTAGAGCACATACCAATGTGTGTGTTTTAAGTCCTTTTTTTAAATGGAATCTGTCACCAAGTTTTTATTACCTAGTCTGAGAGGCATAATGTAAAGACAGAGAAATTTAATAAAGTCGCTGCTATGTTGTCCTCCACATTCAAGAGCTCTGTATGAAGCTCACCTAATCACTGAATGGCAGCTTTCTATGTACAGTATAGATAGTATCCAGGAAGATGTGGTATCAGGACCGCGCTGCTACCAAATAATCCAATCCAAAATAATCGACACAGTATACGGGGCTTTATCCTGCATGTTTCAAAGCGTCTTCCCGCTACTGATGAAGAAGCGGAAAGATGCTTTGAAATGTGCAGAATAAACCACCATATGCTGTGATGATTACTTTGGATTGCATTATTTGGGAGCAGTGCTGTCCTGATACCACTTTTTCCCAGATACCCGACTTGCCTTGGTGCATGTGGTTCCTGCGGTCGCTGCCTTTAACACTTTTATCTAGTTGTATGTCACAACCTTACAAGGTGACCACTATATTGCTTCCCTGTTAACACTTTCTCTCACTGGTTAAGGCGCTATTTGGGCTTTTTCTTTCCATAATTTATTATTGGTACACTGTGCGTGGGCAGAAATCAACCAATCAGTGATGTTGGTGGTGCTACCGTATATAGTGCTCAGTATGCAGAGAACTGGTTCACTTTCAGCAAATAAAACTGTGATTTTTTTTCAAAACTCTAGTAAAAAGCATGGTAGGTGACATATCACTGGAATCAGGGTCTCTGCCTCTACATCTTGCTCCCCTTAAATGGAAAAGCAAGAGCCCTTTTAAAGGGGTTTTCTCACGAATCCTTAAATATTATTTTATACGGTTTGTCAATTACTTGGTCATCCCTCTCCTAAAAATTGTATTCCTCAGTGTAAAATAATAAAAACAACAGTTACACACCTCCCATTCAAACGCCTTTCCACTGATTTTGTAGCTGAGTCTGCCAGGGCTCAAGAGACATTATTTTGCCATGAGAGCAATGCAGCCCATCATTGGACTGTAATGAGCTGCTTCCCTAAAGGTATCGTCACACGCGGCAATATTGCATGCAATTTCACTGGCAATTTGCTGGTTGCAGTGAAATCATGGACACATTGTTCCATTTGTACACAGCAACAAAATAGAACAATATGTCCATGATTTCACTGCAACCAGCAAGTTGCCAGTGAAATTGCCTAGCAATATTGCCATGTGTGATGGTACCTCAACACTTTCCTCAGACGAAACTCGGTAAAATGTGAGAACTGCAGTCTTTTAGTGGCCACTGAATGCATGTAGGACTCATGTAGCTTAACAATGTCATATGAGCGCCGGGAGATGATACGCCAACATTGCTGGATTGGCGCCAGTGTAAGAGGAAAGTTTCTCATTATCTGTTTTATATTCGGGAGTAGTGATGGGCGAACCCAAACTGTAAAGTTCTGGGTCCATACCAAACATCTAGTGTTCAGGCACAGATCCTGAACACAGACTTTCCTGGGAAGTTCGTATTACAGTTCGGGTTCGGATTCAGGGGTGGAGAGTTGTAAAAAAGAAAATAGTTATTAAATAGTCCCGCCGCGTCTACTTCAGGGGCTGCTCATCAACTTCCACATTATTCACTGCAGGGGAACCCAACAACCAATCACAGATGCTGTCACATTGAATGGGCATATGTATTTGTCTGTTGGAGTAGCCTGAAACCAGACCAAACATTTTAGCATTTACCCTGCTAGAATGTATGGGCTGATTCCAGATTACTTCAACAGCCAATCACAGACGCCCAATCTCTGTAATAGCATTTGTGATTGGTTGTTGAGTCCCTCTGCAGTGAATATCCCAGAAGTTAATGAGTGGCCCTGGAAGTAGATTTGGCGGGATGATAGGACGGCAGGATCCAGTAAGTATAATGCTGTTTAATTACTCACCTTCTTTCTTTTACAGTCCCCCACCCCATCCCATAACTTTAAAGTCCAAGTTCGGGGTTCGGACTCAAGTTTGAGTAATGTTCGGTCCCGAAACCAAACTTTAAATAGAAGTCCAGGCGAGTCTGCCGAACCCGAACATCAGTGGGTTCGCCCATCATTATTCAGGAGTGCACTATTTTAGAAGGGGTTGTCCAAGTTGTCCCTTTAAATTATCAAATAAAGTTTTAATGATAAACCATATAAGTATTAAAGGAATTAAAGGGTACTCTAGCTCAAAACATTTTCAGCTTTCCACTGAATAGATAATATAGACAACTGGGCCTCAACCATTTTTAACAAAAATGAAAAACCCTTGTGCCATGACCCTCACCCGCCCAACCATGTGGATAGGTGATCAATGATTTAGGTTGAATACCCTTTAAAGAGGTTTTAAATAGGAAACAAATACTTTTGGGTGACATTTATCAAAGCAAACAGTAGGCACAACTGGTCTCTCCTGCAGGTTATAAATAGGGTGTCAGCAAAATGACAGGGGTCCTGCAGTTGTGCCTCTCTTTTATAAGCCATAGCACAAAGCTAGATCCCATCAATAGATTGCAATGTATGTAACTAGAGGAATACCAGAGAAAGAGAACATGCAATCTCCGATTTCCTGGATGACCATCATGACCAACTAGTAATCAGACACTTTATTAAAGCAGAATTAAGAAATCATATAAAATTTGTATTTTTCATAAGTTTATACTTACATGTGTGTATTTACTTTTTCATATTTGCATAGACAAGTCCTTTCTTGTGTTTATCTTATATGTTGGCAGTAAGTAATCATTTCACAAGCAATACTCTGTTACATTTGCAGCTACCGTATACTGTTGTACACATGAATCTATTAATCCATCTGTTGACATATTAATTTCAATCTGTTTACTTAGCCTGATACTGGAGAAAATTGAAGATATGAATATTGACAGATTGATCCATAGCTTTTTCATCTCTGTATTTTATTTTAAATTGTAGATGTATCTAAATGAAGGATTTAATACACTTGGGCCTCACAGTGTAGACGTGCCTTTGAAGTGAACCTGTCACCTGTTTTGGGCATTATAAACTGTGCCCACCACCTTTAACATACTGTAATTGAGGTTCCGGTAACCCCTTTATATCCCCCAGACATGTCCCTGCATACCTCATAAAACAAATTTTAAACTGTCCCGCGCGGTATGTAAATGAGTTCTTAAGGGTCTGATGGAGAGTGCAGCACACTTCAGTCAGAGCTGCCCCATTTTATTTTATTTTAGAAATTAAAAAAAAGCCATTAGGGACTCCATCTTTAATTTAAAAAATCCTCTTCCGTCCAACGCAGTCCAAAACGCGATGTCCTCTCTGCTACATCCCTTTGCATAGATATAGATGTCTATGCACAGGAAATGAGCAGACTGAGAACTGAGGCTCTAGGACCCTGGAGCTGCGGCAGCCAGCACAGAGGAGACAGCCTGACTCCTTACTCTGCGAGTTTCCCAGTGATTACTCGCACAGTAAACGAGCCAATTGCAAGTCAATGCCAATCCTAGTTTTGTCAGAGTCTCTGACAAAACTAGGATTGCTTCAGGCTGAAGCTTCCGAGACACATCTGTGATTTGTAAATCTCACACTACTCGCTATTACTCGCTTCCCCATTCATTAACATTGGACTCGCTAGACTCGCAACGAGTAGCGAGTCCCGGGCTCGGACTCGCTAGAGTCAAGCGATTCCGAGTAATTTAGGACTCGCCCATCACTATTCTGTATTCTAATTGTCATAGCAGAGTGCCACTTTTCTTAGTATTGTAATATTGAGTTTGGTGTTGCACTTGTACACACTGACAGGATTGAGTGCCGCAGTCTTTTCTTAATTGTAATATGGATTCACACCCTCTGTTGTGCACCTTTCTTCGCTCTGGACCCATTATCAGTGGCGTAACTTCAGGCCCAGGGGCCCTGATGCGAAAGCTCTAATGGGGCTCCCAATTATTATTATTATTATTAAGCCTTTATATAGCGCCATTAGGTTACATTGCGTTTTACGAGTGAGAGGATAGACAAAGACAAGTAGTAAAACGACGATAAATCAGTCATACAGGTACAATAGGGCAGAAGATACTGTCCGCAAGAGCTCACAGTCTAGAGGGGGTGGGGAGGGAGACAGTATGAAGTGGGAGGGGGGGTCAGGTGGTGCAATAGATGGGTCTTAGTGCGGGCCGTAGGCTTGTAAGAAGAGGTGGGTCTTCAAGTTTTTCCCAGGGTAGGGGAGTGTCTGATGTGGTGGGGGAGGGAGTTCCAGAGTAGGCAGAAGCACGAGAGAAGTCTTGTATGCGGTTGTGGGAGGTGGAGATGCGGGGGTTGAGAGGTGTTCTTGAGAGGAGTGCAGGTTGCGAGAGGGGAGGTAACGGGAGACCAGGTCGGAGATGTAGGGAAGGGACAGGTTGTGTATGGCCTTGTATGTCAGGGTTAGGGTTTTGAAGTGGGATCTCTGGGGAGTGGGGAGCTAGTGGAGGGCTTGGCAGAGAGGGGAGACGGGGGAGTAACTGGGAGATAAGTGGATGAGTCAGGCTGCAGAGTTGAGGATCGTGCAGAGAGGTGCAAGGGAGGAGGCAGGGAGGCCGGTGAACAGGAGGTTGCAGTAATCTAGGCGGGACATGATGAGGGTGTGGACAAGTGTTTTAGTCGTGCTGTGGTCAAGGAAGGAGTGGGTATGGGCAATGTTTTTTAGTTGGAGTTGAAAGGCGGTGGTGAGGGCTTGGACGTAGGGCTTGAAGGAAAGGGAGGAGTCGAGGATTACCCCGAGGCACTTGTTGTGGGGGACGGGTGAGAGTGTGCAGTCATTGACAGTAATGGATGGGTCAGGAAGAGGGGGAGGGTTGCTAGGGGGGAAAGATGATGAATTCAGTCTTGTCCATGTTGAGTTTGAGGAAGTGGGCAGAAAAGAAGGATGCAATGGCAGATAGGCAATGAGGAATTTTGGATAAAAGGGAGGATATATCCGGGCCAGACAGATAGAGGTGGGTGTCATCAGTGTAGAGGTGGTATTGGAGGCCATGTGACTCGATGAGTTTGCCTAGGCCGAGGGTGTAAATGGAGAAGAGTAGTGGTCCCAGGACCGAGCCTTGGGGAACTCCTACAGATAAGGGGTGGGCCGAGGAAGAGGTGTGGGAGTGGGTGACGCTGAAGGTCCTGTCCGTTAGGTAGAAGGAGATCCAGGAGAGGGCTAGGTCAGTAATGCTAAGAGATTCAAGGATTTGAAGTAAGAGGGAGTGGTCATCAGTGTCGAATGCGGCAGAAAGGTCAAGAAGGATGAGGACAGAGTAGTGTCGCTTGCTCTTGGCAATCAGTAGGTCGTTAGTGACTTTGGTTAGGGCTGTTTTGGTGGAGTGGTGAGATTGGAAGCCAGATTGTAGGTGATCAAAGAGAGCGCAGGAAGAGAGGTGGGAGAACAGTTCAGAATAGACGTGTTGTTCAAGAAGTTTTGAGGCGAACGGGAGGAGAGATATGGGGCGATAGTTGGAGACTGTTGTAGGGTCGAGGGATTTTTTTTAGGTTGGGCGTGATTAGGAGGTGCTTGAAGGGTGAAGGAAATATGCCGGATTTGAGTGATATGTTGAAGAGATGTGTTAGGGCAGGGATAATGAGGTTAGGGATGAGGTGGGAGGGGAGTGGGTCAACGGCGCAGGTGGTGAGGTGTGATCGTGCTAGAAGGGAGGAGAGGTGGTCCTCTGTCATGGGGGTGAAACTGCATTTGGGCGAGGAGGGATGGGCGAGAGGAGGGATGGGGCGAGGGGATTTTGGGGCGAAGCTTTGTCTGAGTTTGTCAATTTTGTCTTTGAAGGTGACGAAGTCATCGGCGGAGATGAGGGGTGAGGGAGGGGGTGCAGGGGGATGAAGTAAAAATTTGCAGGTTTTGAAGAGTTGTTTGGGGTTGTGAGACAGGGCGGTTATTAGGGAGGAGAAGTAGACATGTTTTGCGGAGTCAAGGGCAGTCTTGAAGGTATTGAGGGAGCACTTGTATAGGGTGAAGTGCTCTACGGAATGGGATTTCTTCCATTTCCGCTCAGCCGCCCTAGTCGTCTGTCTGAGTTTTGGTGAGGGTCGTGAGCCAGGGTTGTCGTTGTACACGTGTTTGTGTTAAATGTGAGCAGAGCAGCCTGGTTGAGGGCTGTAGTGAGAGTGGTGTTGTAGAGGGAGGCGGCTGAGTCAGCGTCTTGAGAAGAGGCCAAGTCTGAGAGGGGGAGGAGGGATTCTGAGAGTGAGTGGAAGTCTATGAGCTTAAGGTTTCTGCGGGGGTGGGGGAGTGCCCGGAGAGGGGGGAGTGTGGTAGGGGGGGAGAGGGATGAGAAGGTCAATAGGTTGTGGTTGGAGTGGGTGAGGGTTGAGTTTGCGAGGTCGGTGAGGGAGCAGAGGCGGGTGAAGAAAATCTTTAATAATATTAGTCTTTTTCTATGGGCTAAAGGGCCTTTTGGGGCCCTCCTAGGCTGCAGGGCCTGGGTGCGATCGCAACCCCTGCACCTATTGTAGTTATGCCCCTGCCCATTCTGCTAGTGTTCTCTGGTATCACTTATTTCTAGTTTGCCTATAAAAGAGGAGGTTTTTAACCCAGATAGAGGCTGAAAAAGAAAGTTATGGACTCGGTCAAAGAGACACGCCTTAACGTGGTGACTGGGTGATTTTTATTAATATAGCCATATTCATGAAGCTAAGTATCTCAATTTTTACATTTTTCCTTAGCTGAAATATTTCTGTATTCTAATTGTCATACCAGAGTGCCGCTTTTCTAACTATTGTAATTATTGTGTTTGGTGTTGCACCTGTGCACACTGACAGGATTCATTTTTTTTTTAAATTGTAATATGGGTTCACACCCTCAGTTGTGCACCTTTCCCGTCCTGGACCCATTATGCTAGTGTTCTCTGGTATCACATATTTTTAGTTTGCCTATACATGAGGAGGTTTTTAGCCCAGATAGAGGCTGAAAATGAAAGTTAGGGACCCGGTAAAAGAGACACACCCCAACACAGTGACTAGGCGGTTTATCTATATGGCCATATTCATAAAGCTAAGTATGTCAATTTTTCCTTAACTGAAATATTTCTGTATTCTAATTGCCATAGCAGAGTGCTGCTTTTCTTACTATTGTAATTAAGGTGATGGGATTTGGCCAACTACAATTTTGTCATAATAATTTCAATGTCGAGTGTAATTTAAAAACTTAGTGACACATTGAAGTATACTTTGTATGTCACGAATGAAACAAAAGCACAGTATCCTTGCTGAAACGAGTTGTTGAAAATTAAGTAATGATTTTACAGATAGATGTGGATCATGGATGATTATTTTCAAGGCTGGCAGTATCTAATCCAAACCAGAAGTATTTTTTTTCCATTTGTTGATTTTGGATCTATACTCCCTGGAGGCAGAAAAAAGGAGTTTTGGGAAAGACGAACCAACTGGAAAGTTTTAGATAGTGTTTGCTGTGTGTAATTTAAGTAAAACCCACCTTGTAAGCCAGTTTCTGTAGACTACATTGCACGTCACCGCTCCCTACAATGTACTGCTCAATCAAGTACTCCTCTTGTTTTTATTGCTTCCTACGTTGTACCTACTTTTGAATTTTGAAATAATTCCCTGTAAATCCTATGAATTGTCTCTGTTCTTCACTGGCAAAGTGACATTAAAAAACACTGTAAAAATGGCGTAGAAATATTGGTCAATTGGATAATAAAAGCAATAAATTAGTATACATGTTGTTATTGTTTATGCAGCTCTTATAAGAGAACAAAATGCAGACAAGATTTACCTATGAAATATAATTATCCAAGTAACAATTACCACCTGCTTGATTGTGAAGATTATTCTTGTAGTTGCTTTTTTGTACATTTAGGTATTGAAAGTAGTGATCCTTATAAACTGTTTACACACAGATCTTTTCTGAGGTTATTCACTCACAGATGTTCTTTCCTCAGTGGAGGATATAATCTAATTTTCCCACTGAACAGGAATGGTCAATTTCATGAGCAGCCACTTAACCTGCCAGCATGGTCGTAGATAGGAGGGAAGCAGATTGCCAGAAGAAAATGAGAAAGATATGTTTTATATGAATGGTGACTTGGTCAGAATTGAACCAATGACCCCACGGCTACTGGAAGTCATTGCAAACCACCGAGCTCTACTCAATTTTATTGACTTTAATTGTTGCAAATGAAGTAGTGAGTTAAATCGCAACGTAAGTCAAGATTCTTCAATTTCCTTAATGATATATTTATTTCTGTAAATTCAGTCCAGACTTCACTTGGTATTATTATCCTCAGAAGAACTCTCTTCTAATTACTGACTGCAGTACTCCCAGGCTAATGCCATCATTAATGATTGTACTTTATTAGTTCAAGGCATCGCTCACTCACAACATAGTCATACAAGTTATTTTGTTTGTAAAGTATATTAATTAAGGTTTGCACAATAGGTATTTTGGGAATGGCATCCTATAATGGATTTCAAATCTGACTTTTATGCATTTTGATTATGAAAGAAGTAATTAGTTTCTACTATTGTGGAAAGAATCCTCTTGCAAAAAAAATAGATAACATCAATGTAAAAAGTAATTGAGTAACTCACTTACAGCATTTATACTGAAAGATTGCGAACGTGCATTCTTTAGAATGCTCCTTCACTATAATCTTTCAGTGTATACTCCCCATGAAACAGCAAAACGCTCATTCATTGGGTAAAATTCTTTTGAGCAGCACAATAGATAAGTGTTATCGGTGGTGTATCATCTTGTGTAAGCAAATCACACACTGCTAATAACAAGGGCAGCCTATGACCATGGTCCAATCTACTATACACCATGTTCCAAACTATTATGCAAATGTTTTTTTCTGATTTTCCTAAATGGTCGGTGCAAATGATGATCAGTGTAATAAAAGTCACCACCCATTAGAGTATACATCAAATTTTATTGAAGAAACCTCCCAATGATAACAGTATAATCTACTGTTCCAAATTATTAGGCACAGTAGAGTTTCTAAACATTTGATATGTTTGAAAGAACTGAAAATGCTCATTTGTTGAATTTGCAGCATTAGGAGATCACATTCACTGAAATAAAAAGCTATTTAACTCAAAAACATCCTAACAGGCCAAGTTACATGTTAACATAGGAACCCTACATTGATATCACCTTCACAATCTAGCATCCATTGATATTGTGAGTTTCTGCTTGTATTTCTTTGCATGAGGTCAGAATAGCCTGATTTGATGTGAACTGCCTCCCACCCTCATAGATCTTTTGCTTGATTATACTCCTAAGGTTCTCTATAGGGTTGAGGTCAGGGGAAGATGGTGGCCACACCATGAGTTTATCTCCTTTTATGCCCATAGCAGCCAATGGCGCAGAGGTATTCTTTGTAGCATGAGATGGTGCATTGACATACATGAGGATGATTTTGCTCCTAAAGGCACGTTTTTGCTTTTTGTACCATGGAAGAAAGTTCTCAGTTGGAAACTCTATATATATTGCAGAGGTCATTTTCACACCTTCAGGAACCTTAAAGGGGCCTACCAGCTGTTTCCCAATGATTCCAGCCAAAAACATGACTCCTCCACCTCCTTTCTGACGTCGCAGCCTTGTTGGGACATGGTTGCATCCACCAACCATCCACTACTGTATTCATCTGGACTATCCAGGGTTGCTCGGCACTCATCAGTAAACAAGACTGGTTGAAAATTAGTCTTCATGTATATCTGGACCCACTGTAACTGTTTCTGCTTGTGAGCACTGTTGAGGGGTGGCCGAATAGTAGGTTTATGCACCACAGCAAGCATTTGAAGGATACTACTCCTTGAGGTTCGAGGGACTGCAGAGGCAACAGCAGCTTCAAATATCTGTTTGTTGGTTTGTAAGGCCTTTTTAGCAGCTGCTCTCTTAATCTGATGAACTTGCCTGGAGAAACCTTCCTCATTCTGCCTTTATCTGCACGAACACATCTGTGCGCAGAATCAGCCACAAATCTCTTCCCAATACGATGATCACGCTTAGGTTTTCGTGCAATATCAAATGTTTTCATCCCTTGTTCAAGGCATTGCACTATTTGGTGCTTTTCGGCAGCACAGACATCCTTTTTCTTTACCATGTTACTTGAAAACTGTGGCCTGTGTAATATTGTGGAACACCCAGTTTTCCTTTTAATAGGCTCACCTGCCAAACTAATTATCACAGATATCTGAGATTGATTTCAATGATCTAAAGAACCATGAGTCACAATACCATCATTGGGTTTCATTGAAAAAATAAATAAAAATAAAACTCTATGACACTTAAAACCAATTTGCATAATAATTTGGAACACAGTGTAGATCATTCAAGTGAACCTGTCACTAGGTTTTTCCCATATAAAGTGCAGCTACAACCATTAAGCTCTTTTATACAGCATTATAGAATACACTATATAAGTCCCTAAGTCAATTTGCACAGTATAAAGCAGACCTTTTATTATACTCAGTCTCGTCCGATGGCCGTTGCTGGCCTTGATCTGGCAACTCCTCTCTGCTTGCGATTGCCATCCTCAATTCCCTGCTTTGTGTGGATGACACGTTCTGTGTCATCCACACAGTTTCTTGCATTGTGCTGATGCGCACTTCTCTCTTCTCTACTGAGGGCAGAGCAAGGTATTGTAATCATGCGCGGGCAAGTTTTAACCTTTTCCATCACCTGTGCATTACAGTACTTTGCTCTGCCCTCAGCACAGCAGAGAGAAGTGCGTGTGTGCAGCAGCACAATGAAGGATACCTTATGAATGATGTATGATGCGTCATCCCCACAAAGCAGGGAAAGAGGATGATTATCACAAGGAGAGAGGAGGTGCCCGCTTAAGACCGCCAACACCCATCGGACCGGATTGCCTCGCAGGTGAGTATAAAAGGTTTTCTTTATGCTACACAGATAGTCCTATCTGTATATGGGATCTTATATACAGTATTCTAGACTGCTGTATATAAGGGCTTACTGGTGGTGGCGACAGTTTATATGGGGAAAACCTGGTGAGCAATCTTCCTGCACAAACAGGCTATTAAATGGCCTCCAATCTGTAATTTATTGACCTGCGGGTAGGTCCATGTAAACAAACCATTGGCTTCAAGAAAATTAGAAGGAAATGATGGCACTTCATACCAACACATGTAAAATCCCTAGATGTTTGTTTCTTGTAAATCTATTGGTTTAGTATTAGTTGAAGAATAATTTATAGGTCACCTTCAGAACATTTTCTAAAGTATATTTTTTGCAATATTTATTTTACTTTCAGCAAGAACATGGGTGGATCCTAAAGAGATGAAAAAAAGATCCACTTTTCATTCATGGAACCAATCCTTTTTTTTTGCCTGGAAAATAAACTGCTGTAAAGCTAAAGTGTGAACAAAGCCTATAGTATAAGCCCCTGGCTAATCATCTGTTATTATTTGGGGGAAAAAATGGGAACGGATAGAACAGGGAAGACAATGTGTATTCTTCGAGCTGAACTATCAGCTATTTCTTTCCTGTTTTGGGACCTAATTCCAAATTAGAGAATGGTGGATACGAAAAAGGATTTCACAGAAGCTAGGGTGAATTCATCTTAGTAATGTAGCAAGTTGGAAGTGGAGGATGTATCCCTGCATCATCTGTCATTAAAGATTTGCCATTCAGAAAGAAAACTGGTCGAAACCCCAGGTGGGATCTGTAGTGTGATCATGTTGCTTGTCACCCAGAAAACCCATATAACTCTGTTTAGAACTGCAATAACTCAAACTTACTCATGATTTTTGTTGATCATTTTCCTTTTGAGGACGTCAATTAATAAATGCATCCATATATGTAAATATAGCATCAATTCTTCAATAGTGATGTAGTACAGTACCGCCATAAAGATGTTATTTAACCCACTGGCTTCTTACAGATAATAATCTAGCATTTTTTCATTGACAATAAATTTATTCTTCTCAGAAAATGTCAGCGGAAACTGATCTAGATCATTATCTTTCTGGTGACTTGGATAAAGATGACATGTAATGGAGGAAGACATTTAACAAACTCCCCCCTTGCAGACTAGTAGATGTATTGGCTGCCAAATTATATGATTTATAACTGGAAAGGCCAGTGCCATTATATTTTTCTGGGACATCAAAAATTACGCATAGTTCTTGACTGTTTGACTTCTGGCTTCACAGGAGACTTATCAACTTTGTTAGGCTGCTTTCACATTATGATTTTTGGGTATCCATGGCTGTCTGTTGTAAAACGGACAGCCACGGATCCGATTTGGCCCCCATGTATCCCTATGATCAACGGATCGGATTTGCCCTTAATGGCAGCCGATTTGCGTCGGATCCGATTGTGTCCGATTTTTTGCTGTACCCAAAATCGGACACTGCTCCGATTTTGGGCACAGCGGACCAAATCGGACCGAATCGGATCTGACACGATCCGCGGCAAATAACATGGGGCCTATAGAGCACTGGTGCGGGAAAACATTGGATCGTTTCCCGGATCCGATTTTAGTGTACTGAGCATGCTCAGTACACTAAAACTGCTCTGTTCACCTTCAATTTCACTTCTGTAATGTACATACATTGCGGAAGTGAAATCAACTAACAAAGGGTTACAAATTTAAAAAAAAACATCCTCACCTCTCTGGCATGTGTCCCTCGCCATCTAGCTTCCAGGGCTTAAGGACCTGGCGTTGCGTGGCAACCCGATCAGCTGATGAGGTCATATGACCGATCAGCTGATTGGGTTGTCACTTGACCGCGCAGTTTAAATTTCTCACCCACCGATCAATTTTGGCGGTTGCGGGATTTAGACTGCTCACTGATGAGGGCATGTGACTGCATCATCTGAGCAGTTTAAATTCTGCGCTCGCCAAAATTGATCATCAGGCGGGAGATTTAAACCGCGCGGTCATTTGACAACCCGATCAGCTGATCGGTCATATGACCGCATCAGCTGATCGGGTTGCCACGCAACGCCAGGTCCTTAAGTCCCAGAAGCTAGACGGCGTAGAACACACGCCGGAGAGGTAAGGATCTTTTAATTCTTTTATTTAACCTTTGGTTCACTCCCAAAATGTATATATATACATTGAGGGAGTGAAAGTGCCCGGCTTGCCTGCACTTTATAGGCTCGGGCTTCTGTGTCCGGATCCATGAAAATCACGGACTCGGACACAGAAATGGCATCCGGGGGTCACCTCCGATGTGATCCTTTTCCTATCCATGGGGTCTTGCAAAAAGTAGGATCCCCATGGACAGGAAAAAATCGCAATGTGAAACCAGCCTTAGGGGTTCAGAAAGATTTTCCTCAATCAGAATGGAAGTTTTGGCAAGTTTGATAAAAATGATGTTTGATAAAAATATGTTGTTTGCTGTGCAGTTGACATACTACCGGTTTACTATTCAGTACATGATCATCCTCTCATGTGACCTGGATTCACATTAGGAAGGTATTGATGTTTGGAGGAAATGTGGGGATTGCCACAGGTTCCACCGGTGCAAGGAAGGAATTACATCTTGGTTAGCACAGCACACACCACCTTCCACCCCAGACCTGAAGGGGAAGCCCTACTGGCTGCATTAAGTCAGTTCCCCTTTAAGAACACTCAGGTCCAGTGAGGAGAAGGAAGAGAGTGGGAGAACGGCTGGTCGCTGGGAAGAGATTCAGGCCCAGGACCAGGGACAACTGACCACTGTGCACACCCCAGGGAAGGGGCCAGAGGCAAGTGGAGAAGACAGGGAACTGAGAAAGGGAACCTGTTAATTAGCTCTTTAGTACACACGGACACTGGAGTCCGACGCTGCCAGCCTTCAGAGCTGCAGCAGAAATCCCAAAAGACTCAGGAGGAGTGCAGCCCTGAGGAGACAAAATAAGAGACACTAAACAGACCAAGCATAGGACCAGGGGTCATAGGAGAAACAGGGACCCCGCAGAAGGACCTCATTGCCAGTTTAGGACAAAGCCCAGAGAGGGAGAAGAAGCGGTGGGTTCAGGCTCAGGCAGGAGTCATCCCACACCACAGAGCACAGACACAGAGGAGGCCTCATAACGAAAGTCCCAAGTTGCACCGGGGACCTGGTTACTACTCTGGACTGTACCTGTTACGTTATCATCAGTAAATGGTACTGAAACAACAATCCCTGTGTGTCTGTGTGCCTGTCTATCCGCCGCCATTCACCGCTATATCAGCAAAGACTTAACTACTACTCCCCTCATCCATCCCCGCTGCCCTGAGGTAAAGCTGCACCTGTGGGGAGCTGTTCCACACTCTTCTGCACCCACCATCACCTCAGCGGCCAGCTTGCAGCGCCAATACCATATTACTGGGAACTACAGGTGGCGTCACATTCAATTGTAAATAGCCCCCTTACCCCCACAGTTCCCCACCATTGAGGGTCCAGGGCACGGGCCTGGGGATCGACCAGCCATGATTCCCCCATCAAAGCCGCCATCAGCCCCGTTACCCGAGTACCCCATACCCTGTTGACCGCTTCAGAAACACATCAGGAAGTACATGTAGCAGAAGGCTACTTTCATATCTTAGTTTTTACTATATTTTGTCTATTTATTTTAGAATGTTTCAGATCTATTTATGGCTTATACAGCGGTGGTATGCATTGAAATACTGCATCAAAAATTGTGGACTGCTGCACTTTTGCCTAGAAATAACTGCCACCTAAAAACATATGTCTGTAGGTGAAAACTGTTTTTTGTTTAGAATCCAAAAACATTGACTAATATACATACAGAACATGGGCAAAACACAAGATGTTAAAGGACTATCCAGGATTATTTAGTTTTTTACTATGGCTCTTAAACTAACGTGGTCACCCACCACTCAGCTACTCAGCTGCTTCACATCAACAGAGCAGCTCTTCTTCTCCTGGGCAGCTCTGCTGATGGGCCATGACTGCTGATGTCATGCTGATTGATAGCTGACTCTCTGCAGTTAGGTAGTCATGCCCCATCAACAGAGCACAGCAGAAAAGAAGCTGGTGCTGTCACAATTCCTCCTACCAATGCGTCTGGACACTGTAAGTGATAGTTCAGCAATTCAATCTTGCTGAGTGGTTAGTATGATGTTTGACAGCTCAAGGATCAAATGAGGGCTGGGGCGTGTGCGGTTTCCTCCATGTATCTCCTGTTTGGAGAGATTACCTAGCTGTTTATCTGCCTCTCTGCCTTTAATTACTGCCAGTCATAGCTTTAGCCTGGTGGTGTCTGCATGCCTAATATTTCTGTGCTCAGTCTAATCTATTGTTTACCTAGCTTGGACCTTGCTTCTGATGATCCTTTTGCCTAGCTTCTTTGTCTTGATCTGCTATCTTCCTGGAATTTTGACCTCAGACCATGACCTGACTACAACTTTGTCTCACCCTTTTGTTTATTGCTAGCCATCCTGGTATCTGACCCTGGCCCTCTTGCTAGCTTTTATGTCTTGCCCATGAGAAGTGAGTAGCGTCCCAACTGCTCTATCGATGTACCATAAGTGAAAGCCACTGAATCACTGGTAGTAGTTGTCTGACAGTTTGGTGCCTATAGGTTCTTAGGCCCATAGTAAAAAAAAAGTAAATAATCCTAGATAGTCCCTTTAACAGAACCATAGACTGGTAATGCTATGTGGAAATTCACAAGAGCAAGTAACATGCAAGAGAAAAATATATATTTTAGGAAGTATGTGTATTTTCCCTTATAAATACCACTTTATCCATATTTGTTATTAAAGATTTATGTGTTAAATGTATGTTTTAAATTACGGTACTTTGATATTTATTACTACAGATTTTATCTTTAATCATTTCTGGAAAGTTGAAAATTGTTTTCAATGTTTCATTTCACTTTCCATTGGTTATGGAAGTAAGACACCTGAAAAAAATATTTTTTGTAAATTTTTTCTTTTTTAATTTTAGATTTTTTTTCCATTTTATGATTATAGTTGTAATATGGCCACTAGGACAGCACTGTTTTATTGCCATTTGTAAATTATGTAGTTTTTTTTATTTATAAATTAATTATTTTTTAAATTGTAAAGTTAATTATGCCCCCCTAATAAATACAATGCAATAAATCTATCTTCTAACTAGGGCTGCCAAGATAGTTTCCTGACCAACAATCCTGTTTTCTATTTTTACTGTGCATTTTAATCCTCTTTTCAAACTACTGTAGCTACAGAAGCAAAAGGGTAATTAAATGAGGCAAACCTTGATCCAACCTTATGTCAAGTAAATCCTCACCTTGGAATTTAATTACGAACATTTCTAAAACTGTCTGACAAGTAATATTTGTCACTGAGAAATGAATGAGTTAAAAAATCCCAAATGATTTAGAAGCTACAGCAAAGCCCGGATTGCTTCCCAATCACAAAGATTGATCCCCCTGTTCTCCTGGGGGCTATTGAGTTTTTAAGTATCAGGATTTAAAAATGTCAGATTTGCCTTCCGCCTGTTCAGCCCGCCCTCTCTGGCTGCGATGTGAAATACAAATGGAGCAATCAATGCCAGCATCTTCTTGCTGTGTGTGGAATGAGAAAGCGGGAGCACCGTGCTTGGAATGATATGAATGCAGGCACCATGCCGCCACCTTTCACCTCTAGCATTGCTCACACTGATACTATGCTATTACATATTTGTCCACTGTTCCCTTATTTTATACCGGCTTTTAACACTTTTCTAAGATTACAAGATACTTAATCCTTATATATTTTTTTTATTTTGAAACAATGGATGGCAAATATTAATGCTGTATGGCTTGTGTTAGTAGTATGGCTTGTGTTAGTATTTCCACTTTGTACAAAATGCGTTAGACTCATTAACTGAGTCCTTTGAATGAATTTAGTGTAGACTGTAAAGAATGCAAGGTTAGAATTCATGTTGTTTTTGACAGGTTTCTAATAAAAAGTGTAAAGAAATTTTAAATTGTCACTTCAGTGAGAAATTAAAAAACTCTAATGCCACCCAATAAGGGTACCAATCCTTGTAGTCATAATCGACTCTTTAACAAGCCTTTTATTATGACTTGGGATTTGTGCCAAATCAGAACCCCAAACTGCAAACTCTGCGTTTCGGGGTGACTGCCCCTCATCAGTTCAGTGTGTGGGAATTCTGATATGGCTGTATGAGAGGCTCAGACGAGGTCTCGGTAACTAGCTATTCTCTTCATGGAGAGGAATCTGCCTGCCAACATAAGGAGACAGATAAGCTGATAAGGACACTTACAGCCGCAATGCTCCTCTGGGAAATATGCAAATGGTCACTTCAGTGAGGAAGTGAAAAACTCTAATGCCACCCAATAAAGGTAGCAATGTTAAAAGCCGTAATTGACTCTTTAACAAGCCTTTTAATAAGACTTAGGATTTATGCCAGATCAGAAACCCAAACTGCAGACGCTGCATTTCAGAGTGACTGCCCCTCATCAGTGCAGTGTGTGGGAATTCTGACCTGGCTGTATAGCTGCAATGCTCCTCTGTGAAATATGCTTTTGGTGTGACTCAACCAAATGGCATGAATGTAGCATATGGGTTGAATACCAGAATTCTGGTTTAAATTCACACCTATGTTAATCAACAGTATATTTTTAGTTCTCTTTTGTTTCATCACTATGTTAAGTTAGCAAAATAATAAAGATTTGGTACATTTGGGTATCATCCATTTTGGCTAACACGGTACAAACATATTTTACCTTGTGTTAAGTTAAAATCAAATGTTCTTCACATGGCTTGGCTTCTACCATTTACTGATACATAAAATAATAGAATGACTGCAGGAAGAAAAATTGCTTTTCAAGTGTACTCTCATGGAACCTTCACATGCCGCAATCTCGCCTGGGAATCCTAAAGGCGATATGTCGCCCTGGAGCAATCGTCGTGAAATTGCCTCACAGTTGCGGCGTGTAATTGAGGAATTTTGCGGCTATAAATTGCCTCTTCCCTGTCGCCTGATTCCTGAGCACTGCTCTAAAATCAGCATCAATCATGAAGGCGATATTTCCGTGTTGAGGCGTGTGATAGGGCGATAGTGATGGAATCAGCGTCGCCTATGATTTCCCGTAGGCGTGCCACAGCATGCTGTAGTCTGAGCCCCGTCTGCGATGATTGTTGGTGGCTACTGTGCTCCCATTGGCTGTCAGTTCACAGGGCGCCATATTTGAAGAGCTGTCCGTTCAGCAACACACACATCTTCGATGGTGTCATGTATTGGCCAGCCTTCCAGAGCAACCTGACTCGTAACGTTGTTGAGTTGTCCAATGAGCACGTATGGGGCGCTGTGTAAACCACTGCAGCATGCGTATGTCCTCACGGCGCTGAACATGTACGCCCACGTTGCCTTTGGGATTGCGGCGTGTGAAGCGGCAAGGGAATTTCACCGGAATGGTTCTGCAGTGGGTGAGGCGATTTCCAGGGTGACACATCGCCTTTCTTTGAGGGCGAGATTGCGGCGTGTAATAGTGCCATCGGCGATATGAGGCGAGCATGAAAAACGTGCTACTTTCACACTGGTGTTGCTTCATGATCAGGATGAAAACGGGTGCATCTGCATCTGTTGATGCATGTAAAGACGCATTGCCACCGGAGCATTTTTTGCCTGAACAGGCAGAGGATCAGGCAAAAAAAAACACTGCAGTTGTATCAGTTTTTCATGTGTTTTTGTGCTGATCCGTCTTTGCGTTTTGCTATAGAAATTACATTTTGACTAGGAATTTTTAGTACCATTGGTCCGAAGAGAGAGAGAGACCAACCATAAATGTGAAATGCCTGAACAGAGTACAGACTCTGAACATGCGCAATGATAAAAACGCATCAGGATGGACAGATCCGTCCAGGACGGATGCAGACGCCATTGGGATCCATGATATTTGCGGACGCATACTGCCGGATCCGCATCAATCAGGATTTTTGTAATACTGCAAAAATCAACTTTACGAGTTCAAGGACAAAGTGAAAACCATGCCAAAATAATGATACCAACGGATGTCCTTGCAGCCGCATGATAAGTATAGCTACACATGCTAGATCAGGATGCTTCAGGTTTTGGACGGATACCAACGCAAGTCAAAAAATGCAGGTGTGAAACCACCCCAAGAAATATAAAATACGTTAATGCAACCTGTGCAGGTGGCCCAGGGGACCATATAAACAAACTTAAATCGACATCACCTCTCCTCTCCCATAATCCTTATCTGCGCCTCAGGCTGCACTAGGATGCTGGAGATCGACATCATTGTACCTCAGTGCGTTTGCAGCCAATCATCCACTGATTTCTACATCATCCTACTAAATAGCTGCCAGCAGGGGGCATGGTGACATCCAGTCATCCAGGGTCATTCTGCTTCCTTAGAGAGGTTTATCACTACTAATTTCTAGAGATGAGCGAGCACTAAAATGCTCAGGTGCTCAATGCTCTGGCCGAGCATCTCAAGATACTCGTGTACTCGGCCAGAGCGCCGAAGCCAATGTAAGTCAATTAGTGATAGGCTCCGCCCACAGACTTCCGGTTATAAAACGAGTGTTTCTGGGGAAGGGCGGGAGGGTGGGCTTTTTCAAATCGCCGCAGCATATAACACCTCGCTGTGCCCCCCAGAGGGATCCTAACAATCAATCTGCTCTCTGTGAGGTGCCAGCTCACTGTGTGCACTGAAGGGAGCTGAGTATTTGTGTCAGATCGATAATTATTAGCGAGGAGTCCGAGCATCTCGGCGGTACTCGGTGCTCGCCGAGCATCCCGAGTACCGGGATACTCGTGTGAGTAACGAGTAGCGCCGAGCATACTCGCTCATCCCTACTAATTTCCCTTTCTTTCATATGTCCTAAATCTTAAGTACAATCAATTTTGTAAAATACTTCTATTATCTGCTCTCCTCTTGTAAGCTTTTCTCTATGTAAATAATCTAGTCTTCTGTTGTGATTCTGGCTTTGCTACTTCTGATTTGGAAATCAAAATAGGACGAACTGAGCAATGAACATCACTGGTGAAGGTCCATCCCTTCAGCTGACAAGCACGGTTATTTGTTGCTGGTCACATGGGTAACAGTAGCCACAAATGTACTCTCTGCAGTTTTACTGCTAGAAAGTTGATTAATAAACACCTGAGTGCAGTATTTTTTACAGTGAGCAAGTAACATGCTGTCATGCATCGGCACACCGCAAACATAGGAGAGCTTCTGTCCTTAAGATAGAAGATTTTGTGTGGATATTCTAAAAAAATGTTCTTCTATCAGTATCATCATGGAAATTTGCCCCTAAATTTGTTGATCCATTTAAGGTCATTAAAATAATTAATCCTGTAACAATCAAGCACCATCTTTCATTCCACTTTTAAAGTTTGAGGGGACACCAGATCATCAGGACATCATTAAGGTTGATTTGGAGGAGGAGAAGAAGTATGTGGTGGAACGAGTTTTGAGTTTCAGACGTGTCTGACGGAACCTGCAGTATCTCATTAAATGGAAGGGTTTAAAGCAAAATGATAATTCCTGGAGTGATGTGGGAGATTTGCATGCAGATTGCCTAGTGAGAGAGATTAATTGGCAGCGTCAGCAGTCGGAGATCTCTGTGGGTCAAGTGTGCCCTCGTAGAAGGAGGGGTACTGTTATGCTTCTGAACTAAGGCTAGGGTCACACATGCATATTTTACTTGCTTTTTTGGAGACTTGCGTTTTCTAAAAACTCATGTAAAAACGCACCCATAGGCCCCATGCAAAAAACGCATGCCCCAATAACAAAAACGCATGTCTGAATGTACCATGCGTTTTTGGGTGCATTTTGGCTCAGCACCAAAAATACTGCATGATGCACCATTTTTTCAAAAACGCACCCAAAAATGCAGCAGACAGTATTTTTTGGTGCTTTTTCAAAAACGCATGAGTTTTTGTAACATGGCGCCCTATGGGAAACGCATGCATTTTTGAAAGTGTCAAAATGGACATGCGTTTACGCTTGCGTTTTTTAACAAAAGGCATGCGTTTTTAAGGGCTTTTTAAGGGGGCAATAACGCAGGTGGCCAAAAAACACCTTAATAACGCATGGCATGTGTAACCCTAGCCTAAGTCTGTGGTCGGCTTTTATATCTGCATAACCACACCATACACCATATATATCGGACTATAAGACACACTTTTTTCCTCCAAATTTTGGAGGAAAGTGGGGGTTGCATCTTATAGTCTGAATACAATTTACTTGGCTTGCTTGGAAGGGAGCTAGCAGTGAAGTAGGGTCAGAAGAGGCAGGAAATGGCCCCTGCTGAAGAATCCGGCGGCTGTGGTAATCATGTGTGTGGGCTAGTTAAGGACATGAATATTCACTGCTTCCCCACTCCCACCTTTCACGACTAAAGACAGCACCAAGATGGGCATGGTGAGCAGGAAATTCTCTTGTTGCTTTAGTAGCTGGCATATGTGGTTGCTCCCTAGCTTCCTGCAGCTGCTAAGGAGATTGTGCATGCTATTAAAAATGAAGGAGTAGGGTGCCGGTGGCGGCAATTGTATCAGCACCGCACTTGTGCTGAAATTACTGCCTTGAAGATGACAGGGGCGTAGCAGTACATGTTTGGTACTTAACCCCTTCACGACCCTTGGCCCACCGTTTGGGCCATGAAAACAAGTGCCTTCCCGACCCTTGGCCCACCCCCTGGGCCATGGAATGAACGGGCTCCTGCAGGCCGAGTGAGGGTCTCACTGACCTGTCACTCGGCCTGCAGGTACATGGGGAGTTGTACTACACCCCAGGGGGGGTCGATTTGCCCCCACTCCTACCCCCCCCGGCTACAGGCGCGGTGATTTAGCGCTCAAAAGTGAAAGTGAAAATCACCGCGCCTGTCATGTTTCCCTGCCTGCCGCTGCTCTCCCTACCCTCCGATCTGCTCCCCTGTCATACTATAACATCCCCCCTGTCCCCCACCTCTCTTTCCTGCCCCCCCCATCATCTTTCTACCCCCCCTCCCCCCCGCTTCCTGTCCCTGCCGCCCGCTTCCTGTCCCTGCCTCCCGCTTCCTCTAGCTGCCGCCCGCCTCCTCCTGACTGCCCCCGCTTCCTCTAAGTGCCCCCCCACATCTAGTACCAGCCCCCCCACTGCCCCCTTCCTGCCCCCCCCGATCACCGGAGCGGCGATCGCCTCTCCCACTCACCCCTCCGGCGGCCCGCTCCGTCCTGTGACTGCTGCGTCCCGCTCCTCTTCTGCTGTGAGTCTCTCCTCTTCTGCGCCGCCTCCGATCTGACTGCTCTGTGCTGGAGCTGCCAGATCACTTCTACAGCTGGATCCTGAGGATCCAGCTGTAGAAGTGATCTGACAGCTCCAGCACAGTGATCCACAGTGACCATTATGTGATCACTGTAGATCACTGTGCTGGATCTGTCAGATCACTTCTACAGCTGGATCCTGAGGATCTAGGTGCAGGAAGTGATCTGACAGCTCCAGCACAGTGATCCACAGTGACCATTATGTGATCACTGTAGATCACTGTGCTGGATCTGTCAGATCACTTCTACAGCTGGATCCTGAGGATCTAGGTGCA
This sequence comes from Allobates femoralis, assembly GCA_033576535.1. NCBI lineage: Eukaryota > Metazoa > Chordata > Amphibia > Anura > Aromobatidae > Allobates > Allobates femoralis. The sequence goes on along the minus strand of JARQOC010000002.1, from coordinate 607,283,777 downwards.
GGAAGTGATCTGACAGATCCAGCACAGTGATCACATAATGGTCACTGTGGATCACTGTGCTGGATCTGTCAGATCACTTTCTACAGCTGGATCCTGAGGATCTAGCTGCAGAAAGTGATCTGACACCCCGGGCGCAGTGACCCACTATGTGCATCACTGCGCCTGGGCTGCCAGATCGCTTTCCGCAGCTTGATCCCCATGCATGGGGATCAAGCTGCAGAAAGCAATTTGACAGCCCGGGCGCAGTGATGCACATAGTGGGTCACTGCGCCCAGGCTCTTAGGGCGCCTTCACACTGGCGTTCCCCTCGGCAGCGTTCTGCGGAGGGGAATCGCCATGTGTGCGCCGCGGCCGCCAGCTCCTATCTTTAGAATGGGAGCACACGGTGCTGCGCTTGACAGCGCATGACCGTGCGCACCCAGTCACTCCCATATGTGATCTGTGTGCAGGCGTATGCCTGCGCACAAATCACACACTCCCGCCCGCACCAGGACGCAACATGTTGCGTCCTGGTGCGGGCAGGAGTGTGTGATTTGTGCGCAGGCGGATGCCTGCGCACAGATCACATATGGGAGTGAATGGGTGCGCACGGTCATGCGCTGTCAAGCGCAGCACCGTGCACTCCCATTCTAAAGATAGGAGCTGGCGGCCGCGGCGCACACATGGCGATTCCCCTCCGCAGAACGCTGCCGAGGGGAACGCCAGTGTGAAGGCGCCCTTAGATCGCTGCTCTGCAGCCCGATCTCCCTGCATGGGCATCGAGCTGCAGAAAGCAATCTGACAGCCCGCACGCAGTGATTCACATAGTGGGTCAATGCGCCTGTGCTGCCAGATCGGTTTCCGCAGCTCGATCCCCATGCATGGGGATCGAGCTGCGGAAATCGATCTGGCAGGCGCAGTGATGCACATAGTGGGTCACTGCGCCAGGGGTGTCAGATCACTTTCTGCAGCTCGATCACCATGCTGGCGGATCGGGCTCCAGAGTAGCGATCTAAAAGCAAAGGCGATCGAGCGTCGTGGGACCTTCGTTATGGACTACGTCGGAGCGATCGAGCGTCGTGGGACCTTCGTTGTGGACTACGTCGGATCTTTTTATAATAAAGATGGAGTCCGAATTGTGTCTGTGTTTTTTTTTCAAATATAAAAAGATTTTTCTCTGTGTGTATTTATTGACTATTTACCATACTAGAGATTCCTAATGGCGGGTCTAACATTGGCCCTATATTATGAATCTCGGGCTTAGTGCCAGCTGCCAATAAAAAGCTGGCATTAACCCCTTTATTACCCAGTTAGCCACCGGCACCAGGGCAACTGGAAGAGCGTGGGTACAGCGCCAGAAAATGGCGCTTCAATGAATGCGCCATTTTCTGGGGCGGCTGCGGGCTGCAATTCGCAGCATGGGGGGCCCAGAACGCTTGGGCCTCTCTATGCTGAGGATTCCAGCCCCCAGCTGCCTAGTTGTACCTGGCTGGACCAAAAATATGGCGGAGCCCCACGTAATTTTTTTTCTAGAATTAGTTCTAGAAATTAAAAAAAAAATGGGCTTCGCTGTATTTTTGGTTCCAGCCAGGTATGACGAGGCAGCTGGGGGCTGGTGGCAGTCCGTAGCTGCCAAGTTGTACCTGGCTGGACCAAAAATATGGCGGAGCCCTATGTCATTTTTTTTCTCGAAATAATTCTAGAAATAAAAAAAAAATAGGCTTCGCTGTATTTTTGGTTCCAGCCAGGTATGACGAGGCAGCTGGGGGCTGGCGGCAGTCCGTAGCTGCCAAGTTGTACCTGGCTGGACCAAAAATATGGCGGAGCCCTATGTCATTTTTTTTCTAGAAATAATTCTAGAAATAAAAAAAAAATAGGCTTCGCTGTATTTTTGGTTCCAGCCAGGTATGACGAGGCAGCTGGGGGCTGGCGGCAGTCCGTAGCTGCCAAGTTGTACCTGGCTGGACCAAAAATATGGCGGAGCCCTATGTCATTTTTTTTCTAGAAATAAAAAAAAAATAGGCTTCGCTGTATTTTTGGTTCCAGCCAGGTATGACGAGGCAGCTGGGGGCTGGCGGCAGTCCGTAGCTGCCAAGTTGTACCTGGCTGGACCAAAAATATGGCAGAGCCCCATGGGTCCCCCATGCTGCGAATTGCAACTACTAGACTAGTATGTTTATTTACAAAAAGTTTCTTTATTCATTTATACGTCTCAATTTGTGAAGCACATGGTGGTTCAAAGTGCTCACTGTGCATCTAGATATGTTACTTGGGGGGTCTAGTTTCCAAAATGGGGTCACTTGTGGGGGAGCTCTAATGTTTAGTCACACAGTGGCTCTCCATACGCAACATGGTGTCCGCTAACAATTCCAATTGTTAGCGGACACTATGTCGCGTATGGAGAGCCCCCGTGTGCCTAAACATTGGAGCTCCCCCACAAGTGACCCCATTTTGGAAACTAGACCCCCCAAGGAACGTATCTAGATGCATAGTGAGCACTTTGAACCCCAGGTGCTTCACAAATTGATCCGTAAAAATGAAAAAATAAATAATTTGTGGAAAAAAAGTACTTTTTCATTTTTTACGGATCAATTTGTGAAGCACCTGGGGGTTCAAAGTGCTCACTATACATCTAGATACGTTCCCTGGGGGGTCTAGTTTCCAAAATGGGGTCACTTGTGGGGGAGCTCCAATGTTTAGGCACACAGGGGCTCTCCAAACGCGACATGGTGTCTGTTAACAATTTGAATGGAAATCAACCCAAATTGTTAGCGGACATCATGTCACGTTTGGAGAGCCCCTATGTGCCTAAACATTGGAGCTCCCCTACAAGTGACCCCATTTTGGAAACTAGACCCCCCAGGGAACTTATCTAGATGGGTGGTGAGCATTTTGAACACCCCAGTGCTTCACAAATTAATCTGTAAATATGAAAAAAGAAAATTTTTGTGGAAATAAAAGTACTTTTTTATTTTTACGGATGAATTTGTGAAGCACCTGGGGTTCAAAGTGCTCACTATGCATCTAGATACGTTCCCTGGGGGTATAGTTTCCAAAATGGGGTCACTTGTGGGGGAGCCCCAATGTTTAGGCACACAGGGGCTCACCAAACGCAACATGGTGACAGCTAACAATTTGAGCTGATTTTTATTCAAATTGTGAGCGGACACCATGTCGCGTTTGGAGAGCCCCTGTGTGCCTAAACATTGGAGCTCCCCCACAAGTGACCCCATTTTGGAAACTAGACCCCCCAGGGAACATATCTAGATGGGTAGTGAGCATATTGAACCCCCAGGTGCTTCACAAATTATTGAAAAAAAAAGATTTTTGTGGAAAAAAAGTACTTTTTCATTTTTACAGATTAATTTGTGAAGCACCTGGGGCTTCAAAGTGCTCACTATGCATCTAGATACGTTCCCTTGGGGGTCTAGTTTCCAAAATGGGGTCACTTGTGGATGAGCTCCTATGTGGAGACGCACAGGGGCTCTCCAAACGCAACATGGTGTCCGCTAACAATTTGAGCTCATTTTGCATTCAAATTGTTAGCGGACACCATGTCGCGTTTGGAGAGCCCCTGTGCGTCTCCACATTGGAGCTCCCCTACAAGTGACCCCATTTTGGAAACTAGACCCCAAAGGAACGTATCTAGATGCATAGTGAGCACTTTGAACCCCCAGGTGCTTCACAAATTCATCCATAATAATGAAAAAAGAATTTTTTTGTGGAAAAAAAAGTTCTTTTTCATTTTTATGGATGAATTTGTGAAGCACCTGGGGGTTCAAAGTGCTCACTATGCATCTAGATACGTTCCTTGGGGGGTCTAGTTTCCAAAATGGGGTCACTTGTGGGGGAGCCCCAATGTTTAGGCACACAGGGGCTCACTAAACACAACATGGTTACAGCTAACAATTTGAGCTGATTTTTATTCAAATTGTTAGCGGACACCATGTCGCGTTTGGAGAGCCCTGCGTGCCTAAACATTGGAGCTCCCCCACAAGTGACCCCATTTTGGAAACTAGACCCCCAGGGAACATATCTAGATGGGTAGTGAGCATATTGAACCCCCAGGTGCTTTACAAATTGATCTGTGAAAATGAAATAGTATTTTTGTTTTCACAAAAATTTTCTTTTAGCCTAAATTTTTTCGTTTTCACATGGCAACAGCATAAAATTCATCCTAAAATTTGTTGGGCAATTTCTCCTGAGTACACCGATACCTCATATGTGGTTATAAACCACTGTTTGGGCGCACGGCAAGGGTCAGAAGGGAAGGAGCGCAATCTCACTTTTTGAATGTAAAATTAGCTCCAAAAGTCAAATTGCGCTCCTTCACTTCTGAGCCCTGCCGTGCGCCCAAACAGTGGTTTATGACCACTTATGAGGTATCGATGTACTCGGGAGAATTTGCACAACACATTTTAAGATCCATTTTATCCTGTTGCCCATGTGAAAATGAAAGAATTGAGGCTAAAAGAACATTTTTGATAAAAAAATTAAAATATCCATTTTTTGTTTCCACTTTGCTTTAGTTCCTGTGAAGCACCTGAAGGGTTAATAATCTTCTCGAATGTAGTTTTGAGTAGCTTGAGGGGTGTAGTTTTTGGAATGGTGTCACTTTTGGGTGTTTTCTGTCATGTACACCCCTCAAAAGGACTTCAAATGTGATGTGGTCACTAAAAGAAATGGTTTTGTAAATTTTGGTTGAAAAATGAAAAATTGCTCATGAACTTTGAACTCTTATAACGTCCTAACAAAAAAATTTTTTTTTTCCAAAATTGTGCTGATGTGAAGTAGACATGTGGGAAATATTATTTAATAACTTTTTTCTGTCACATATCTCTCTTGTTTATCAGAAAAAAAAATTAAAAATGTGAAAATTGTGAAATTTTCAAAATTTTTGCCATATTTTTGATTTTTTCACAAATAAACGCAAAAATTATCGACTTAAATTTAACACTAGCATGAAGCCCAATATGTCACGAAAAAACAATCTCAGAATCGCTAGGATCGGTTGAAGCGTTCCCGAGTTATAACCTCATAAAGGGACACTGGTCAGAATTGCAAAAAAGGCCAAGGTCTTTAGGGTCAAAATAGGCTGGGTCATGAAGGGGTTAATCACAGGTACCTTTTCATAGCGCTGCTTAACCCTGAAAATCAGGAAGTAGCAGGTCTTCAGATCCAGTGCTGCAATGAATGAAGAGGCAGGGCCAGAGCATCACAGAACTGCACAGCACATAGCCCCCTTGGCCCTGCCTCTTCACTTACTGCATCATTTGATGTAGAGACCAACCACTGCCTGGTTTTCAGCGCAGTGGCGGGGCTAAGCAGGCCACATTATTGTGAGCACACAGATGCCCTAGCTGGAGAAGCTATTTATATATAACATTAATCTCTAATAAAGTAAAAAACTCTACCAATGCTGTGCAGAACTATAACTTCATGTATGTCATTGGATCTAAAGGTCACACTGGCAGTTATAGTTCTCCTTAATAGGGTTATCCACCACTTGGACAAAGCCCATCTCATTCTTCTAGTAAAAGCAATAAAGACTATACTCACCTCCGATGCTACAGCCATTCCAGTGTTGTCAGACATTGCATACTCAGGGTGACATTGATATGACACTTGGGCCTTGTGACTAATCAGTGCTGGCGTCTGTCTCCATACCATAAGACACTGAAGCAGGAAGCTGGATCATATGCTGCTCCTGAATCCAAAGGTGTGGAGACAGACTCCAGCACTGATTAGTTGCAGGGTCTGAGTGTCATTTCAATGTTATTTTTTGCTTCAAATATTTTTTCACTATTTTAAACTTTTAAAACCTGTGTGTGTCTTATGGTGCGGTTACGTTGTCGCGGCCCTCACCACTTTCTTAAAGGAGTTATCTGAAGAGCCACATGTGAGTGGTGCAGCAGAGGGAATGATCAACCACAACTCCATTATGTGCTCGTCAAAGCTACGTTTCTCAAGATTGTGGTGTCCCAGCAGTAAGCCACACAAACACACAGCCAGCCACACACACAGCCTCAGCCAGCCACAGCAAGCCACAGCCAGCCACACAACCAGTCACAGCTAGCCACAGACACAGCGAGCTACATAGATAGCCAAACACACAGCCACAGCCAGCCACACAGAGCCACAGCCTCGGCCAGCCACACACACACAGCCAGCCAAACACACAGCCAGCCACACACACATAGCCACAGCCAGCCAGACACAGCCATACACATAGACAGCCACACAGCCAGCCACACAGCCACACACAGACACACAGCCAGTCCCATAGACAGTCACACACAGCCAGCCAGCCACACACAAAGCCAGCCACAGACATACAGCCACACACAGCCAGCCACACACAGCCAGCCACCCACACACAGCCAGCCAGCCACACACAGCCACAGCCAGCCACCCACACACAGCCAGCCAGCCACACACAGCCACAGCCAGACACACACAGCCAAACACAGATGACTGCCACAGCCAGCCACACACAGACACATAGCCAGCCACATACACATACAGCCAGCCACACACACGCACAACCACACGCATACAGACACACAGCCACAGCCAGCAAGACAGAGCCACATAGACAGCCACTAGCCACACACACAGCCACAGCAAGCCACACAGCTACAGCCAGCCTAATACAGACACACAGCCACATACATACAGACACACAGCCAACCACACAGACACACACACACCAAAGCCGGCCACACAAACAGCCACAGCCAGCCACACACAGCCACAGACACACAGCCAGCCACATAGCCACACACAGCCAGTCAGCTACACACAGCCAGCCAGCCACTCACACACACAGTCAGCCACGCACATACAGACACACAGCCAACCACACAGACACACACACAAACCAGCCACACAAACAGCCACAGCAAGCCACCCACAGACACACAGCCAGCCACATGAAGAGCCACACACAGCCAGACAACCAGCCATACACACAGCCATCAACATAAACAAACACTAGCCACACAGCCAGCCAAACACACAGCCAGCCACACACAGCCACACACATACAGACACAGACAGCCACACACTCACAGCCACAGCCAGCTACTAGCCACACAGCCAGCCACACACAGCCAGCCACATACAGCCAGCCACACACACACACACCAGCCATACAGACACCCAGCCAGCCACACACAGACACACACATACAGACACACAGCCAGCCACACAGCCACCCACACACAGACACACACTGCCATAGCCAGCCACACAAACAGCCACAGCCAGCCACATACACACAGCCAGACACACACACACAGCTAGACACAGCCAGTCTCACACAGCCACAGCCAGCCACACAGCTAGAGCCACTGCCAGCCACACACAGACACACAGCCAGCCACAATAGACAGCCACACACAGCCAGCCACTCACAGCCAGCCAGCCACACACAGCCACAACCAGCCACCCACACACAGCCAGCCACCCACACACACAGCCACAGCCAGCAAGACACAGCCACATAGACAGCCACTAGCCACACACACAGCCACAGCAAGCCACACAGCTACAGCCAGCCTAATACAGACACACAGCCACATACATACAGACACACAGCCAACCACACAGACACACACACACCAAAGCCAGCCACACAAACACTCACAGCCAGTCACACACAGCCACAGACACATAGCCAGCCACATAGATAGCCACACACAGCCAGCCAGCTACACACAGCCAGCCACGCACATACAGACACACAGACACACACACAGACACACACACAAACCAGCCACACAAACAGCTACAGCAAGCCACACACAGCCACAGACACACAGCCAGTCACACACAGCCAGCCACACACAGCCACACACACACAGCCAGCCAACCACACACAGCCAGCCAGCCACACACAGCCACAGCCAGCCACCCACACACAGCCAGCCAGCCACACAGCCACAGCCAGACACACACACAGCCAAACACAGATGACTGCCACAGCCAGCCACACACAGACACATAGCCAGCCACATATACATACAGCCAGACACACACACGCACAACCACACGCATACAGACACACAGCCAGCCACACACACAGCCACAGCCAGCAAGACACAGCCACATAGACAGCCGCTAGCCACACACACAGCCACAGCCAGCCACACAGCTACAGCCAGCCTAACACAGACACACAGCCACACACATACAGATACACAGCCAACCACACAGATACACACACACCAAAGCCAGCCACACAAACAGCCACAGCCAGCCACACACACACACAGCCAGCCACACACAGCCACACACACACAGCCAGCCAACCACACACAGCCAGCCAGCCACACACAGCCACAGCCAGCCACCACACACAGCCAGCCAGCCACACACAGCCACAGCCAGACACACACACACAGCCAAACACAGATGACTGCCACAGCCAGCCACACACAGACACATAGCCAGCCACATATACATACAGCCAGACACACACACGCACAACCACACGCATACAGACACACAGCCAGCCACACACACAGCCACAGCCAGCAAGACACAGCCACATAGACAGCCGCTAGCCACACACACAGCCACAGCCAGCCACACAGCTACAGCCAGCCTAACACAGACACACAGCCACACACATACAGATACACAGCCAACCACACAGATACACACACACCAAAGCCAGTCACACAAACAGCCACAGCCAGCCACACACAGCCACAGACACACAGCCACAGACACACAGCCAGCCACATAGATATCCACACACAGCCAGCCAGCTACACACAGCCAGCCAGCCACTCACACACACACACACAGCCAGCCACGCACATACAGACACACAGCCAACCACACAGACACACACACAAACCAGCCACACAAACAGCCACAGCAAGCCACACACAGCCGCAGACACACAGCCAGTCACACACAGCTGCAGACACACAGTCACACACAGACTGCCACACAGACACACAGCCAGTCACACACACACACAGCCAGCCACACACAGACAGCCAGTCACACACAGCCAGCCACATACAGCCAGCCGGCCACACACACACAGCCAGCCACTGACAAACACACACAGCCAGTCAGCTACACACACTCGCACACATACACAGGGCCTGGCACAGGAGGGTTTATTTCCTGCACACATGAAGCCTGGCACAGGAGGGGTTAATTTCTCCATACAGAGCCTGGCACAGGAGGGGTTAGTCTCTCCACTCACATAGGCTGGCACAGAAGGGGTTAATCTCTCCATACACAGAGCCTGGCACAGGAGGGGTTAATCTCTCCATAGAAAGAGCCTGGCACAGGAGGGATTAATCTCTCTACAGACCGAGCCTGGCACAGGAGTGGTTAACCTCTCTATAGACAGAGCCTGGCACAGGAGGGGTTAATCTCTCCATACACAGAGCCTGGCACAGGAGGGGTTAATCTCTCCATAGAAAGAGCCTGGCACAGGAGGGGTTAATCTCTCCATAGGCAAAGCCTGGCACAGGAGGAGTTAATCTCTCCATAGACAGGGCCTGGCACAGGAGGGGTTAACTTCTCCATACACAGAGACTGGTACAGGAGGGGTTAATCTCTCCATAGAAAGAGCCTGGCACAGGAGGGGTTAATCTCTCCATAGGCAAAGCCTGGCACAGGAGGAGTTAATCTCTCCATAGACAGGGCCTGGCACATGAAGGGTTAACACACACACAACTCAACACATGCTGCTCCATTCTTCATCGTTTGCTGACTCCCGCGCTGTGCAAGGACTTCTGAGGCCTGCAGGAGAAGTGAAGAGGCGGGGCCCAGAGGAGATTGGGGACTGCCCCCTCACCTCTCCTCCGACCCTCTCATGTCAATCTCCTCTGCCCTGCCCCTCACAGCTGTCATAGCAGAGCTGTCATGCCCTGGCAGCCCTGCCCCCTGCTAACTGATGGTGTGTGGAGTGCACTGTGTCGGCAACTTGCTGGTCCGGCCGCTGCTGCTCTCCAGACCCCAGTATGAATGGAGTCAGCGGTAAAATTATTTTAAGCCAGACTGCGGCCGGAAGAGCGTGTGATGTGGCCCTGCCCACTCCACAACCAACAGTCCACAGGGAAAAGTCCCGCTCCTCCCGCCTATCAGTCCGGGCCTGTCGGACATCGTGGCACAGGCTCTATTGTGGTGCTCCTCTATATTTGAATTTATTGTGGCACAGGTGACATGGCGGTACGCTCATTCAGTGGCTTGTCTGAATAAGATGCAGATTAAGATCAACAATCTTGTGATACAGAATGGAGGCGTGGTGGTGCACAATGATTTGGAGTCTATGTCTTGTGAATATTTACGGCGTGATGGGGTCCATCTTAATGCAATGGGCACAGACTTGTGGATGTTGGATTTATTAAAGGGCATAAATCAGGCCCTTGATGTGTGGAGGGACTGGACCGTGGAGGAACTGGACCCGTGTAAGGGGTCACACAGCTTGTCGGTGGTGGGAGATAGGTCTGGGTCTGAGGCTAAGTAAGGATTATGTACCTTATAAAAGGGAAGGTAATCGGATAGGTAAGGGGATAGGAAATGGTACATCCCATGAAAAGTAGCGGGCGCAGATCCTGCATGGTTGAGGGTATCTGCTGAGTAGTGCTCATACCTTAATTCCAGGGGCTGGTGCAATGCAGCCAGGGAGAATTTCGTCTATGGGATTTGTGGGATTTGCCCAGGGCCTAGACCTATGCAACGTTAAGTATTTGTATGTGTTGTGAGTCTAGCAGTTGTGACCGGCACCCCGAGTTGTTTTGTGTTAGGCTAGGGTCAGACCTGTGTCTGCCCTCAGCCTGACGATTCCGTTAAAAACTTGGTCCCAGGCAGACAGAGCGCATAGCGTTAACAGCATTTAACGCTATGCGCCACCTGCCTATGCATCTCTATGGCAATGTGTTGCTTACCGCACCCGTCGACTCCACAAAGAATTCCCGGACTTTCCGGCTATTGCAGAGGGCACATGAAAACGCTGCAAACCGCATTTCCTGTGCGCTCTGCAATAGCGCATATTCGAGAATTCTCTATGGAGTGAGCGACTGCAGTAAGCATCACGTTGCCATAGAGATGCATAGGCAGGCAGCGCATAGCGTTACATGGTGTTAACGCTATGCGCTGAGCCTACCAGAAACTATGTTTCAGACGAATTCACCAGGCTGAGAGCAGACGCAGGTCTGACCCTAGCCTTATTCAATAAAGGCTGCTGTTGCCAATTTGTAACAAGTCATTGCAGTCATGTGTTTTTATTTATAGTGTTGGGGTTAAGTATTTGGAATATAATGCATGGAATGACTAAATCCCTTTTAACTTGTCATGTACATTTACAGTAATGATGGACAAGTAAAAGAAGTAAAATATGGATATCACACAGCCAGTGACATAACAACCACAGTCGCAGCCCCTGGCTGTACCTGCTTTACATGGATGTGTATCCCTGAGGATGCACATCCATGTCCCCAGGCGGCTGATCATGGCCATCATATGCATAAAGTCAGACGGCACCATCCTCTCCCTGCCCCCACCGCTGTCCTGGCCAATCACAGACCCGGCAGCCAATCACAGGCCAGTCAGTGCATGACATCAGCTACTGGCCTGTGATTAGCTGCAAGGGGCGCTGGTGGGGTGGACCGGTGAGTAGTGTCCCCGTGTCTGTGTGTGTGTGTGTCCCTGTGTGTGTTTTTCCCTGTGTGTGTCCCTGTATGTGTGTGTCCCTGTATGTGTGTGTCCCTGTATGTGTGTGTCCCTGTGTGTGTGTGTCCCTGTGTGTGTCTCTCTGTGTGTGTGTCCCTGTGTGTGTCTCTGTGTGTGTTCTTGTGTGTGTGTCCCTGTGTGTGTTTCCCTGTGTTTCCCTGTGTTTGTTCCTGTGTTGGAGTCCCTGTGTGTGTATCCCTGTTTGTGTGTGTGTCCATGTGTGTGTGTTTCACTGTGTGTGTCCCTGTGTGTGTGTCCCTGTGTGTGTATGTGTCCCTGTGTGTGCATGAGTCCCTGTGTGTGTATGTGTGTGCCTGAGTGTGTGTATGTGTCTCTGTGTGGGTGTCCCTGAGTTTATGTGTGTGTCCATGTGTTATGGGGATACCTTATTGAGGGTGCAAAGGGATGATGGGGATACCCAATGGCGTAGCAAAAGCCGTCACAGGGGTTACAAGTGTGACCGGGCCCGGAGGTACAGGGGCCTGCGCCTTTCGACCCATGCAACCCCTGCACCTGCTTAACATGGATGTACATCCCTGAGGATGCACATCCATGTCACTGCGCGGCGGTCTACCCGGTCAGGCCCCAGGCGGCTGATCACGGCTACCGGAGAACTGGCAGACACTGTAACTTTAAAAGTCCTGTGGCCACTGCGTGCTGCACTGTGATGAGGTCATGTGATTTCATCACAGAAAGGACAGAGCTGCTGGCAGAAGCGGTGAGTGTAAGCTCCATTCAGGAGTCAAAGAGCCTCTCATAGCTTCTGGAGAGGGAGAGAGGAAGGGGGGAGGGAGTGTGTGGGACTGTCTGTCTGTGTGTGGGGGGAGGGCTGTACAGGCAGCAATGTGTCTCTTTGTGTATCTTGACGGGCTGTACTGTGTGTGCGTCTGTGTGTATGAGGGAGCTGTACAGTGGGCAGTGTTTCTGTGTGGGGGGGGAGGGCTGTACAGAGGGCAGTGTGACTGGGTGAGTGGGGCAGGTTGTACAGGGGCAATGAGATTGTGGGGAGGATGTATGTTATATGGAGGGCTATGAGGCTGCATTATTGTGTTATACTCTATGAAGGGCTGTGACACTGCATTATATTATATGAAGGGCTGTGATGCTGCATTATATTATCTGAAGGGCTGTGAGGCTGCATTATATTATCTGAAGGGCTATGAGGCTGCATTATACTATATGGAGAGCTGTGATGTTGCATTATATCATCTGGAGGGCTGTGACGCTGCATTATATTATGTGAAGGGCTGTGATGCTGCATTATACTATATGGAGGGTTGTGAGGCTGCGTTATACTAAATGGAGGGCTGTGAGGCTGCATTTTACTATGATGGAGGAACATATATACTGCGATATGTGCATATTCCAGGAGGAGGACCACATATAGCAGGATGAGGGACATTAATACATAATGAAGGGGAGAGGGGTCAATTCGTGACTCTTTATAGGATTTAGAATGTTACATGGTGCCCATACATCTGACCAATGTGGGTGTGTGGGGGAAGGGGGGGCAGGTCAAAATTTCGCATCAGGGCCCTTTGGACTCTAGTTATGCCACCGCACACAGCATTTCTAATAGCAGTGATTTTAAATAGAGAAGTGTAAATAGTAAGCATAGTAAACAGTAATATAGTTATCTAAGGCTACTCTCACATTAGCGTTCCCCTCCGCAGAACGCTGCGGAGGGGAGCCGTAATGTAAGCGCAGCACCGCAGGTCCCTATCTTTAGAATGGGAGCGCACGGTGCTGCGCTTGACTGCGCATGACTGTGCACACCCATTCACTCCAATATGTGATCTCTGCGCAGGCGGATGCCAGCGCACAAATTACCGAGTCTCGTCCGCACAAGAAATGCAACATGTTGCATTTTTTGTGTGGACGAGATTGGGTGATTTGTGCGCGGAGTGAATGGGTGTGCACGATCATGCGCAGTCAAGCGCAGCACCGTGCGCTCTCATTCTAAAGATAGGGACCTGCGGTGTTGCGTTTACATTGCGGCTCTCCGCCGCAGAACGCTGCGGAGGGGAACGCTAATGTGAAAGCACCCTAATGTAGTTTATGTCAGAAAAGTGCATCCAGTTTAGTCTATTTTCCAGCAATGTTAAAGTAACTGCATGCATCTGAGAATGTTCTCAAGGTTTGCTTTAAAGTCAATTCAAAGTTGATCTAGAAATGAGCTGAGACAGCCTGAAAGTTAAGGCTGATTATTGAATAAAGCCACTGACTGTTTTTCCATATGAAGTAATTATGTAGGATGGAGGCACACGGGCGCAAGACTCGCGCGAGTGCAATGTGAGAAAAACTCGCATTGCACTCGAACCAGTATCATTAAATGATACTGGTCATATCAGTGCGTATTCCACGCACTGGACTCGCATTGCGAGTAAAATGCTCGGTCAATCGCAGCATGCTGTGATTGAATGCAATATCCTCATGTAAGTGCTCATTGTAAGTATATGGGTGAGAGAAAATCTTGCACCCATCCAGCACACTGTGCGATAGTCGCACGAGTGTGCGTACTTACAATGTCTTCAAACACCGCTGCTGTCATTTGAATACGCCGGAAAATGCTGTCAGTGGTGCTGAAGTTTGCTCTGCGGAATTTGTCAGCATGTTGAGAAATCCCGCCAAGCAAAGTTCAGCACCGTGGACAGCAGCACACTCACTCACACCACACACTGACTCACACTACACTAGCAGCACACTCTCATGGACACACACCCACATGCACCAAACTCGCACCACACTCACATTAAACACGCAGAGCACTCGCATCACTGTCATACATTAAAAATGCTCCGTTTTTGATACATGACAGTGTGCCTCCACCCTTAATGGTTTGCAGGTCCTTCAGACTACACTAGATGGTACCAATTTAACTGTTAATTTTATAGATTACTGCATAGAAGAAAGGAGGGAATCCAAAATGATCCCACTTTACACATATTATGCTTATAGGATATAGGAATTGCATTCTGTTTGTTTGTCGTATGCAGTTTTTAAAGGGAACCTGTCAGGTAAGTCATGTTGTCCGAACCATTGGAGCATGATTGCAGCCAAATATATTTTACTCTGAAAAAAACAAAATCTTTGGGGGACACCTGTCAATCATCTAAGGTGTCGCTGGGAAAAGCCCAATGGGACAATGTTGGACTTGGGTCATGCTGAAAATGTATTTTCTTTGAAATGCTCTGGCTGTAATTGTACCGCAAGGCTCTGACTCATGTTATTGTTTGGGCAGCATGAATCATGACAGATTTCCTTGAAGACAATCATATTCCATTTAGTAATGCCCCAGAAACTCCCAGAGTTACCTCCTTTTACAGATTACAACTAGTGATGGGCGAGTCCTAAATTACTCGGAATCGCTTGACTCTAGCGAGTCCGAGCCCGGGACTCGCTACTCGTTGCGAGTCTAGCGAGTCCAATGTTAATAAATGGGGAAGCGAGTAATAGCGAGTGGTGTGCGATTTACAAATCACAGATGTGTCTCGGAAGCTTCAGCCTGAAGCAATCCTAGTTTTGTCAGAGACTCTGACAAAACTAGGAATGCCATTGATTTGCATTGGACTCGTTTACTGTGCAAGTAATCGCTGGGAAACTCACACAGATAAGAGTCCGGTTGTCTGCTCTGTGTGCTGGCTGCCGCAGCTCCAGGGTCCTTGAGCCCGCCTGCTGCCTGATGTAACAGAGCTGAGATTGTTCTCAGTCTGCTCATTCCCTGTGCATAGACATCTATATCTATGCAAAGGGATGTAGCAGAGAGGACATAGCGTTTTGGACTGCGTCGGATGGAAGAGGATTTTTTTAATTAAAGATGGAGTCCCTAATGGCTTTTTTTTATTATTTCTAATAAAAAATTTTCTCTGTGTTGTGTTTTTTTTAAAACAATTTAATAGAAATTCATGGCGGTCATGTCTAATATTGGCGTGACCGCCATAAATTTCAGGCTTAGGGCCAGCTGATAATACAAAGCTGGCCCTAACCTAGCGTGCCACCACCACCAGGGCCGCTGGAAGAGCGGGGTTCAGCGCCAGAGGATGGCGCTTCAATGAACACGCCATCTTCTGGGGCGGCTGCGGGCTGCAAGTTGCAGCGGGTGGTGCCCAGAAAGCTTGGGTATCCCTGCGCTGCGGATTCCAGCCCCCAGCTGCTTAGCTGTACCTGGCTAGACATAGAAATTGCGCGGAGCCCCACGCATTTTTTTTTTTAATTATTTCATGAAATTCATGAAATAATAAAAAAAAAGTTCTCCCATATATTCTTGTGTCTGGCCAGGTACAAATAGGCACCTGTGGGTTGGGGGCAGCCCGACGCTGCCTGCTGGATCCGGCTGGTTCCAGAAATACGGCGAAGCACATGTAATTTTTTTTCTGAAAAATCAATAAAACAATCCTAAAAAAGGGACTGCATCTTTATTAAACCCTCGCCCATGGTCCAGGGGTTAATAAAGATGCAGTCCCTTTTATTTACATTGTTTTATGGATTTGTCAGAAAACAATTTCGCGTGGGCTTCGCCGTATTTCTGGAACCAGCCGGATCCAGCAGGCAGCGACGGGCTGCCCCCAACCCCCAGGTGCCTATTTGTACCTGGCCGGACACAAGAATATAGGGGAGCCCTTTTTTTTAATTATTTCATGAATTTTATGAAATAATAAAAAAAAAAATGCGTGGGGCTCCGAGCAATTTCTATGTCTAGCCAGGTACAGCTAAGCAGCTGGGGGCTGGAATCCGCAGCGCAGGGAGGCCCAAGCTTTCTGGGCACCCCCCACTGCAAATTGCAGCCCGCAGCCGCCCCAGAAGATGGCACGTTCATTGAAGCGCCATCCTCTGGCGCTGAAGCCCGCTCTTCCAGCGGCCCTGGTGGCGGTGGCACGCTGGGTAATAAAGGGGTTAATACCAGCTTTGTTATACAAGCTGGTATTAAGCTCGAGATTCTTAATGTCAGGCCACGTTTGACCCAGCCACTAAGAATCTCCAATAAAGGGTTAAAAAAAAACACAACACAAAGAAAAATTTTTATTAGAAATAAAAAAAAAAAGCCATTAGGGACTCCATCTTTAATTAAAAAAATCCTCTTCTGTCCGACGTAGTCCAAAACGCGATGTCCTCTCTGCTACATCCCCTGTCCATAGATATAGATGTCTATGCACAGGGATGAGCAGACTGAGAACAATCGCAGCTCTGCTACATCATCCCTGTGAGCAGCCGGGCTCTAGGACCCTGGAGCTGCGGCAGCCTGTACAGAGCAAACAGCTGGACTCGGCTCCCAAAGTAACAGCAGTTACTTTGCGAGTTTCCCTGTGATTACTTGCACAGTAATCAGACCAAAGCAAGTCAAAGGCAATCCTAGTTTTGTCAGAGTCTCTGACAAAACTAGGATTGCCATTGATTTGCATTGGACTCGTTGCTGTGCGAGTAATCGCTGGGAAACTCGCAGAGTACCGAGTCCTGCGAGTCCCTTACTACTCGCCGAGTAACGAGTCCTAGCGAGTAGATTCGCCCATGCCTAATTACAACATGTTATTTTACAGTCCCATTTATAGGAGTGGTACACGAAAATTGTGGCTGTTGGTAAGTATGATATGACTTGAAGAATTTGATATCTCTTATTAGAATCCTTAATTGATATTTGTAAATATTTACTACTCTTTATTTATGATCAAAGAAGAATATTCCAGAATGTACATACTGTACCATAAGATTTAAATAAGGTGACAGGTTTCTTGAGGTAGAGAGGTGCATCTGAATTGTGAACTCACTGCCAGTGACAAAAACACATGATCACCAAAGAAAAGAAAATGCAGAGTATACCAAGGCTCATAAATCACAGAAAAAGAAAAAAAACTCCTAAAACTTCAAATTTATTATATACCTATTAAAATCAAAAATCACACAAAGACTTAACACACAGAAAAACAAAATGCTAAAGAGAAAAAGTATCTCACTAGCAATGCAACTCCCTTCTTTCAATGAGAGGTTGCAATCAGTTGACGATAGGCATCTAAGTATTGGAATCCCTTTATTTAGTAAAGTAACAGATAAACAAGACACGTGTATTGAGTTATAACATAGTTTTGATAAGAACATTGTAACATGTGAGCGACCACCGCACAGTGCTAACCACTGAGCCACCGCACAGTGCTAACCACTGAGCCACTGTACAGTGCTAACCACTGAGCCACCACACAGTGCTAACCACTGAGCCACCACACAGTGCTAACCACTGAGCCACTGCACAGTGCTAACAATGGAGCCACTGTACAGTGCTAACCACTGAGCCACCACACAGTGCTAACCACTGAGCCACTGCACAGTGCTAACCATTGAGCCACCACACGGTGCTAACCACTGAGCCACTGCACAGTGCTAACCACTGAGCCACCACACAGTGCTAACCACTGAGCCACTGCACAGTGCTAACCATTGAGCCACCACACAGTTCTAACCACTGAGCCACTGCACAGTGCTAACCATTGAGCCACCGCACAGAGCTAACCACTGAGCCACTGCACAGTGGTAACCACTGAGCCACTGTAAATTTCTAACCACTAAGCCAAGCCACCATACAGTGTTAAGCACAGAGCCACCATACATTGCTAACCACTGAGCCACCCTATACAGTGCTAACCACTGAACCACCATACAGTGCTAACCACTGAGCTACTGTAGAGTGCAGACCACTGAGCCACCATACAGTGCTGACCACTGAGCCACTATGCAGTGCTAACCATTGAGCCACCATACAGTGCTCACCACTGAGCCACCATATACAGTGCTAACCACTGAGCTACTGTAGAGTGCAGACCACTGAGCCACCATACAGTGCAGACCACTGAGCCACCATACAGTGCAGACCACTGAGCCACCATACAGTGCAGACCACTGAGCCACCATACAGTGCAGACCACTGAGCCACCATACAGTGCTGACCACTGGGTCACCATACAGTGCTAAGCACAGAGCCACCAAACATTGCTAACCACTGAGCCACCATATACAGTGCTAACCACTGAGCCACCGCACAGTGCTAACCACTGAGCCAGCATACAGTGCTAACCACTGAGCTACCACACAGTGCTAACCACTGAGCCACCACACAGTGCTAACCACTGAGCCACCATATACAGTGCTAACCACTGAGCCACCATATACAGTGCTAACCACTGAGCCACCATATACAGTGCTAACCACTGAGCCACTATACAGTGCTAACCACTGAGCCACCATATACAGTGCTAACCACTGAGACATCATACAGTGCTAACCACTGAGCCACCGTATACAGTGCTAACCACTGAGCCACCATACAGTGCTAACCACTGAGCCACTATACAGTGCTAACCACTGAGCCAACGCACAGTGTTAACCACTGAGCCACCATACAGTGCTAATCACTGAGCCACCATACAGTGCTAACCATTGAGCCACCGTACAGTGCTAACCACTGAGCCACCAAACAGTGCTAACCACTGAGCCACCACATTTTTAAAATCTCTCGCCAATAATGTGCTGCTCAGCTGATTGGTCGCGTGACGGTCAGCGCACAACCAATCAGCTGAGCAGCGCGGTATTGGTGGGAGATTTAAAGACCACTCAGCTGAGCAGTATTCAAATCTCCAACCAATACTGCGCTGCTCAGCTGACTGGTCGCGCGCCGAGTAGCGTGCGACCAATCAGCTGAGCAGTGCGATATTGGAGGGAGATTTAAAAATGCCTGCCTGCCGCTCACTGCTATACCGCCAGGAGATTAGCGGATGGTGCCGCTGACTTCCCGGTGGTGGGAGATGAGCAGCTGCCACAGCCTGCAAATCAGCGTCGCCCGTCGCTGATCTCCCGGCGCCCAGCCGCTCACTGCTATTCTGCCGGAAGATCAGGTAGTGCTAGGAGGATTATTCCAAAGGATATTCCTAATAAGGGTAGAGGAGGAACCATAAATGCCTGTTTCTTATGTTGCCAGATACGGGCATGTTATATGTGTCCCTTTAGCTCCATGTTCCTGCTTGGAGCCTAGTTGTTGCTGCAGCAGCCATTTTGCAGAGTAGCATCACTATGCTTTTCTCCAGATTTTGTGTGAGATGGCAGGTATAGTTTAAGTAGTTAAAATGAATGAGAAATTTAATTTAAGTATGTTGTCCATGGAAAATTAGTTATCACCAATCCACAGGATAGGATGATAACTTATTGATAGATGAGTACTTGTTTTCACTGGACAACCCCTTTAAAGTGGACTTTTCACAACATTTTTAATGTTGAACTGCATGCATAATCTAATACAAGCTGTAAAGGAGAAGATCGGATTGATCGTGGTTTGCTTTATTTTTAATTTAGTGTGACATTAGTCATTAATAACAAGTTATGAAGCACGGTAATCAAGCTTCCGGAGTAAGGTACTTGTAGAGCACAAGGAGGATTAATGGGATAAACAGAGGTGTAGTCAAGTCATGGTCCAAACTAAGAATTCAAGGAGAATAGCAGATAAGAGCCAAGGGGCTAAACAAATAAATGGTCAGAACATGAAGAAAGGTCAGGCAGCAATAGATCAATTAAATAGAACACAGGAATACAGGCCAACAAGGACCACTGAACAAAATGCTATAACTGGCAGAGTTCTGGGAGAAATTCCTCAGCTAAGTAGCTGGGCAATCATGGGAATAGGGAACACCTGAATAACCCAGCACCTCCCAGAATTAAATTTTTTCACTCCTTGTTATAGTTACAAATACTTAGATAAAACCTCACCAAACAACCAGAACATAACCTTATGTAGCTGTAAAATTTGTTTATTTAGTTACTTTAGTTTCTTATTATCATCTATTGCTTGTTAAACCCCAGCTATGTTGTTATATATTCAGTTTATGTACATGTATTCTAATTCACGAGAACAAAACTTGTAATGCAGGCAAACACTGCAATATTGATTAGCGCACATGGACATACATGACATTGACAGATTGATGTATAGGCCAGGACTTCTGTAACCACTATAACAAAACAAAGTAAACACCAGATAATAAAAGAAGCAATTACTCCTGTTCTGATCAATAATTTATCCCCAAAGTCCATGCATACCATTCTTTTTTTCTTTATAAAATAGTTTAATCACTGTTCTTTCACTTACATTTCTTACTGTCATATGATATTTCTGCAAATGAGAATATGATTGAAACAGTAGGTTCCACAGAATGTGCCAGTTTACAGGAGGTTTATATTGTAATGAAGGTCAGTGGTACTACTTGAACATTTCTACTTCTAGATTACTTATCAGACTAAGGGTACTAAGTGTACCGCTCACAATAGCATATAAAAAAATTGGTCCCATTCTTATCCAGAAATGTTGGATGACTGAAATCATTTACAGTATTCTATGCTACAGAATGAGAGAATATGAGAAAGGCAATGTGTAAAGAGACCGTATGCTACAGAATGGTAATGTATCTATAAAAAACGATGCCATTCAGATGGTCAATGTGACATCATTTATTTTCTTGCATCCATAGACTTGAATAGGTGAGCCTCGTCTAATTTACAAGTCTACTTGCTGCATGATGTGATTTTTTTCCTCAGGCTGATTACAGCTGAGAAAAAAATTGCAGATTAGCACTGACTCATTAGAAAACAATGGACCAAGTGCAATGCAATTTTTTTTTCTTGCATTGCACTGGTACATTCCCTTAGGCCGGGGTCACAAACAAGCAAATAGACAAATCTAAGGGGTGGACAAAGAAGAGGACCATTGTGCAAGAACAGCAAATAGATCCTTTGCAGTCTAATAAGTCATTGAAATGCATAATTTTACCGGCTTTAGAGGTAGAAGTGGGCCCCCTTACCTCTTCCACCAATTGTATATCTGCCCTTGTACCAATCAACAATTGCAAACTTAGTTAATTTAACTCTCCTTTCCCCACTGTCCCCATCCTTGCCAGCACAGGCATAATTACCCTCCTTCTTCTGATGCTAAATCTGATACAGGGGACTTATAGCTCTTCTCCTCAACTATAATTCACTTACAGTAAATGCACAATAATGCATATGCTTCCTAACAACACCCACTCTTCACTCTTAAATCTTCATGCTCATATACCGTATATACTCGTGTATAAGCCGACCCGTGTATAAGCCGACCCCCTACTTTTGCCCCCAAAACTTGGGAAAACCTATTGACTCGTGTATAAGCCGAGGGTGGACCCCAGCACAGGTATACAGCCCCCAGCAGTGTGGTATACAGGCCTCCCCAGTGGTAGTATACAGCAGCCTCCCCAGTGGTAGTATACAGCAGCCTCCCCAGTGGTAGTATACAGCAGCCTCCCCAGTGGTATATACAGCATCCCTAAAGGTATAAACAGCAGACCCCAGAGGTATACAGCAGGCCCCAGAGGCATACAGCAGGCCCCAGAGGTATACAGCAGGCCCCAGAGGTATACAGCAGGCCCCAGAGGTATACAGAAGGCCCCAGGGTATATACAGCAGCCCCAGAGGTATACAGCAGGCCCCAGTGGCAGTCGCCCCCCCATCATGGGAAGAAGCCCCCACACTTTGCAGAGCCCCCCCCCCCGCTGCTTTATCTTACCATCCAGGGTCTTCTTCACCGCGGGTCCTCCAGTCCTTCCTCGCGCGCTGTGTTCCCGGTCTCATGTGACCCGGCGGTCGCAGTGGAATGACGTCATCGCGCCGGGTCACGTGAGACCTGAACACAGCGCGCAGGACCCGCGGCGAAGACCCCGGATGGTAAGATAAAGCAGCGGGGGAGCTCTGCAAAGTGTGGGGGGCTCTTACAATGATGGGGGGGCTAGTGCCATTGGGGGGCTGCTGTATACACTGGGGGGGCTGTATGCACGGCTCCCCTGCCGCTGTGATGGGCGGGGAGAGCCGTGCATATCTAATGAGCGGCCCCACGTGACGGGCCGCTCACTCATCAGCCCCCCCCCGCCTCCTCCAGCCTCCACCACATATATACCATATTGACCCGTGTATAAGCCGAGGGGGTGACTTTTCAGCCCAATTTTTGGGCTGAAAAACTCGGCTTATACACGAGTATATACGGTAGTTCATATAGATGAGTGAATTTGATGAAATTAAAATTTGCCTGATTTGCCCAAATGCATCTGGGAAATTTTATTTAAATCAAAAGTGCCTTATCATGTTGTGAGGTCTCCCCAGACCCCAGATAATAAAAAAAAATATGTTAATAACACATCTTCCTTTGCAGGAGTGGAATCCATGCCCAGTGGCGTAACTAGCTTGGTCTGGGCCCCGGTGCAAGATCTGCCCCCGGGCCCCCCCATGTGGGGACCAGGAAGGGGGGGAGGGCATGGGTTTGCTGTTGGTAACTATCCCCCTCCTCTCATATGAGGACCGGGGGGGCGGGGTTTGGGGTAGGGGGGGGCGGGGTGCTGTTGGTAACTTTCTCCCTCCTCTCATATGAGGACCGGGTGGGGGGTGGGGGGATTGTGCTGATGGTAATTTTCTCCATCCTCTCATATGAGGACCGGGGGGAAGAATGGCGGTGTTTGTCCGCTGCCAGTTGCACTCACCGAGGGGTGGGCAGAGCAGCAGGAAGTGAGTTTTCTCTCACTTCCCGTCCTCCCTCCTCTCCGGCCGGCGCTATCACGGTCGCGGCGGCCAGCTGTCAGCACGGGTCACGGGGCCCCCCCTGCGGATGCGGGCCCGGTCGCGGCCGCGACCGCGGTAGTTACGCCACTGTCCATGCCTGTTGAATGGTTCACCAAACCCAATTCCTCATTTTGCCAAATAGCCTCCAATTACAAATTCATCCATGTTGTTCTGGATTATGAACAATCTCAATTCCCACTAACAAAGTGGCAGACCAATGATCCTGCCTTATACTACAGCACAATTCTGAAAGCCTTGGACCAAGCTCACAAATTCCTCCCCTCAACTCATTTTCTTGAAATGAGATTGAAAATCTGTCAGCGAACTATTTAACCCCTGCCCCAGAAGGGTCATAGAATGGGGCTGTACACAACCTCTGAATGCTTTAAGTGCTGCTCCCCTAAAGCCAATCTGTTCCACTGCCTATGGACATGCCCGGCTATTTAGCCCTTCTGGACCAGAATACAACAATTTACCACCACACATCTGACAAACTTTGTTCATGATGATCCTCTGTGGGCCATATTTGGATATTTAAAGCCAGATAATTACATATGTTCTCCGGGGGCCCGTAAACGTCAGCATATGGTGGCGGCAGCCGGTGTTAAGGCTATCCTGCAGGTCCACGACCGAGCTCCCCCTTTTAGGGTGTTTTTAGACAAACTATTATTCTTGCTTCAGATGGATTGGGCTGAAGCCTCCTTGCATAAAGAGGAAAAGGTGCAGTCCTTCTATAAAACTTGGGAAAGTTTCATCCCTCTGCTTCCACAGCGCATGCAGGATGACATTAGAACTTGTTTCCAACGTACAGTGTGGTATGAAGAGCAGCTACTACTGGTGGCAGTGCCTTTATAGAAATATCTTTGGTTGAGCCACCATATAAAAATATACCTGGGTGTCAGAGGTCTATGCTGGTGCTGGTGGGTCTACAGAACTCTCACAGGGTCAAAAGTTATACTCCCATGGTGGGTGATTTACATTCAAGAGACATACCTGTTTAAGACATATTCTTTTCGCCCCTCCCAGTTTTTGGATTATTTTCATTATGAATCAATGTAGCCATATTCAAAGCATACATAAAAATAATGAATACATAGGAATTTCCCTAATCAGTGACGCGGCTTTGCTCAATATATCTGCACGGGTGACACCTCACCAGCGATCAGTAAGGTACCGTCACACTTGGCGACGCTCCAGTGATCCTGACAAACAATGCGACCTGGTAGGGATCGCTGGAGCGTCAGTACGTGGTCGCTAGTGAGATTGTCACACTGAGCGAGATAGCTAGCGCCGGTCGGGGAACTTCCACTGCGAGAAGTCGGGAGATGACCGGATTATTAGCCACTTTGACTCATTATCAAGTTAGTTGTCCAAATACATTTAAACCTTGGTGATTGAATTCTTTTTATTTAACTCCTTCACTGCAAAACTCATTTTCACCTTTCTGACCAAACCAACTTTTGCAAATCTGACCAAATCACTTTACAGTATATACGGTAATAGCTATGGGGTGGTTCAACAAATATCAGTGATTTTGAGAATGTTTTTTCATAACACCTTGTACAACACATTATTGGTAAATTTAGGTCAATATGATTTTTTTCTATGTATCGCCGATTTCACATTTTCGCATTTTTGAATGCAGCATATGCTGCGTAGTTCTTTTGTAAAATCTGCAAGCCTATTGCGCATCTATCTGTCACATGGTGTGCGCAGGTGTACGCAGGGTCCTGTGTTGGTGTCAGTATGTCTGCGTATGCGTCTCTTTGCGTGGTTTCTTGGCGCCTGGCGAACGCAACATGTTGCATTTTTTGATGACTGAAAAATGCGCAAGCATGCGTACGAGTATGTAAAAACAACATATTATTGTCTATGGGTGTGAATTGGTGCACAATGGCTTGCTCATGGCTGCATTCGATGTGCATGCTTATGGCACACAGCGCATGTCCAGGAAGCGATTTTAAGTCCCTTGCAAAGCGCTCCCAAATCCCAGCTGTAAAAAAGGTTTGGACATAAGTGCAAGACTCATTAGGAGCTCAAGACACTGGATCTCTACACACTGGATCTCTACACGCTAGATCTCTACACGTGGTAAAAAGTACACAAGCTTTTGCAATGTTTTTATGTCTATTCTTTCTTTTTTTTTCTTTTTTGTTCGAATTATTTTATTTATTTTTTTTATTTTTTTTTTTTTCTTCTTTTTTAATGTTTTTTTTTTAGGCTTTCTGATTTGTGTTTTTTTTTTTCTCTTTTGTTCTTTTTATAATTCATTTTAAGTTTTTTTCTTCTGTGTGTTGTCCTGTCTCAATCCAGCCTGTAGTGTGTCTTTTGTATTTCATGCAGCCTGTACTCTGTGTCATGTACTGCATTGTGTACTGTAGGTCTCTCTATGCAATGTTGGGGTTGTATTTTGTATCGCAATGCAGCCTGTCCTCTGTGTTATGTACTGCATTGTGTACTGTGGGTCTCTCTCTGCAATGTTGGGTTTGCCTTTTGTATTTCATGCAGCCTGTACTCTGTGTCATGTACTGCATTGTGTACTGTGGGTCTCTCTATGCAATGTTGTCTTTGCTTTTTGTATCTCATACAGCCTGTACTTTGTGTCTTGCATTGCATTGTTTAATGTGGGTCGCTTTATGCAATGTTGCCTTTGCTTTTTGTATCTCTTGCAGCCTGTACTCTGTGTCATGCACTGCATTGTGTACTGTGGGTTTTCTCTGTGCGATGTTGTCTTTGCTTTTTTATCTCATGCAGCCTGTACTCTGTGTCATGTACTGCATTATGTAATGTTGGTCTCTCGATGCAATGTTGGGTTTGCCTTTTGTATCTCAATGCAGCCTGTACTCTGTGTCATGTACTGCATTGTGTACTGTGGGTCTCTCTGTGCAATGTTGTCTTTGCTTTTTCTACCTCATGCAGCCTGTTCTCTGTGTCATGTACTGCATTGTGTACTGTGGGTCTCTCTGTGCAATGTTGGATTTGCTTTTTCTACCTCATGCAGCCTGTTCTCTGTGTCATGTACTGCATTGTGTACTGTGGGTCTCTCTGTGCAATATTGGATTTTCTTTTTCTATCTCATGCAGCCTGTACTCTGTGTCATGCACTGCAATGTGTACAGTGGGTGTGCATACAATGTATTATGCATTCAGTACTCTTTTTATTTTTTGTGTCCGTGACTGACTCTGTGCAAGGTCCCATAATCTCTCCACTATGAGACTGTCAATTGTTATTGTGTCTTTGTATTTCTTTCCCATGTAGACTGTTTGTCCTGCTGCTCGCCAGCCCTGCTGCTCTCTGATCCCGCTGGTCACAGGTCTTGCTGCTCTCCAGTCCTGCTGGTCTCTGGTCCCGCTGCTCTCTGGTTTGCTGGTGTGCTGTGCTCCGGCCCCTTTCAGCTGCAACTAATTGCAAGTATGAGTGATGTGCTTTACTCACTGTCTACGTTGATTTGTCATTGACACTCTGCCCAGACTCACACTGTCACACTGGACTAGGCAGAGAGTCACAATGGGCATTGTCATAATTACTAGTTACACACTGTCTCTTGTTTGATTTCAAAATTGTCCGCTGGTCTCTGGTCCTTCTGCCGGTCTCTAGTCCTTCCGCTGGTCTCTGGTCCTGCTGGCGTGCTGTGCTCTGGCCCCTTTCAGCTGCAACTAATTATAAGTATGAGTGATGTGTTTTACACACTGTCTAGGTTGGTTTGTTATTGACACTCTGCCCAGTGTGACACTGTCACACTGGACTGGGCAGACAGTCACAATGGGATTATCATAATTACTAGTTTCACACTGTCTCTTGTTTGATTTCTAGATTGTCCGCTGGTCTCTGGTCCTTCTGCTGGTCTCTGGTCCTTCTGCCGGTCTCTGGTCCTTCCGCTCGTCTCTGGTCCTTCCGCTGGTCTCTGGTCCTTCCGCTGGTCTCTGGTCCTTCTGCTGGTCTCTGGTCCTTCTGCTGGTCTCTGCTCCTTATGCTGGTTTCTGGTCCTTACGCTGATCTCTGGTTCATCTGCGGTCTCTGGTCCTTTTACCGGTGTCTGGTCCTTCTGCTGGTGTCTGGTCCTTCTGTCGGTCTCTGGTCCTTTCGCTGGTGTCTGGTCCTTCTGCTGCTCTCTGGTCCTGCTGGTGTGCTGTGCTCCGGTCCCATTCAGCTGCAACTAATTGTAAGTATGAGTGATGTGCTTTACACACTGTCTAGGTTTGTTTGTCATTGACACTCTGTCCAGTCTGACACTGTCAAACTGGACTGGGCAGACAGTCACAATGGGAATTATCACAATTACTAGTTTCACACTGTCTCATATTTTATTTCTAGATTTTCTGCTGGTCTCTGGTCTTTCCGCTGGTCTCTGGTCCTTCCGCTGGTCTCTGGTCCTTCCGCTGGTCTCTGGTCCTTCCGCTGGTCTCTGGTCCGTCTGCTGGTCTCTGGTCCTTCCACTGGTCTTTGGTCCTTCTGTGGTCTCTGGTCCTTCCACTGGTCTCTGGTCCTTCCGCTGGTCTCTGGTCCTTCTGTGGCTCTGGTTCTTCTGCTGGTCTCTGGTCCTGCTGGTGTCCTGTGCTCTGGCCCCTTTCAGCTGCCTCTAATTGTAGGTATGAGTGATGTACTTTACACTATCTAAGTTGGTGTGTTATTGATGCTCTCCCCAGTCTGACACTCTGACCAGTCTGATACTCTGTCAAAGTGGTCACAGTGTCAGCCTGGTCAGAGTGTCGGCCTGCTCACTCTGTCAAACTGTTCGCAGTGTCAGCCAGCTCTCAGTGTCAGCCTGGTCAGAGTTTGAGCCTGGTCAGAGTGTCAGCCTTGTCACTATGGCCAGTCTGAGACTGACCACTGTCATACTCTGTTTTTATTCCAGTTCCTTGTGGACTTTTTGGTACTGCGTTGCTGCTGTGTTATGTTCCCACTGCTGTACGGTCCCCCACTGCTGTACGGTCCCCCACTGCTGTACAGTCCCACACTGCTGTACGGTCCCACACTGCTGTACGGTCCCACTGCTTCAGGGTCCTGCCGCTCAATGGTCATGCTACTGTGCTCCTCTTGGTGCTCCTCTTGGGTGCTGTGCTCATTGTATTCTCGCTTGATATTTAATGTAAGTAAGTTGATCTGTGATTAATTCTTTGCCCAGTCTAACACTCTGCCCAGTCTGACACTCTGCCCAGTCTGACAGTATGTTTTGTTTGTATTTCTGCTCCTTGGAGACTGTTCTTTGCTATTCTGTAGCTGATGTGCTACTCTCCCACTGGTGTGCTCCTCCCTGTGCTGTGCTGCTTTCCTGGTTCAGTGCTTCCTGACTGCTCAAGTTTTGGACTGCTGCCTGTAATGTAAGAATTGTTGTGGTTTTTTTTTGGCTTGTTGTATTGTTCTTTGTCCACGTTATATTATACTAATGTTAACATGCTTTAATTTTTCCAATAATCTTCCTCTTAACTGCTGCCTGCTATTCAAACATTTTGTCCTCAAGTGAAGAGCTGCCCCATTACCAGACACTGAAGAAGTAAGCAAAGTTGCTAAAATTTTTAGTGCTATGTATTTGACGCGCACGCAGGGCTATGGGGTACTCGGCTCTCGGGCTGTTTCAGTCTGGGAAGTCACGGGTAGCCATCCCGAAGTCGTGGCCCTGGGGGTCAACTGAAAAATCCTTTTGGGGGGAAATATTTACAGGGGATTATTTACAAGTTGCCTTCGTGACGCCACCTGCTGAGTCTGATGATGTTCACCAGCGCCGCCACAGTCCTCAGGTGGTTGGTGGTATTGCGGCTTGGATGGAATAGTCCCCGCAGGCGGGACTGGACCACCGGGCAGTGATGCTGAAAAGCAAACAATTTATATGGGAAAGAATGCAGCAGAATCAAAGCTTCACTTCACTGGGTAACTTTACTTGAACACTCTTTTTCAGCCTTACAGTTCAACAGTTCATTAGATGGTATACTGGCGAATGCTCCTGGCTGCAATTGGGATTTCTGGCTGCAGATGGAACCCTCCTTTATGTTCCTTTCTTTTCCTTCTATTCTGTTCCCAGTGTGAAGCCTGATCTCCTGTAGATAATCTGGCCTCCTGCTGCTGCTTGTTCTGTCTCCTCTCCCTTTTGTACCAATCGGGTTAACCGTTTGTTGAATGCCGCAGCTGCCTACTGCGCTTCTGGCTTCCCTCTTGTGGGATCTTTGGGAGTCCGGGCCGTATTTGTAATATCCCTGTTATACTGATTTTCTGTGAGACTTAGAGTACTGACAGGTGCGGGCTCCGGTACCTGGGCTTCTTCCTATGGGGCAAACTCTATCCGTTACTCGCTCCTCACACAAGTTAACTCTGCAATTCTGAGTCTCCTTGCTTTCTTTTCTCTTGTTATGGGATCGGTTCTCTCTCAGGACCTCTCAGCCGAGATGGCCCTCTTGGTTGGTCATCAATGTACTCAAGAAGCTTATAAAGGCACGTGCTGAAGCAGAAACAACGAAAGTACTAGCTGTTTTCGCCCAGAAGAAAGCAGTCATGGAAGTAGAGTCTGCGCGAAGGAAGGCGGAGGTGGAAACCCTACAGAAGGAATGTGAACATGCGGCAGCCATGGACAGGCTAAAGGTCTTTGAGCAAGCTCTAGGTGGAAGCCAAGAAGGCAGCGTCAGTTTGTATGAACTCGACACGGAAGACCCCCTAAAGCGATCGAGAGACTACGTGCTGAGCCAAGCCAGCGAACCACCGATCGACACCAGCATTCCCGTCAGCAACAACGCTTCTCCAGAGCATCAAGATGCCGATCCTCCTGCAGCTTCCAGCTTCCCAGGTCAGTCCAATGTGCCTCAGACATTCAAATCTGAACCACCTTCACACTTCAGTCCACAGCCAGACCCTGAACCTGAGCAACCTCCATATGCCAATGTCCACATGCAACCCAACATGTCGGTAAGGCACTACACTACTGACAACTACGTAGTTCCGACCCCGCATACAACAGGAGCTGTACACACCGAACCAGTCGCTTCCCTAAATGCCTATGCCACTCCATTCCTTCCCACATTCCTGAGTCAAGAAGCTACTGCCGACACTAATAGCATTGCTCAGCCAGCAAGTGTGCCCCCAAGGTCAGAAAGAGCAGACATGTCAGACTTTGCGAGGTACATGATTCGCCGAGAACTCAATAATACCAGTCTCACAAGGTTTGACGACCAGCCCGAAAACTACAGAGGGTGGAAGTGTACCTTCAAAACCGCAATCAGTGATCTCGGTATTACTGCTGCCAAAGAGCTGGATCTGCTACTCAGGTGGTTAGGCCACGATCTACAGAGAGAATCAAGAAGCTCAGATCCGTTTACGTCAGCGACCCAACGACTGGTCTCGCAACCGCATGGGACAGACTAGAGAAAGGGTT
The DNA here is from genome assembly GCA_033576535.1 of Allobates femoralis. Classification (NCBI taxonomy): domain Eukaryota; kingdom Metazoa; phylum Chordata; class Amphibia; order Anura; family Aromobatidae; genus Allobates; species Allobates femoralis. The sequence goes on along the minus strand of JARQOC010000002.1, from coordinate 607,253,122 downwards.
TGGCCGTCCTGAAGCTATCGAAGATGCTCTGCTCAAACAACTATATGACTTTCCCAAAATATTCGGCAAGGACGCTTTAAAGTACCAGGAACTCAGCGACCTGCTATCCGAGCTCCAGCTTGCCAAGACAGACACACATCTACCTGGCTTTAGCTACCTGGACACCGCTCGTGGGGGAAAACCCATCGTCGCCAAGTTGCCTTACAATGTCCAAGAAAAGTGGACCACACGAGGGTCAAACTACAAGAGACAATACCAAGTCTCCCTCCCTCCATTCTACTTGTTCTGTGACTTCATCAAGGAGATTGCAGAGTGCAAAAACGACCCCAGCTTCTGTTATGAAGAACCCAGTGGCTCTGCATCATCTCCTAAGTATGAGAGTTCACGCTACAAAAACCGCAGTGGTCCGGTATCCACAAAAAAGATGAGGTTCTGCCTACACCGACATCACCGTCAGACAAGGCCAATGAAAGTGAGAAGGTAGAAAATCCAAACCGCCAGTGTCCTATCCACAAATTGCCGTATCCCCTGAAGAAGTGCATCGGCTTCAGGAAGAAACCACTTCAAGAACGAAAGGAACTCTTGAAGAAGTTTGGAGTGTGCTTCAGGTGCTGTGCCTCTACCGACCACATTACTAAGGATTGTGTCACTGCCATCAAGTGTAGAGAGTGCGACAGTGAAGACCACGTACAAGCGCTCCATCCGTCACAACCTGACTCAACGTCGACGCATTCCCCCACCACAGACCATAGCGGGGAGAGTACAGACAAAGCAACAAGCCATCTCACAGTATCCTCCTTGTGCACCGAAGTCTGTGGAGAAGGTCTCTGGGACAAGTCTTGTGCGAAAATATGCCTTGTAAACGTGTACCCCAAGGGCCACCCGGAAAAGGCTGTGAAGGTCTACAACATCCTGGACGACCAGAGCAACAGGTCACTGGCCAGGTCAGAACTCTTTGACATGTTCAGTTTAAAAGGAAACACCTACCCTTACACACTAGGCACTTGCAGCGGCACCTCAGAGGTTTGCGGAAGAAGGGCCACTGGTTTTGTGGTAACATCTCTTGAAAATACTACAGAGATACCTCTACCAGCACTCATCGAATGCAACCAGATACCGGCTAACCGGGAAGAGATTCCGACACCAGAGGCGGCTCTTCACCATCCTCACCTGAGAACTATTACCAGCAAGATTCCAGCTCTCGACCACAGTGCAAAAATCCTGATCTTGCTTGGAAGAGACATCCTCCGGATACACAAGGTGCGCCAACAAATCAATGGGCCGCATGATGAGCCGTACGCTCAGCGCTACGACCTAGGCTGGGTGATCATAGGAAACGTCTGCATAGGCAGAATGAAGAGACCCAATCTCCTCCTACAAGACGCACATCCTCCCGAACGGTCGTGGCACCTGCTTTCAACCATGTCCGCATCACTACTGGGTGAAAGAAAAACCGAGCAGCACCAGGTGGCAACCGCCTGACTGCGTGGACACGCATAATCTCTGTGATGACTACTTCGGGTCAACAGTGTTCGAGTCTACAAATGAAGACCACAAGTTTGCACCAATGAGAGAAAACAAGGAATTCATAAGAATTATGGACAAAGAATTCTCTCAAGATGACTCTAACAATTGGGTAGCCCCGTTACAATTTCGCTCTCCAAGGACAAGGTTACCAAACAACTTCCAACAAGCGACTGCAAGGTTCTCCTCTCTGAAACGTACTTTAAAAAGACCAGAGATGGAGAAACACTGTCGATTTCATGCAAAATATCCTCAACAGAGGTCATGCCGAACCAGCACCACCGCTGAATGAAGGAGAAGAATGTTGGTACCTCCCATCTTTCGGGGTCTACCATCCTCATAAACCCAACCAGATCAGGGTGGTGTTCGACTCCAGCGCCCAGCACAAAGGCGTCTACCTTAACCACCTACTTCTTACTGGACCCAACATGAACAACAGTCTCATAGGAGTGTTGATTCGCTTCAGGCAAGAACCCATGGCGATAATGGCCGACATCCAGCAGATGTTCCACTGCTTAGTTGTGAAAGAAGACAGCCGGAACTATCTCAACTATCTCAGGTTCCTATGGCACAAGGACAACAATGTCCAAACAAAGTCATGGACTACTGGATGAGGGTACACATCTTTGGGAACAGCCTTTCACCGGCTGTTGCAATCTATGGACTGAGACGGGCTACCTGCGAAGGTGAGAAAGAGTATGGACATGAAGCTCGTCAATTTGTCGAAAGGAACTTCTACGTAGACAATGGGCTGAAGTCCTTATCCTCGAGCGAAGAAGCTATTAACCTTCTTTCCAGAACTCAGGAGATGCTTTCTTCATCAAATCTCAGACTCCATAAGATTGTATCCAACAGTCCAGAGGTAATGAAAGCATTTCCACCAGAAGACTACGCCACGAGCTTGAGAAACCTCGACTTGGGTTCTGACATCCCTTTCATGCAAAGCAGCCTTGGCCTGCTATGGGACATCAAATGTGACGCTTTCACCTTTCAAGTATCACCCTGCGACAAGCCATTCACTAAACGAGGAGTCCTATCCGTGATAAACAGTATCTATGATCCTCTCGGATTTGTCGCACCTGTCACCGTTCAAGGCAAGATCATGCTTAGACAGCTTACTGCCGAAAATACGGATGGGATGCTCCACTGTCGTCCCATAAACAACAATGATGGGAGGCTTGGAAGGAGTCTCTGAAGACACTAGAACAACTCCGAATCCTGCGTTGTTATTCTGCAAAGTCCTCTTCAGTTGTCATTAGAAGAGAAGCCCACATCTTCTCCGATGCGTCTACAGAAGCCATTGCTGCGGTAGCTTATCTGAAGACCTTGGGAACGCACAATGAAGTGGACTGCGGTTTTAGCTTGGGTAAAGCCAAACTCACACCCAACCCGCACACTCAGTACCTAGACTTGAACTCTGTGCAGCAGGGACGTCGCTATGCATTAAGAATCGGGGCTGCAGCCCCGATTCTTAAGCCTAGAGCCCCGAATCTCGCCGGCGTCAGCTGTCTGGGGGGCCCGGAGGTGATCTGCTGCAGCCTGCAGGACAGCGTCTCCTGCCCTGCATCCTCCGATGGCTGTGGGACAGTGGGCGCTGTTAATGTGCCCCTGATAGTTGGCCCCTGGGAGCCCCCCTGTGTGCTGCTACGGCCCCCGCCCTCTCCTCTCACTCCTAACCTGTCACTGTGTTCAGCTATGTGGCAGACGCTCTGAGCTGCTGGAGGACCACAGATCATAGATGTCAGGACCAGGCTCAGTGCAGATGGGCATGTGAATCACATGCCCTTCTGCACTGAGCCTGCAGCTGAAGTCTATGACCTGTAGTTCTCCTCCAGCAGCTCAGTGATGATCGCGTCTGCCACATAATAGCTGCATGCAGGTTAGGAGTGAGAGGAGAGAGGGTCCCCCGGAACACAGGGAGCCTGGTCCCCCCCAGCACACAGGGAGACGGGCCCCCCAGAACACAGGGAGCCTGGCCCCCCCAGAACACAGGGAGCCTGGTCCCCCCAGCACACAGGGAGCCGGGCACCCCGGAACACAGGGAGCCTGGTCCCCCCAGCACACAGGGAGCCGGGCCCCCCGGAACACAGGGAGCCTGGTCCCCCCAGCACACAGGGAGCCGGGCCCCCCGGAACACAGGGAGCCTGGTCCCCCCAGCACACAGGGAGCCGGGCCCCCCAGAACACAGGGAGCCGGGCCCCCCAGAACACAGGGAGCCTGGTCCCCCCAGCACACAGGGAGCCTGGCCCCCCCAGAACACAGGGAGCCTGGCCCCCCCAGAACACAGGGAGCCTGGCCCCCCAGCACACAGGGAGCCTGGCCCCCCCCCAGCACATAGGGAGCCTGGCCCCCCCAGCACACAGGGAGCCTGGTCCCTATGTCAGGAACAAAAACACAGTGCCCAGGGGCCCACAGCAGAGGGGACCCCGGGGCTGCTCTGTGTTCCTGGAGTTGCACTGTGTGCCCATGGCTGAGCTGTGTGCCCATGGCTGCGCTGTGTGCCCTGGGCTGCGCTGTGTGCCCGGGGCTGCGCTGTGTGCCTGGAGCTGCTCTGTGTGCCCGGGGCTGCGCTGTGTGCCCGGGGCTGCGCTGTGTGCCTGGAGCTGTGCTGTGTGCCCTGGGCTGCACTGTGTGCCCGGGGCAGCACTGTGTGCCTGGAGCTGCTCTGTGTGCCCGGGCTGCGCTGTGTGCCTGGAGCTGCTCTGTGTGCCCGGGGCTGCGCTGTGTGCCCTGGGCTGCGCTGTGTGCCCTGGGCTGCGCTGTGTGCCCTGGACTGCGCTGTGTGCCTGGAGCTGCGCTGTGTGCCTGGAGCTGCTCTGTGTGCCCGGGGCTGCTCTGTGTGCCTGGGGCTGCTCTGTGTATCCAGGGCTGCGCTGTTTATGTCTAGTCCCCACTGCTCTGCAGATCATGTATTGTGTCCAGTGCTCAGCTATTCTGCTGCAGTTGTGTGCATGTGATGGGCAGGGGCTGCAGAGCATTGCATCCCACCCCACCAGCCCTGCTCTGTGCACTGGCTGCTGCATTGCACTGAGCACAGGTGTAGACTGGAGGACTCTGCTGCCGCCGGTGGGCTCTGCTGTCTGTGCTCTGCTGTCCGGTGTTCTTTGCTGTCACTGTGTTCTGCTGTCAGTGGGCTCTGCTGTCTGTGCACTGCCGTCCGGTGTGCTCTGCTGTCACTGCAAGAGAAAAATTGTTGTGCCAACTGTGCGTTTTTTTTTTGCTGCGGATAATGTGTGTTTTTGTTTTCATTTCGGTTCCAGACTCTACCAAATTAATGTTTCTCTCTTTTTTCCTCTATCGCCATCTCTCCCAGAAACAGACAGAGAGAGAGACAGTGTACAAGGGGGAGACTGGCACAGAGAGGGAAAACAGCGCACATGGGGGAGAGACATCATACAGGGAAGAGACAGACGCAGGGGAGAGGCACAGCGCACAGGAGGAAACGGGCACCTGCCGACCTGCCTTATTGTGGTAAGAACAGGGGCACCTGGGGCAGGACATAGGGGCCAGTGGCCACAGACGTGCCACAGGGGCACAGGCAGCAGTGCAGGGGCCAGCCAGGGGCACACTGGCCACAAGGGCTCACAGGAAGGACCCACCGGACCCTCAACCACCTCTAGTGGTAAGGACAGGCGGGAACCTGTTAAAAATATGAATCCCACCCTTGCAGCTGCCGCTTATTTAAATTTATTCCGAAAAATGCAGCTCAGTGGGCCCGAGCCCCGGATGTTTTTTGACCCTAGCAACGCCCCTGCTGTGCAGCAGTATTGGCGGTAGAAATCGCTGAGAGATAAAATGGACCTCACAATCGATTCCTTCACATTCTACAGTGATAGTAAAGTGGTACTGGGGTACATACATAACCAAACAAAGCAGTTCTATGTCTATGTGAGTAACAGAGTAGAACGCATCAGAAATTTCGCTCATCCTGAACAATGGCATCACATTCCCACTGATCTAAATCCAGCCGACCGAGGAACGAGACTCATGGCTGCATCCAAACCTGGTGACAACATGTGGCTCACACCTCCAAGAATCTTGTATGAAGATACCTGTGATAACTACATCAGCAACACGTACGAACTTGTGGAACCAGAATCCGACATGGAAATTAGACCAACTGTCTCTGCTCGTTATACTTCAGTGACATTAAAACAGAAGTTGAGACCTCATCGCTTCGAACGTTTCTCAAGCTGGTCGTCGGCGGTACGAGCTGTCGCTCGTCTTATTCACATAGCTCACTGTTTCACGAACAACAAGTCTTCAACGTGTCACGGCTGGCACATGTGCGAGAAGCATCCTGCCGTCGTCGACACGGAACAAGCCAAACAAATCATCCTCAGGTGTGTACAGCAAGAAGTATATCGCCACGAGACCGACAGCATCACAAGGACCATCAACCTTACTAAAAAAAGTTCGCTCTTCAAACTGAACCCAGTGCTCGATTCTTCTTTCGTCCGGTCACTGATCTCATGCTACTTTTACCAAAGAAGGACGTCATATGAACTAAACTCTGTTGTTGGATCCTATCACGGCGGGGAGCCAACCTTCTCTAACCCCGGTTGTACCAGGACACAGAACTGTCAGTGTCCAACTGAACTCGCAACCTTTCTTTCAAACCAGAACTTTACCGTTGGATTGTTGGGTTGGTGGAAGAGTTGGCATGTTGCGGCTTCCCCAATCCAAAGATGGGTTTTGTTGAACTTGGACTAATTTTTATTTTTTTTATTTTTCCCATTTGCATTAAGGACCACGTTTCACTGCAAGTACAGTCTTGAATTCTGCATTATTGTTTGCATTTGTGTTCTTCTCCCTTCTCATTACTAATTTTATATTGTGGAGGACAGAGACGACTCCTTACGTCACACAGGACTTGTGAAATCAGACGATTTCAGAAGGGGAGTGTTGTGTCCCACGAATGGGAACAATACAACCTGTAATGCCTACTCTTGCATTGTATATATTTCCTCCAATCAGGAAATTCCTGTTGTTTGCTAGGTAGTCTTATGAAGTTTGGCCCTGTCCTCTTCCCTTAGTTGTGTCTGTACAGGATGTCCCTCCCTTCTTCCTCAGTTAGTCTGCAGAAGCTGATACTAAAGACACAAGTGTATACCCCCCAGGCCCGGCGTCAGCACCCGGCGCACCCTGGCAAGTGCCGGGGCCGACTGCTTGGAGGGGGCTTACTGGGCCCCTGAGGGCTAGGGTCACACTTGCATTGTGACCTTACCCTGACTCAAGTATTGTCTGCTGCAGCGCAGAGCGTTTAATGCTATGCGCTGCCAGCAAGGGAGCCCATAGAAACCCGATGTTTAAATTGGCAACCAGTGGTTGGCAAGGTAAACACCGGGTTTCTATGGGCTCAGTTGCTGGCAGCACATAGCATTAAACACTATGAGCTGCAGCTGAAAATACTTGCATCAGGCTAGGGTCACAATGCAAGTGTGACCCTAGCCTCAGGGGCCCCTGAACACATTGCCCCCACAGCCAGGGCCATATCCAGGGGGCAGCTGGGGGGTCATTTTCGGCCTCCTGCAGCACCGGAGGTCTCCCTCCTCCCCCCTCCATGGGAGCCGACAGAGCTGCACACTCTGGGCTGAGAGGACCTGTGATGATGTCACATGGAGGGGAGGAGTCAGGGGTCACATGATCAGCTCCTCATTATATGCAGGACTCTGCTGTGCTGCCCATCATGATGCTCAATTAGGTGGGTGAAGTTTGTGTGGGGTCAGGAGGGATTTGCAGTGTGAATGTAGCAGAGGCGAGTGTGTACTAGGTGTATGGCAATTAGGTGAAGTTTGTGAGGGGTCAGGAGGGATTTACAGTGTGATTGTAGCAGAGGCGAGTGTGTACTAGGTGTATGGCAATTAGGTGAAGTTTGTGTGGGGTCAGGAGGGATTTACAGTGTGATTGTAGCAGTGGCGAGTGTGTACTAGGTGTATGGCAATCAGGTGAAGTTTGTGTGGGGTCAGGAGGGATTTACAGTATGATTGTAGCAGAGGCGAGTGTGTACTAGGTGTATGGCAATTAGGTGAAGTTTGTGTGGGGTCAGGAGGGATTTACAGTGTGAATGTAGCAGAGCGAGTGTGTACTAGGTGTATGGCAATTAGGTGAAGTTTATGTGTGGGGTCAGGAGGGATTTGCAGTGTGAATGTAGCAGAGGCGAGTGTGTACTAGGTGTATGGCAATTAGGTGAAGTTTGTGTGGGGTCAGGTGGGATTTACAGTGTGAATGTAGCAGAGGCGAGTGTGTACTAGGTGTATGGAGCGGAGCCGTGTGTGTACGAGGTGTACGGAGTGGAGCCGAGTGGGTACTAGGTGTACGGAGCCACGTGCGTACGAGGTGTACGGAGCAGAGCCGCGTGCGTACGAGGTGTACGGAGCAGAGCCGAGTGTGTACGAGGTGTATGGAGCAGAGTCGCGTGCGTACGAGGTGTATGGAGCAGAGCCGCGTGCGTACGAGGTGTATGGAGCAGAGCCGCGTGCGTACGAGGTGTATGGAGCAGAGCCGCGTGCGTACGAGGTGTATGGAGCAGAGCCGCGTGCGTACGAGGTGTATGGAGCAGAGCCGCGTGTGTACGAGGTGTGCGGAGCAGAGCGGCATGTGTACGAGGTGTGCGGAGCAGAGCGGCGTGTGTACGACGTGTACAGAGCAGAGCGGCGTGTGTGCGACGTTTACGGAGCAGAGCCACGTGTGTACGACGTGTACGGAGCAGAGCCGCGTGTGTACGAGGTTTGTGTACCAGTGGTAGCCCCCCGCGAATTCCGCTCCTATAGTCCCAGCCACCTTTGCCAGCAGCATTCTTCTCCAGAGTCTCTTCTGCCGCTGTCTGCATTCTGCAGCTCAGCATGGAGGGGCACGATGTTGTCATCACTGTACTGATATGTGCAGAGTGACCGGAGGAGACTGGAGCAGCGAGAAGAAAGGTGAGGAGAAAGAAAGATCCGGACGGCCAGACATTCCGCTCCCGCTCCTATAGTCTCAGCCACCTTTGCCAGCAGCATCCTTCTCCAGAGTCTATTCTGCCGCTGTCTGCATTCTGCAGCTCAGCATGGAGGGGCACGATGTTGTCATCACTGTGCTGATATGTGCAGAGCGACCGGAGGAGACCGAAGCGGCGAGAAGAGAGGTGAGGAGAAAGAGAGATCCGGACGGCCAGACACTCAGCTTGGCTGTGGTGCCACCCATATGGCAGTGTGGCTCCATTGAGCTGCTTGCATTATTTGTGCGCTTCAGGATGCTTGCGTATATACCAAGCATCCTCAGATGCACAAAAATGCAACATTTTGCATTTGAAGGGTATTTTCAAAAAGCGCAAGGGAACGCAAATGCATTTTAGCCCACTTCTAACAACGTGTAATATACTCACTGTCAGAAACAGCTCTTGCTGGTTTCGGCAGTCACTGTTCCTGTAAGGCTGCCTTCACATGGGCGCTTTTTTTTAAATGTGGCAGTTGCGGTAAAAAAAACCAGCATCTGCAGCATTTTACGCCTAGCGGCTGCACTTGCTGCCCATTTGCGGGCATATATATGTATATATATATATATATAGTCCGCGATATGTACTAAAGGGGGCCCACTGAGACCTTTTCGCCCGGGGCCCACAGAAACCTGGAGCCGGCCCTGATACCCCCTGTATAGATTATTCTTTTTTACCTATCGTTTATTGCGACTAATACAAGATTTGGAAGAAAACTACAGTGTTCTCCTGTCTTACTACAGCTGCACTGGCGATTGAATTGAAAACTGTCTGTTGCCCCTGATGGGGTAAGTACCGAGCATACAATTATCTAAGGGACTGGTAATTAGAGTGCTTAGATTTACAGCCATCAGATGAGACAGAACAGGGGGGCTAATATGCCCTCCGGTCCGGTGTGCAGCGCACGCAGTTCCCGCTGCTGATAAGTCAGGACCACGGGTGCGCTGCACACCGGACCGGAGGGCATATTAGCCCCCCAGTCCTGTGTGCTGATCCGGTCCGTGGCTGTCTGGGTCCTTCCGGACAGAACCGGACCAGATCACGCCGCAGTGTGAAGCGGCCCTTAGTTAGCTCTGATAGAGGCTGGCTAGATCTGTGGACGTGTGAAAGATTTATATGAACTGTTTTGTTTATTTTGTTTTCCTCATACTTATGTCAGAGAAAGGCTGTTTGTTTTCATTCCCCGGACATTTATGGACTTTAATAAATCTTTCTGGTTTGATATAAATCTTGCTGCCTGTGCCTTCCATGACTGCTGCTGGTGAGTGAATCCCTAAAATTGGGATTGGTGTTTTGAATGCAGGCAGCAATCCCAAGAAATTCAGGTGATTGCTGTGTGGAACACTGTATGTCTTGGGCAAAGGCAGCTGTAGCAGTGCAAACATGGTCAGACAATATGGAGGAGGTTGTCAAGCAACAGGTCCTGCAGCAGTAGGCAGAGCAGGAGGCCAAGAGACATTTAAAACAGCAGAAGTATGGTGTATTCTAGGCTGAGATCTTGGCTTCTCTGGGTGTAACCCTGGCAGTCAGGGCACAAAGAGCTATAACGAAGACAAATCTCACTGGTCTCAGATGTTTGACCACCTGTATCTGGTGCAAAAATTGCTGCAGCCTCAGACTTCTTCCCCAGCAGCAATGGTAGAGAAAGTAGTGAAGGATTGGTTCATACACTCTGTGCTGAGACCAATGCACTGCTGGGTTGCCCAGGGAAATTCCTGAAATACTGATAACCCGGTGAGGCTGATTGATAGAAAAGACCAAGGAAAGGGTCCTCAAGTGATTCTAGTGGTCTGGCTGTTATAGAGAAATCCAGAGCTACTGTTGGTCCTGTCACACGTTCCAGCTAACTTCCTTAGTGTCCCACTTCTTCAGTCCTCTAGTTCCATCATCAAAGTCTTGTTTGAACACACACCTATAGATTTAGTGGGGTCCCTGGTAAAGTCCACCAGAGGAAGCTATACATTCTGGTGGTCTTGGATTATGCTACCTGGTACCCAAATTTGGTACCATTAAGAAACTGAAGAAAGCAGTAGAAGAAGCAGAAAACGACATCCAGGACTGAGGCTGGCTTCTCCCTACCTGATGTTGTCATTGAGGGAAGTTTCCCAAACCTCTACAGGATTCTCTATTTTTAAACTGCTATATAAATCGACACTCTCACGGACTACTGGACCCTTGAGAAAGATTTCTGGGAATCTACAATCACAACCAACAGAAATGTGATAGAGCATGTGGTCCAGCTGCAAGAGAGGATTGCCAGCATGATGCCCATTGTGGACAGCTGGGAGTCCAACAGCCAATCACAAATGCTGTCACCAAAAATGGTCACCTGTGATTGGCTTGTGGAGTAATCTGAAAGCAGCCCATACTCCCTAGCATCTATCATGATTCCAGATTACTCCATCAGCCAATCATAGCCGTCCATTCTCTGTGACAGTGTCTGTAATTGGCTGTTGGACCCCTCAGACATGTACTGACATTATAGTAGTTTGTTGCATTTTTGATTCTCAGCACACATAAAGGAGACAGCTATGGGCTTTACCTTGGCTAGCAATCAAAATACAGGGACTCCCACTAGTTTTTTTTATTATTTAAATAAATCATTTATAAAAATGCATGGGCTTCGTCCTATTTTTAATTGCCAGCCAAGGTAAAAACCAGGCAGCTGGGGCTGGGATTTTCAGCGTGGTAAAGCCCAAGCGTTTGGGCCCCAGTCTGCCACTGCCCATTAAAATGGCATATTTGTTCATAGCGCCATTTTCAGTAGCTTTATCTGCCTCTTCCAGCAGCCGTTGTGGCGGTAATAAAGGGGGTAATGTCAGCTTTGTATTGGCAGCTGTTACTAAGCCCAGCTTCATTATGCCGGACCAATGTTAGATCCACCCACTATGAATCTCTAGTATACCATGAAAAAAAGCACAGCACAGAGAAAAAATCTTTTAATTGACATAAAACACAAAAGACATCTCTTGTTCTAATTTTTATTAGCCCAAAACAAACACTTCGATGATAATCCACAGGTCTGTCCCTAAGCAAACATGTTCAGCTCTGCTACATCGCTGTGAGCAGACACATGTCTGTTCATAATGAAAAGCAGGCTTCACACTGACAGGTGTGATCCAGGTGCTGTAAGAAAGGTCATCCCAGTGCACAGCAGAGCAGCGTCAGCTGTGAACTCAGTTAACCCTGATGAAGTGCATCACAGCACATGGTAAACAGCTGTACGCGAGTGAGAGAAGCACTCACTTTACGGTTGGGATCTGTTTGCCCATTATTTTCAGCATGCGCTTTCTGCACCACTAACGCAGCGGTCAAATACGCTCACATCTGCACAGAAAATTGAAAACCCCGATCACTTTTCTGGCAGATGCAGTGACTGATCCCTTTTTGGTGCAGCTTTAAAAAAAATTGCAGCACCAAAAATGGATTAAAAACATCCAGTGTGAACATAGCCTTAGGAATATATTTACTTAGAACATAGGTAATGCGTTTAATACTTAATTCACTCACTCTGTAGCCAGTTCTATTAGGCTACTTTTACATCAGCTGTTTTCGGCATTCACGGCAGATCCAGCAGTTTTGCTGCATCTGCCACCTAACGGATCACTTGTGGCAAGACTGCGTTCTGCCTAAGTCATTCCCTATGGGACTTGCGGACATGTGCGGCACTTGTAGTTTTGCACTTGTGGCATTTGCAGGAAGTCAAAAAACCTTTCCGTTGCCGCAAGTACCGGATTGGCCGAACCGCGGCAAAACCACAAGTGCACGTGTCCGCAAGTGTCCAATAGGGAATGAATTAGGCCAAACGCAGTCTTACGGTAAGTGATCCGTTAGGCAGCAGATGCGGCAAAACTGCCGTGAATGGCGAGAAATGCTGATGTGAAAGCAGCCTTAGGGTGCCTTCACATTTGCGTATGTGAACGCAGCGTTTGCTGCGTTCCCATACGCATTCAAACGCATGCGCACTGTGTTCCTATGTTTAACATAGGAACGCATAGTGCCTGCATTTGCTGCGTTCGGGTGCGGATGCGGAAGATATCTGCTCCCTCCAGGGTCTCCCGTCCACACCCGGGAGCATGTTGCATTTTTTGTGCGCTCGGGGACCTTGGAAAATCAGCAAGCTTCCCAAAGCGCACAAAAAAAGCATTGGTGTCAATGGGTCCGCAGTGTTCTGCGCTTGACAACGCAGGAGAACGCTGCGGACCCATTGAAATCTCTCCCAGTGGCCGCCGGTGATGTCACAGGAGATCACCGACGGCCACTGGGAGATCAGCTCAGCCTCTGATGATCTCCTCCTCCCCGCCGCCGGTAATCGGCTAGCGGTGTCGGCGGGGAGAAACAGCTGATTTTACAGCTGTTTGAATCTTCCCACGCCGACATTTCCTCTCGGTGTCGGCGCGAGAGATTCAAACAGCTGTCACATCAGCTGTTTCTCCCCGCCGACACGTCCCGGAGGTTACCGGCGGCGGGGAGGAGGAGATCTCCGCCGCTGATCTCCCCCTCCGGCCCGCCCCCGGACACCTCCGATTCGCTGGCCGGGCTGCACAGTGATGTGTCCACAGGCGGACATTCTCCGCTGCAGGCACATCAAAATGACATGCTTTTGACTGCGTTTGTGTCTGCATGCCATCAGCATGCAGACACAAACGCTAATGTGAAGGCAGCCTTACAGAGCTTGACGTGGATGGCAAGAATATGACTAATATAGGCTAGGGTCACATTTCAAACATGAATTGCATTCACCGCATCCAGATCCGGATGCGGTGAACGCAATGCCGGTCACACACATTTTTTGACCAAAATGTGTGCTGAATACCGCTGTGCAGTAAACCGGATGGCTCAGGATGTGTAAGCCCCCCCTATAGACCTGAAACATTACTTTGGTTAGTTATTTAAACTATTTAATACTCATAGAACAGTTTGCTGATCCCGGCAGTAGCCGGGATCAGCAACCTATGCAGTTACCGGATGGCTCAGGATGACACAGGGAAACGCTGCGAAAACTGCTGCCTGCATGATTTTTAACGCAGGCAGCAGTGGCGGATACGGCCACCGGTTGGCTTGTGAAGCCATCCGGTGTTTTGCATTGGCTCCAGTGGCGTAACTACGGGCATAGCAGCCGAAGCAGTCGCTTTGGGGCCCGCGCCGCCCAGCGCTTGTGGGGGGCCCGGACCCAGCGCGCAGCCGCTGCTATGCCGGTAGCTGCGCCTGGCAGCGATATATACCTAACGGTTAGGTCCTAACCTCTGTCTGGTCATTGTGTGGCCGCCGCCGTCAGGTGTGGGGGTGGGGCCCGGCCGGGGGCCCGGCCGGGGGCCGACGGGCCCCCCCTGGCGAGGTGGATGCCTATTCAAAGCGGCCGCAGGCGCCGCACAGAGAGATCAAGGGGCTGCCGCCGCTGTAGCCTGCTGCTGCTGTCTCCTGCCTGACGCGCTGTGTGGTTCTTTTGAGATCCCCGCCCCCTGGCCGCCCTGTGACCTCGCTCGGAGTCCTTCCTGTTCCCTCACTCTTCTCTTCCTCCTAACTTAGTGACCGAGTGACCGGCGGTCACTTAGCACACAGAGCAGCCAGACCAGAGAACAAGCAGGGTTGGAAGGAGCAGCAGGAGGCAGGAGCTACTGAGGCCGGAGGTGAGAGGCACCGCACCGCTAATAACAATATAATACTTATTGAATGACACTAGTGTGTTAGTGAGCAGCGCAGCCGGCAGCATGGGGGGGGCCCGGGCCTGTATATACCCTGTCTGTCCCTGTGTGTGTGGTGCTGGCTGGGACACTGTGAGGGGGGGGCCTGCCTGTATATACCCTGTCCCAGGGGCTCTGTATACTACCACCAGGGGCCTGTATATACCCACCAGGGGCTCTGTATACTACCACCAGGGGCCTGTATATACCCACCAGGGGCTCTGTATACTACCACCAGGGGCCTGTATATACCACCACCAGGGGCTCTGTATACTACCACCAGGGGCCTGAATATACCACCACCAGGGGCTCTGTATACTACCACCAGGGGCCTGTATATACCACCACCAGGGGCTCTGTATACTACCACCAGGGGCCTGTATATACCCACCAGGGGCTCTGTATACTACCACCAGGGGCCTGTATATACCCACCAGGGGCTCTGTATACTACCACCAGGGGCCTGTATATACCACCACCAGGGGCTCTGTATACTACCACCAGGGGCCTGTATATACCACCACCAGGGGCTCTGTATACTACCACCAGGGGCCTGAATATACCACCACCAGGGGCTCTGTATACTACCACCAGGGGCCTGTATATACCTACCAGGGGCTCTGTATACTACCACCAGGGGCCTGTATATACCTACCAGGGGCTCTGTATACTACCACCAGGGGCCTGTATATACCACCACCAGGGGCCTGTATATACCACCACCAGGGGCTCTGTATACTACCACCGGGGGCCTGAATATACCACCACCAGGGGCTCTGTATACTACCACCAGGGCCTGTATATACCTACCAGGGGCTCTGTATACTACCACCAGGGGCCTGTATATACCACCACCAGGGGCTCTGTATACTACCACCAGGGGCCTGAATATACCACCACCAGGGGCTCTGTATACTACCACCAGGGGCCTGTATATACCACCACCAGGGGCTCTGTATACTACCACCAGGGGCCTGTATATACCACCACCAGGGGCCTGTATATACCACCACCAGGGGCCCGTATATACCACCACCAGGGGCCCGTATATACCACCACCAGGGGCCTGTATATACCACCACCAGGGGCCCTGTATACCACCACTGGGGCCTGTATATACCACCACTGCGGAGGCTGCTGTAATACTGCTGGGGCCTGTATATACCACTGAGGAGGCTGCTGTATACCACTGGGGCTGCTGTAATACTGCTGGGGCCTGTATATACCACTGGAGAGGCTGCGGTATACCACTGGGGCTGCTGTATATACTGCTGGGGCCTGTAAGGGGATGTGTCTTGGAGGGGGCGTGTCTTGGAGGGGGCGTGTCTTGGAGGGGGCGTGTCTTGGAGGGGGCGTGTCATTGGGGGGCGTGTCTTGGAGGGGGCCCCGTTCAAAAGTTTGCTATGGGGCCCTGCCAGTTCTAGTTACCCCCTGATTGGCTCCTATGAGGAGCGTTTCCTGGTCCGGTTTTGAGCTTTTTGAAAGCTCAAAACCGGATCAGGATTTAAAAAAAAAAACGGGAATGTGACCCTGGCCATAGTAATAATACCATATTGTCTCTAGTATACTAGATATCGTAATATATGTAAGAAGGTATTATCATGTAGCCATTGTCGATCCAAACAGCTGTGATAAAAATAACATGTTTTATTCATTTACTGCCTTAGTAAATAAAGTGGTATAATAGCAAACGACTATGAAATCAAAAGAATGGATGTTAAAACCACAGTGTTTCCACACAGACGTATTCTGATTATTTTAAAGCATATGCGTTACTTCCCTGGATTGTAGTTGTCATGGAAATATTGTATTGGAGGGTCCCAGAGGGGTCTAGCGGAGTGAGGGTGAGGAGGGATGAGGCATGGTCATACTGACATGCTGAGGATAGATAGGGAGAAGCTATAGGCATAGGACACAGGATGTATTGTGTGAGAACTACACACAAGACAATGGAGAGGGCTCGGGAGATAACAAGAGACGGAATTTACCAGAAAGAAAGCGATAAAAAAAAGAAAGAGAGACATGGAATAAAGTAGAGATAAAAAAAGATCATCAGAGAGCAAGTTAGAGAAAGACAGCCAGGCTGAACATTTTGTGGGTCTCTCCCTCAGCTGCCTGTCAGGCTGATTCAATGAATTAGGCGTGTGGTTCTGTGCTGCAGGAGGGAGCTCAGTGCTGTGAATCAGACCTCAGCAGCCAGCTAAAGGTCAGAATTATTGATTTCCTTCCATAGGGGGGCTAGAACTGTCCGTCACTGACAGCCCCCTCTTCAGAAGATGTCAGGCGCAATACTAAAAAGGCAGAGTGCATAGGCACGAGTTGTTTCCAGGACTGTCCGGGACAGAATAGTTATATGGGAATAATATTCTAATTGTGACACTATCTAGATAAAAGTGACATTATGCCGTCACTGTATACAACATTAAAAGGCTCTATGCATATCAACAGGTATACGGTTTGTTATAGGAAAGTAAGAGATTGTTCTTAGATTTTGGCAGTCATTTGGTAAATAAAACCATAAGTCAAAATTATGCTAGGTACAAGGTTTTGCACTTATTCATGTAGATAAAAATCACTGTCAGACATTAAAGTATTGTGTGGCTACTCAATATAGGTTATGAGTATCACATTCACCATGTAAAACACTACATTTCCTTCACTGACAGAAATATGTCTGTTATGCCTGTTTGGGTGGGTGGACAATTGTTACAGGAATGAGACCTACAAACATATAAGTCTACATTGTAGCTAAAGAAATACATGGGCCGCCCATCTAAAATCAACAGCTGATCTAATGCCGCTAGGCAAAAATTAATAAAACAGAACATGATGTTGAGGAGAGCCATAGGATCAAATACTTAATTAACCTTAATACATAAAGGGTTGAGAGAAACAACCCATAGAGTGTATTAATTTACATTGCATAAGCTTGGTTGAGAACTAAACATGGCTGCCATTTCCTGTTTCATCACCATGCCATGGTATGTAAGATGGTGACTGGATCCATGACTACATCCTGTTTCTAATAAGAAGTTCCTGGAGGAAGCTGAATTCCATAGAAGTACTGACCAATCACAGAAATTACAGAATGCCACATCACCTGGAGACCCTCGATCAAGACACACCCCCTGATGACCTCATGGATCCGCCCATGGACTAGCCCATTATCCAACCCACTAACCAATGAATACATCTGAGTAGGGCTGGCCGAGCCCCTTACTGAGGTTTTATAAGTTCATGCCCGTTCAAATAATCTTCACTTGGAGCCAAACTTTTTGGAGTTGACCAAGGGAGAGTGTACATCTGACTCTGTGTGTCTGGTGTCATACTTTTCATGCTGACACTTGGCCCATATCAATTAGGCCAGGAGCAGGCAACTAATTAATATTATAGAATAGTAATCCATATCAATTGGCGCCTAATATGGGGCCAATTGATTTGGATTAATATTATAGAATATTAATCCGTATCAATGAGGCTCTTAATTTACTATTCTGATCAGACTGTATGAAGCCCATGGCCATGTCAAGGTGAACCTCTTAGTGGGTCACTAACTGTAAATTGCTGCAGCAGCAATAAACCCACAGGGCAGGTATGCCCACATTCCCACAATTGGTATTTGGTGAAATTTTAATATTTGAGATTGCTTTTGATACTTCCTGAACTGCTGCTGAACAGGGTTAATGCAAAGTCAATTTCTCACCATAACTGTATAAATGACAGACCTCTGTGGATATTATGTAAATATACAAAATCACTATACACCTTATATCTATAAGGATCCTCATGGTTAAAAGTGCATCCTAGTCACAAGGTGTATATGTGAATGGAAGTAAGTAACACTCCTATGAACGTATAAATTAAGTGGAGACCACTATGGAGTTTGAGTTACGTAAAATATAACTTTTAATAGTAATTTAAAAGCAGACACATAAACGTTATGAAACGAAGTACAGGGAAGTTCCAAAAACAACTGCATTGAGGTGGTAACCTCCTGGGTAAAACCAAAAACAAGGCACAATTCACATTATTATCAAATTTGCACAGCAAGGCAAGTGTTAACAAACAAGTTAAGGCATAATACCATTAAGTCATACACTCACCCATAGTGTGTTGTTAGTGAAAACCTGGCGGTTCCCCAGGGGGCCCTGTCCTGCAGCACGCCCCTAACAGCTGTTTCGCCACTGCTTGGTCGCAGGGGCTAGTTCTCATTGTGATCCTGGGCTGTTAAATACACTATCACTAGAGGCCGCCGCCCGCCCTGCACAGCGTCATTGCCACCTGTCATAAAGCTAAACTAGTGATTAGGCAGGCGCCGGACGTCATGACGTCATCGGCGCGCATGCGCAATGCACCCGTCGGTGCTTTCAAAAGGTAGAGCGATGTGCACATCTTGGAAAATACTCGCGGCTGCCATTTTGTTGAAGACCAGACCGGACTAATTAACCTGGAAGTCTAATAATCTTATTAACATATCTCTGAGGACATATAAGGGAAATTTTTACATACTGGGTTTTGCTGTTAAGCAGTGAGGAGTAACATTTATATAAAACAACATGTCAAAATGAACTTTTCTTGTGCTCAGTGTAATTAAAAGGATGTATACATTTATACAACATTTATATAACAGTTTAGAAAAAGTGCATGAACAATAAATTCAATATAAAAGGTTTAGGACACAGTACCAGCTGTGAATAAAGTGATAAGTGAACTCATCTCGTTTTTCTGCCAATTATTATTATATCATATAATTATACAAAGATCAGTTTAAGAACATGGATTCAATACATTATTTACAGTCCTCATTTATAAGCAAAAACAGACAACCACCAATTGTTTCTTCTTCTATATGTATTCATCAAGGAATTTTCTAGAATGTTAGATATCCCATAGGTTCATTTTCAATGTGAAATGAGAGTCCGGTATGGTAGGACAGTGGTTCAACACTGCTCCGTTCATCTCCGTTATCAGTTATGAAAAACTAAAATATACAAAACATGAGTTAAAATCACAAATAGGCTTCAAGGACGCACACAAGCACCAGTAACAAGTCTATACAGCTATATAAATGTTTGCACAGGAGGTCGGCTCCCTATAAAAAAGGGGCATAACTTATAACTTCATTAAGTCCCTTTGGGGCAAGTGTTTCTAACTTGACTATCCACCTGCACTCTTCTTGGGCTAGTGTTTTAGCCAAATCTCCTCCTCTGATGCCTCCCTGAATTCGGTCAATTCCCTTAATAATCAATCCTTTGGAATTACAATTATGAAAAAGCCTAAAATGTTTGGGCAGGGTTTTCAACATATTTAGGTCAATGATTTTGGCGGCTCCCTCTATATCCCTAACATGCTCACGCACTCTTATTCGCAATTGTCTCGTGGTAAGGCCAATATAGATCCTACCACAAGGACAAGTTGCGTGATAGACTACGTGAGTAGTGCTGCAATTGATGTATTTTTTTATCTTGTATGTTTGATTGTTGGAGGAGAGAAATTCCTTTGCACGTTTAATGTTACCCTGAGTGCAAGCTAAACAATCGCCACATGGATAACATCCTATTAGTGGTCCTATTGTTCTTTCTCCAAAGAAATTGTTCTTTTTAGGAACATAATGGCTTGCACTCAGGATATCCCTTAAATTTCTACCCCTTCGTGATGTTAACAGAGGTCGTGTTGGTAAATGTTTAGCCAAAACTATATCCGTACATAACACAGGCCAATGTTTGCTTAAGATAGTTCTTATGTTTGACCACTGGGAATTAAAAGTCGAAATAAACCTGATGGGACCGTACTCAGCTGGTTTGACCTTGGGTTGAAATAATAATTGTTCCCTCCTTGTTTTTTTGGCCTTCACATACCCTTGCCTTATACTGCGATTGCTGAATCCTCTGGATACAAACCTCTCACGCAGATCTACTGCTTGTCTTTCAAAAATGGTGTCACTTGAGCATATACGTCTCATTCGTAAGAATTGACCGGCTGGGATAGATTTAATAGTACTCCTATCATGCGCTGATGAGGCGTGAAGAAGGGAGTTTACAGCGGTACTTTTTCGATATACATCGGTTTGTATAGTACCATCTATTCCCACCTCTAAGAGCACATCTAAAAAGGATATACATTGTCTACTGGCCTGATGGGTCAATCTAATGTTGAGATCATTCTTATTGAGAACATTCATAAATTGATCCAAACTTGGTTTAGATCCTTGCCAAATAATTAGCAGATCATCAATATACCTAAACCAGTGTATGATGCTCCCATTACCCACAACGTCTTCAGAATATGTCAATGACCGCTCCCAGCTTCCTAAAAATAAATTTGCATACGATGGGGCGCAAGCCGCCCCCATCGCTGTACCTCGTTGTTGCACATAGAAGCGGTCATTGAAAACGAAGACGTTGTGGGTCAGAATGTATTCAAGCAATTCCTCAATCAGGCTACACAGACTTGTATCCCAGCCGGTCATATTCAAAAATAGGCGTACTGCACGCATCCCATCACCGTGCGCGATACACGTATATAAGGACTCGACATCGGCCGTAACGAGCCACATGTCCTCGGTCATAATGAAGCCCTCTAATTTCGTTAATAAATCAGTAGTATCTCGCACGTAGGATGGAAGTTGGACAACCAGTTTTTTTAAATAGAACTCAACAAATCTGCATGAAGGTTCACATAACCCCCCGTTACCCGAGACGATGGGGCGTCCCGGAGGGCTGTTGAGATCTTTATGTACTTTTGGGATTAAATAAAAAGTGGGTGTCTTAGGATTTTCAACCAACAAACCCTCAAATACTTTTTTAGAGATCACCCCATCGTCTCGGGCACGTTGTAGGATCGCAAACAATTCAGCAATGTAAGCAGAGGTAGGGTCATGTGTTATTTTTTGATAAGTGTCTTTATTATTTAATTGTTTGTAGGCCTCTTTCTCATAAAGCATTTTTGGCCATATAACCACATTCCCCCCCTTGTCAGAATTTCTGATGATAATATCATCTAAATCTTTTAACTCTTTTAATGCCTGTCTTTGTGCAGGAGTTAGATTGTCTTTACCTCCAAATTTCGACAACTTTTTGAAATCCTCTGTAACTAATTTAGTGAAGATTTCAACCTGCGGGCACAGATTCAGGGAGGGGAATGTGGTTGATTTTGATACCAAACTAGGAGGGAACATACCTGGTGGTGTCGGAACATCACTCCCCAAGTCTTCAAGGTCAAGTTGCGCAGCTGATTCTAGTCTCACCAGGTCAACCTCGTTATCCGCACTTTTATCATATAATTTTTTCAGGATGATTTTCCGTGCGAACAGATTAAGGTCCTTCACAACTGTGAAAAAATCATAACAATTTTTAGGGACAAAATTAAGACCCAAACTCAGGACCTCTTTTTGGGCCTCAGTTAGAGGGTGGGAAGACAGATTAATCACCTCCAGTTGGTTGGGTCTTCTCTTACTATCCAACTTGTCAATTGGGGAGTTGTTTTTCCTTTTATTGGAATTTTTATTGGTGTTAGGGAGTTTTGGTGCAAGTTGTTCTCCTTTATTGATTCCAATTTCCGAGCCATCTGTGGATACTACTGAGACTGTTGAATCAGCTCTGGGTTTCTCCTTTTGTGGTTTCCCTTTTCTCCACTTATAGACTACATTATTTGTAAGATCAGTCTGATCTCTCTTGAATTTTTTTGTTTTTGTTGATCTTATCTCTTTCTCCCACTTTGTCATTTCTTGGTCCAAATCCTTATTTAATTTCTCCATAAGTTCAGGAGTGGAATCTGTCCTTAGAGCTGTTTGGATTACTTCTATTTCTTTTTCAATCTCAGAGATGGTTTGGCCATTGAGTTTGCACAATAACTCCATAAACCCCCATGAACAATTGTTGGAAAGTTCCTCCCAACTCTTCTTAAACCACTCATCCTGGATTTCAAAAGAAGGGAAAACCTGGATTCGCAATCCCCGTGGAATAAGGCCTCTCTGGATGTAGTTCTCCAGAAAGGCCTTATTCCACCAGAGTCGAGTCCTCCTGTGCATAAGCTGTTTCAACCTGTCAACATGTACTGTGTGCGTCCCCTTGCCAGTGTCAGGAACCGTTTTGGGATCTCCCCCAAAGACTTCGTTAATTTGGCTGAGCCAAGTGGATTCACGGGCTCTGTAATCCATTGATTTTGAAAATGCTGTGAAAAACACAGAAAGATTTATAATGTAAATATACAAAATCACTATACACCTTATATCTATAAGGATCCTCATGGTTAAAAGTGCATCCTAGTCACAAGGTGTATATGTGAATGGAAGTAAGTAACACTCCTATGAACGTATAAATTAAGTGGAGACCACTATGGAGTTTGAGTTACGTAAAATATAACTTTTAATAGTAATTTAAAAGCAGACACATAAACGTTATGAAACGAAGTACAGGGAAGTTCCAAAAACAACTGCATTGAGGATGCATCTGTGGATATTAGTTGGACTTACGCCCTCCTCACCTGCTTGACGAACAGATCTCTATATTCTTCATCTTTAAAAGAATGACCCCCATGGGGAACACACAGGTCTTACGCGTTACGGATCACTTAGAAGCGTCCTTAATCGTAAGACCTGTGTGTTCCCCATGGGGGGGGGTCACTCTTTTAAAGATGAAGAATAATGAGGTGTTTTATTTTAAAACAATCCATGCAGTACCACCCATGATTTTTTTTCCTCTTCTCTTTTGCTTTTGAACTGGTTTAGTTGGCCCTGGAAGCCCTGAAGGCATGAAGATTCTAATCCCTGGTTAAACAGTGGAAGGGTGGGACTCTATTACCTGTTACATTGTGTGTACTTGCCAAGTATGTGATATGTGCCTTTGACTGTTGGGTATCCAGTAAAGTCTAACCAATGTGTGGTTTCCTCACCTTGTGTTGTCTGAGTAATGTTCTGCCAACGGGTAAGCAGTTCAGGCGTTCAATGGAATGAGCCCTGGTCCATGCGGTCTTTCTAAAGGGAGCCGGGCCAGCGGACGAGAGCACCCATTGAACCCTGTTTCTCCACACATGAGATCAGCGATAAAATGTAAAAATGTACATGTCTCATATTAGGACTAATTAAGAAAAAAAAAAGAAAATCAATAAAATGCATTAAAATGTAGCATGAAAAATACAAAATAAAAACTACACATTGGTATTGTTGCATCCGGAAGAACTGAGAGAACTAGAACTTTAAATGGTTATGTTATTTATTCCATTTGTCAAAAAATATACACCAGAGATATAGCTTTTTCATCATTCTAATGCACAAAAAATGGAATAAAAAGCAATAAAAACATGTTTATGTTAAAAAGTGGTATTATTGAGAACATCATCAACTCATCTTGCAAAAAACAAATCCTCATAGGGCTCTGTAGGTGAAAAAATTAAAAGGCTACAGCTCTCAGAATATGGTTATGCACAATAAATATTGTTTGTAAAATAGTGTTTTTAGTGTACAAAAGTAGCAAATTATAAAAAAAAGAAAACCAGGTATTGCTACAATTGTGCTGAGCCAAAGAATAAATGTCCTATCACTTTTACCATGTGGAGAACATTGTAAACCAAAGAAAAAAATGGTGAACCTTGTAACAAAAAGAAAAAAAATAATTAAAAAGAGGGTTTAGAAGGTAATTCTTTTAAATATCTATATTGTAATGTTGCGACTAACTTGATGCGGGTCGATGTAAACACAAGAACTGTTTTCATGTAAATATCCAGCTGGTTTATTAAGGTCATCATAAATTGTTTCACAGGAATAAACTTATGTAAGTCTTTTTCTGGCACAAAGGTAAAAATATAAAAATAACAAGTCCTTATACCTACGAGGTTTGCCCACTCAGGATAATACCTTTTAATACCTCCACACACAGATAGCAGATGAGACTTCTGGTCTCCATTATGAGTTATGTACCATGCCCTATGGTGGGGATATGTCGGCAGCCTGACCCACCCATCTCTCTGACTGCCTATAAAACTAGGCCCTGAAACACCCTATTAACTCTCTCAGAACTAAATGTGCTGGAGCTTGCCTCTTGGCTTACATCACAGAGGATAACCACCTCTGCGATACATGTCTCACATTGATCACATGATTGGCAACCATCTTACAATATCTGTCTCTATAAAGCTGAATGTACGTATGTGTGTGTATGTATGTATCAAGCCCCACCCATTCCACACTACCCTGCCCACTCCAGTTAGCCATACCCACTTCATAGCACACCTCCTCAGAGAACCGGACAACATTTTTTGGAGGGGGAGGAGCTAGAGGCAGAACCATACAACATTCTATGGAGGGGGGAGCTAGAGGCAGAACCAGAAAGCATTCTATGGAGGAGAATCTAGAGGCAGAACCAGACAACAGTCTATGGAGGAGGAGGACGAACTAGAGGAAGGACCAGACAACATTTTATGGAGGAGGGTCTAGATGCAGAACCAGACAACATTTATGGAGAAGGAGGGTCTTGAAAGGCAGAACCAGTCAACAATTATTGAGAAGGAGGATCAAGAGGCAGAACCAGGCAACATTCTATGGAGAAGGAGGATCTAGTGGCAGAACAAGACAACATTCTATGGAGGAGGATCTAGAGGCAGAACCAGACAACATTCTATGGAGGAGGAGGATGATCTAGAGGTATAACCAGACAACATTCTATGGAGAAGGAGGATCTAGAGGCAGAACAGACAACATTTATGGAGAAGGAGGATCTTGAAAGGAAGAACCAGACAGCATTCTATGGAGGAGGACCTAGTGGCAGAACCAGACATTTATTGAGAAGGAGGATCTAGAGGCAGAACCAGACAACATTCTATGGAGATGTAGGATCTAGTAGCAGGACCAGACAACATTCTATGGAGAAGGAGAATCTACTGTAGTGGCAGAACCAGAGAACACTCTATGAAGAAGGAGGATCTAGAGGCAGAATCAGACAACATTCTAGAGGCAGAACCAGACAATATTTTATGGAGGAGGCTCTAGAGGCAGAACCAGACAACATTCTATGGAGAAGGAGGATCTAGAGGCAGAACCAGACAACATTCTATGGAGAAGGAGGATCTAGAGGCAGAACCAGACAACATTCTATGGAGAAGGAGGATCTAGTGGCAGAACCAGACAACATTTATGGAGAAGAAGGATCTAGAGGCATTTCCAGACAACATTCTATGGAGAAAGAGGCTCTAGTGGCAGAATCACACAATATTCTATGGAGAAGGAGGATCTAGAGGCCGAACCAGACGACATTCTATGGAGAAGGGGAATCTACTATATGGCAAAACCAGAGAACATTCTATGTAGAAGGAGGATCTAGAGACAGAACCAGAAAATATTCTATGGAGGAAGATCTAGAGGCAGAACCAGACAACATTCTACGGAGAAGGAGGATCTAGAGGAAGAAGCAGACAACATTCTATGGAGAAGGAGGATCTAGTGGCAGAACCAGACAACATTTATGGAGAAGGAGGATCTAGAAGCTGAACCAGACAACATTCTATGGAGAAGAAGAATCTAGAGGCAGAACCAGACAACATTCTATGGAAAAGGAGGATCTAGAGGCAGAACCAGACAACATTCTATGGAGAAGGAGGATCTAGAGGCAGAACCAGAACACATTCTATGGAGGAGGAGGATCTAGAGGCAGAACCAGACAAAATTCTATGGAGGAGGAGGATCTATAGGCAGAACCAGACAACATTCTATGGAGGAGGAAGAACTAGAGGCAGAACCAGACAACATTTATGGAAAAAGAGGATCTAGAGGCAGACGTTTATTTGCAAAATAATCATTCTATTCTATTATAACTAAGAACTGACAGTTACTATGCCCGGGCAATGCTGGGCTCTACAGCTATTATATAAATATATACAAAAGGATACCAATAAAAATGTCAACTTGTCCCACAAAAAATAAGCCATAAGGCTAGGGTCACATTTGCGCCATGGAAGTGCTGAAAGGCAGCGTTTTTTCAATGTTCAAATGTTGAAAAACGCTTGCGTTAATGCAAGCATAGGCTTCCATGTAAAAAAAACGCATTACACTTTTGCTGTGTTTGACGCTATGCGTTTTTGCAAAAGCACCAAAAAACACGGTAATCAGCATTTTTTGGGGCATTTTCAAAAACGCTAGCTTTTTTTAACATGGGAAACACTTGCGTTAACACATGGTACATATATGTACCATGCATTTGCGCAGGCATTAACGTTAGCTCTAAAAATGACAAAGTGTCAAAAAAATAGCATGGGAAAAAACAGCATCCTTGAACGCGTCCTACCAAAGGATGCAAGGTCCCAAATGTGACCCTAGCCTAACACAAATGTGTTGGTCAAAAAATAAAAAACTTATAGTGGTCAGATTATGGAGACGAAACAAACTATTTTACATAAAAAGTATTTTTAGTTTGTATTAGTAGCAAAACAAAATAAACTGACATAAACCTGATATCGCTTTAATTCTATTGACCTGAAGAATTAAGCACTTATACTTTGCCTTACAAAAATATGAATATTAGAATAAGGCTCAGTTCACATTTATCATGTGCTCTTCATTTGGGGTTTCCATGTACATCCTCAAAAAATATAAATCACATGAAACCCCCAGCATACCCAGTGTAAGTAGACAAGCGGAGGAGATCTGGCCCCCTTTCAACGGTGTCCTGTGCTTTTTGGTAATGATAACAGGACAGGTGATCACTTGATGAAGGCGGAGTTGTCTGCTGAAACGCGTTGTGAGGAGCTTGATCACTATTAAAAAGTAAGACATCTTAACCCGCTTCCCAATTGCCTTTCTTTGGGCGCCCTCTAAAAAAAACGCTAATTCTCTTCTGTTATCGTTTCCTACACGCCCTCTGGGCGAGCGGTGAGGTACAGCACGGTCCCAGAGTCAAGATCAGCTAATTATAGGACCTCAAGTCGTTGTTAGAGGAGTACGTGAGGACCTGCGGTGACATCACACTCATGTGACGCCCCACGTGACCAGCTCCCTTTCCGAGACCTGGA
This sequence comes from Allobates femoralis, assembly GCA_033576535.1. NCBI lineage: Eukaryota > Metazoa > Chordata > Amphibia > Anura > Aromobatidae > Allobates > Allobates femoralis. The sequence goes on along the minus strand of JARQOC010000002.1, from coordinate 607,225,939 downwards.
ACTCGGGCGCGGCGTGGGGTGCACAAGAGTACCGAAGGTTAATTCCACCGGGTTATGCAGGCTGCATAATCCGTTTACGTGAGTGCGATTTCACCGGCAACATTTATCCCCACTGGACCACTGGGTATCATCCCAGGAGCGCCCCTCCTCTTCTCTCCTTGTACTGTACTTTTTGGTGTCATTTTAGCTCACAAAAGTGTAGTCGACCACAGTTTTGCACATGTCTAAAAAGATAGATACAACTAGAAAATATTTCAAATGGAGTCTACTGAATTGCATTCTCTGGGAATTTAGACGGAAATCCCGGTATAAGAGCTCTGCATAGAGAATAGGGTAAATGTGATTCAGGTTTTATGCTGAAAGTGATCAAAAAATGCTACCAATATTAACTTAAACATATCCCTCAAAAACACATCCCTACTAAGGACTGTCATCTGTCAATGGAAATATAGAGGGTTTCCACATTACCGATAACACAAAGGCTCTAGATAAGTCTACATTCACATCTGCATATTTAATATTGCCCAGATTGTCAGCCAAAAACGTTGGCTAGTGTCAGGAGAGTGTCATGCATATTTTTCCTCACCTACCATCTGTATGTAATGCGAGTGTGCGTTTTTTTCCTCACCTAATGTCAGTATGTCATGCATTTTTTTCTCACCTAGAAATAAAATGCACACTCACATAGCACTTGCATGACAAGCATATGCTAGGTGAGATAAAAAACACTCTTGTGACACTCACCAGCTTTTCTGGCTGAGAATCTAGGCAATTTTATATACGTAGATGTGAACATACCCTAAACGGCATGGATCTGTTTCCGAATAAAATCCAGTAAAATCTGTGTACCCAAATCCAAACCACAGTTATCATTAACAAAGTTTGGTATTCCTTTAGTTGAGAGAGCCCACGTAGTATATAGGGTGCTTGTCTCCAGAAGTGTGAGTGTGGCGCCCCGCCAAGCAGGCATCACAGAGGGGTACTGCACCCGTAAAAGAGGTACAGATACTCCAGCTGCAGGTGGACCCTAGGATGGTGGGTGGGACCCATTTCCAGCACTCCCACACTAGAACACACAGTGGGAGGTTACCCGGGAGGAAATAAAATCACCTCTAGGGGCAACAAGGAGGTCTTTGAGGTCTTTGGTCTTGGCCTCTAAGTTTTGCTGCTAGGTCTCTCGGCTGAGGGACTGGGAGGAGAGATGGAAGAGGAAGAGAGAGTCTAAGGAGAAAGCAGCTGTTCAGGAGAGTAGCCAGTCTGGGAAGAGGGGCTGTTATTAGGCTCTCCCAGACAGGTTACCGGGCACTGGAGCCCTCAGACAGCCGTAGCTATAAGCACGACAGAGAATCCAGATTCCCAAGGAGTCTTCATTTCTCCCGGTCACCAGAGCAGTCCACAAGAAGGGTACCAGGCACTGTCAAAGGAACGAGCGGCCAGCCAGTAGAGGGATACCCGACAGCAGCGAAGGTGAGAGAGGAAAGGAGGTCAGGCTGGATTTCAAATCACCAGGCTTCACACCAAAACTGGAAAGCAGGAAAGAACAGACACAGGTTAGTAAAGAAGGCACACCAAGGGTTCCAACATACCACCTGGGATCAACTTATAGCCACCCGTTAAGCTACCTATTCTTGTAACATCTTAGTGCTGAAATGTGACTTGTAACTACTACTGCTGCAACTAACAGTAAAGTACCCGGAGGAAAAGTGACTTTGCCTCTGCCTGTGTTTCCTTTCTGCATGAACTTGTTCCCCATACAGGAACGCTGCCCCGGAGGTCCAGCCCTACCTCTAGAGGACTTTGCCAACATGCCGCATTACCATCTACCTCCGGCGGACTGTGGCAGCGCTGGTGACACCTCACCAGAAACTATAGGTGGCGTCACGACAAACTGTATATAGCATCCCCTGTAAATATTCCCTTTTTCAAAGATGTCCCCCAGGACAGAGGATCAGGCGCAGCCACCACTCCCCGTGACACAGGAGCGTTAACCCCTTATAGCCTGATGACCGAGTACCGCAAACCCTGGGGCTCGACATGAGTTTGGCACAATATATGGCACAACACAGGCATATTTGCAATTTTCCAGAAGAACAATAAGACAGTATAGAGTTGGATTTTGCATAGTGAAAATACACTAGGGACCAAATTACAGATAAATTCGAGAGTAGTAACGTTTAAAATGGGGTAACTGTTGGGTATTTTCTGCTGTTCTGGCACCTTACGGGCTCTTTAATTGTCGCCCACAAACTATTCTATTAAAATATGTACTCCAAAAGCCAAATTGCCCTCCTACCTGACAATTTATATGGTATAAACCGCATTTGGGAGAAATTATGCAACAAAGTGTGATGTCCATTTCACCAATTAACCCTTGTGTAAATAAAAAAATTATAGCTAATAAAAAAAGCTAGTGTTTAACAATTCAAATGTTATGTTTTCACGCTGCAGGCAGCGTAAAGCTATCCGCTACAAAATAATGTGAGATTTCAAACTCTGGCACTTTTAAGCCGGCGTTTGCATGCGCTTCGGGTCCCATCACCCATATTAGTCTAAAGCCGTGTTAAAGCAGCTGTACACTACAGTAACGCTGCGGGAATGCTGATCTATGCCAAATCCGGCATGGCGGAGGCACAATGCTAATGTGGCGCTAGCCTAAGGAAATCCTGGAAGCCTGCACTGCGGGTGGGTCTTGGCAGCTTGGGTTTGATAAAACTGCTGTAAGGCCTCATTCACACATCTATGCCTCCAGCATGTGTGTGACTCACCCAAGGGCCATGGGGCACTCAGAACCGGGCTTTGGTGCTTCCGGGGGAGTAACAGGGGTCAAGACCCAGCTCTGTGACCCTGGGGATGAGTCTTTGTAAAGTTCAAGGCGAAAGGATTAAGGGAATAGGTGTTGTGACGCCACTCGTGGTATCTGGCAATGGATGCCGGTGCTGCTGTGCGGGACATCTGGGGGTGATGGATGGGCAACTGTGGTGTATCGCTCCCCAAGGGTGGAGCGGTTCCCCGGGGCAACCGATAAAGTCTGTGGCAGTGGTAGGTCGTTGGGGTGCAGGACTAAGGGTGTTGAATAATCGACAGACATGCAGGGGTTGTTTCCTTTACCTTTACTGAAGCGGTAGAAAGCAGGGTACAGTCCACAGTTAAAGTTGGGAATTCGGGTGGCCTGGAAGCAAGTTAAGGATCTCTTCACCCCGCGAGTTCTGAGGCCTCCCTACTGCGCTCCTCTCTGCTGGTCCTGGCTGCCTTTTTTCTCCTGCTGGAAAGTCTATCACCAGTATGGCAGGCAGCTCGAGCCCTTCCCGGGTGTCTCTCTTCTGGCCAATGTCCCTGAGCTCTTCACACTGCTGTGTCTCCAGGTGCTTTGGTGGCCGAGAGACTTGTAATCTCCTGCCCTCCGGTTTTGGCTGCTGGGCTTAGAGCACCTTCGCAACCTCGGACTCCGGTATCCAGTTCTGGTGCTCCGCTCCAGGGTGAACCATTAACAGGCTCCTCTCCCCAGGCCTACTCCTCTCTTTTGCTCAGACCCTCTCCTATGGGTCCCTCACGCTGGCTAGTGAGTATCCTCGGATGAGCCTGACACTGCTCCAGTCTTCCCCAGTCCTCTTTGGAACTGGACTGCCTAACCCAGCCCCCAGGCCAGAATTTATAGGGGACCTCCCCTGAACTCGGATTTCAGAGTTCCCTCTTCTGGTCTGGAGACAGGGGGTGTTGTGTGCTGTTGGCTTACCTGGTGTGGATACCCTATCTTGCTTCCAAGCATGACCCTACTCCCCAAGGTAGGCAAGACCATTGTGGCAACCGGACTCTGGGGTGCCACATGTGCAGTACGTGACGACACATGCCGGAGGCATGGACATATGGAGACCAATGTTGATCTACGGCCACTTTCACAAGTCTGGGTTTCAGTTCAGACCAAGTTTCCATGTGGAGCAGATGCATATCCATGTGCTCCACATGGAGACATGTCCACTTTTGGCAGGCAGCACAGACCCGCGGACCCATTCAGGTCAATTGGTCTGTGCAAAAATTGTTCTGCACACAGATGTCATCAGTGTAACATCAGTGTGCATGGACATTAGCTGAAAAATAAAGAATTTCATACTCACCAGTTTCCAGTGATGTCTTGTCCCTCTCACTTCTGGGGCCGCTCATTAGTCACGTGAAATATTCACTGCACTGAGAGCTGCAGTGGCCCCAGAAGTGAGAGAGGCAACAACGCCGAAGACAAGGGAGTATACAATGACATGCTGTCCGTGTGAAGTCACCCGGATAGCACATGGACAGCACACGCATGGCCCACCATGCATGTCACGTGTATACACGCCCACCATCAAAAATGGCCTGTCTCACGTGTGTGTTTTGCTTGGATGTGTGCAACAAGTTTAACTTCTTTACGACCAATGACGAGTATACTCGTCATGAAAAGATGTCAGTTCCCGCATCATGACGAGTATACTCGTCATGGCTTTGAACTGTCACTGCTCCTAAACGAACAGTGACAGCTCAAATCTAAAAGCTGTCAGTGACAGCCAAGGGTTAGGGCAGAGGTGTGGGCACCCCTGTTAACCCCTTCACCCCCCTCCCCCACCGCAATCACTCTTATCTGCGGGCGGGTTGCACCGCAGCCGCCGGCCATGAGCTGATGCTCCAGCTCCCCCTGTGTCCTGTCCCCGCCCCCTGTGTCCAGCTCCCCCTGTGTCCTGTAGCCCCCCCCTGTGTCCTGAGCCCCCTGTGTCCTGTCCCCGTCCCCTGTGCAGCCCCTCCTGTGTCCTGTCCCCGTCCCCTGTGCAGCCCCTCCTGTGTGCGGTCCCTGTCCCCTGTGCAGCCCCTCCTGTGTCCTGTCCCCGCCCCCTGTGTCCAGCTCCCCCTGTGTCCTGTAGCCCCCCCCCTGTGTCCTGAGCCCTCTGTGTCCTGTCCCCGTCCCCTGTGCAGCCCCCCCTGTCTCCCGTCCATCCCCGCCCTCCACCTTGCACAGTTTGTTTGCCGGCGGGCTTCTGCGCCCACCGGCAAAGCTGCAGGGCCCCCTCCTCCTCCCTGCTGGTCCCCAGCCCCCGGGACTCGGTCCCCAGCCCCCGATCCCTGGTCCCCAGCCCCGCTCGCCTATCCCGATTCCCGGCGGGCTGCACGCTCGGTGCACCCGCCCGCACCGTCGGGCCTCCTCTGCAGTGTGGCTCCTCCTCTTCTCAGGGGCTCCTCCTCCTCATCGCTGGGTAAGTATGAATGAATGAATGAAAGAATGAAAGAATGAATGAATGAATGGATGGATGGATGGATGGATGGGTGGATGGATGGGTGGATGGATGGATGGATGGGTGGGTGGATGGATGGATGGATGGGTGGATGGATGGATGGATGTGTGCGTGCGTGGATGTGCGTGTGTGGATGTGTGTGCGTGGGTGTGTGCATGCGTGGATGTCAGCACGTGGATGTGCGTACGTGGATGTGCGTACGTGGATGTGCGTACGTGGATATGCATGTGTGGATGTGTGTGCGTGGTTGTGTGCATGCGTGGATGTGCGTACGTGGATGTGCGTACGTGGATGTGCGTACGTGGATGTGCGTGCGTGGATGTGCGTACGTGGATGTGCGTGTGTGAATGTGCGTGCGTGGATGTGTGCGTACGTGGATGTGGATGTACGTGGATGTGTGTGTGGATGTACGTGGATGTCAGCATGCGTGCGTGGATGTGTGCATGCGTGGATGTGCGTGCGTGGTTGTGTGCATGCGTGGATGTGCGTACGTGGATGTGCGTACGTGGATGTGCGTACGTGGATGTGCGTACGTGGATGTGCGTGCGTGGATGTGCGTACGTGGATGTGCGTGTGTGAATGTGCGTGCGTGGATGTGTGCGTACGTGGATGTGGATGTACGTGGATGTGTGTGTGGATGTACGTGGATGTCAGCATGCGTGCGTGGATGTGTGCATGCGTGGATGTGCGTGCGTGGTTGTGTGCATGCGTGGATGTGCGTACGTGGATGTGCGTGCGTGGATGATGGGTGCATAGGTGGATGGATGGGTGCAACAAGGGATCAAGTGTCCTCTTGTTATAGTCTCTGGGATCATAGTTATGGTGCACTGTATAACTGATCATTGTCATACAGTGCACCATAACTCTGACCCCTGAGACTGTAGGAAGAGGACACTTGATCCCTTGCTGCAGTCTCTGGATTGAGCAGAGGCGATCGAGCGTCGTGGGACCTTCGTTGTGGACTACGTCGGAGGCAATCGAGCGTCGTGGGACCTTCGTTGTGGACTACGTCGGATCTTCATAATAAAGATGGAGTCCGAATTTTGTTTGTGTTTTTTTTTCAAATAAAAAGATTTTTCTATGTGTGTATTTTCTGACTATTTACCAGAGATTCCTAATGGCGGGTCTAACATTGGCCCTATATTATGAATCTCGGGCTTAGTGCCAGCTGCCAATAAAAAGCTGGCATTAACCCCTTTATTACCCAGTTTGCCACCGGCACCAGGGCAACTGGAAGAGCATGGGTACAGCGCCAGAAAATGGCGCTTCAATGAATGCACCATTTTCTGGAGCGGCTGCGGGCTGCAATTCGCAGCATGGGGGGCCCAGAACGCTTGGGCCTTTCCATGCTGAGAATTCCAGCCCCCAGCTGCCTAGTTGTACCTGACTGGGCCAAAAATATGGCGGAGCCCTACGTCATTTTTTTTTCTAGAATTAGTTCTAGAAATAAAAAAAAATGGGCTTTGCTGTATTTTTGGTTGCAGCCAGGTACAACGAGGCAGCTGGGGGTTGCTGGCAGTCTGTAGCTGCCAAGTTGTACCTGGCTGGACCAAAAATATGGCGGAGCCCTACGTCATTTTTTTTTCTAGAATTAGTTCTAGAAATAAAAAAAAATGGGCTTCGCTGTATTTTTGGTTGCAGCCAGGTACAGCGAGGCAGCTGGGGGTTGCTGGCAGTCTGTAGCTGCCAAGTTGTACCTGGCTGGACCAAAAATATGGCGGAGCCCTACGTCATTTTTTTTTCTAGAATTAGTTCTAGAAATAAAATAAAGCCTTCGCTGTATTTGTAGCCGGCCATGTACAACTTGGTAGCTGGCTGACTGGAATCCTCAGCGTGGAGAGACTCAAATGTTGTGGGTCCCCCACGCTGCAAATTTCAACCCACAGCCACCCAAGAAAATAGCGCATTCATTAGAGGCGGCATTTTCTGGTGCTGTACCCCAACTCTACCAGTTGCCCTTGTGCTGGTGGCACACGGGTTCTTCATATGCGACATAGTGTCCGCTAACAATTTCAATAGAAAATTAGGTCCAATTGTTAGCGGAAACCATGTCGGGTATGGGGAGCCCCTCCCTGTGTGCCTGAACATTGGAGCTCCCCCACAAGTGACCCCATTTTGGAAACTAGACCCCCGAAGGAACGTATCTAGATGCATAGTGAGCACTTTGAACTCCCAGATGCTTCACAAATTCATCCATAAAAATGAAAAAGCACGTTTTTTTTCCACAAAAAGTTTCTTTTTTCATTTTTACGGATCAATTTGTGAAGCACCTGGGGGTTCAAAGTGCTCACTATGCATCTAGATACGTTCCTTGAGTGGTCTAGTTTCCAAAATGGGGTCACTTGTGGGGGAGCTCCAATGTTTAGGCACATAGGGGCTCTTCATATCCTACAAGGTGTCCGCTAACAATTCCAATTGTTAGCGGACACCATGTCGCGTATGGAGAGCCCCTGTGTGTCTCCACATTGGAGCTCCCCCACAAGTGACCCCATTTTGGAAACTAGACCCCCAAAGGATTATATCTAGATGCATAGTGAGCACTTTGAACCCCCAGATGCTTCACAAATTGATCCGTAATAATGAAAAAAGAAATTATTTGTGGAAAAAATGTGCTTTTTCATTTTTACGGATGAATTTCTGAAGCACCTGGGGGTTCAAAGTGCTCACTATGCATCTAGATACGTTCCTTCGGGGGTCTAGTTTCCAAAATGGGGTCACTTGTGGGGGAGCTCCAATGTGGAGACACATGGGGACCCTCCAAACGCGACATGGTGTCCGCTAACGAATTGAGCTCATTTTCCATTCAAATTGTTAGCGGACACCATGTCGCGTTTGGAGGGTCCCGTGTGTCTCCACATTGGAGCTCCCCCACAAGTGACCCCATTTTGGAAACTAGACCCCCGAAGGAACGTATCTAGATGCATAGTGAGCACTTTGAACTCCCAGATGCTTCACAAATTCATCCATAAAAATGAAAAAAGCACGTTTTTTTCCACAAAAAGTTTCTTTTTTCATTTTTACGGATGAATTTCTGAAGCACCTGGGGGTTCAAAGTGCTCACTATGCATCTAGATACGTTCCTTTGGGGGTCTAGTTTCCAAAATGGGGTCACTTGTGGGGGAGCTCCAATGTGGAGACACATGGGGACCCTCCAAACGCGACATGGTGTCCGCTAACAAATTGAGCTCATTTTCCATTCAAATTGATAGCGGACACCATGTCGCGTTTGGAGGGTCCCCGTGTGTCTCCACATTGGAGCTCCCCCACAAGTGACCCCATTTTGGAAACTAGACCCCCTAAGGAACGTATCTAGATGCATAGTGAGCACTTTGAACCCCCATATGCTTCAGAAATTCATCCGTAAAAATGAAAAAGCACTTTTTTTTCCCACAAAAAATTTATTTTTTCATTATTATGGATCAATTTGTGAAGCATCTGGGGGTTCAAAGTGCTCACTATGCATCTAGATATGTTCCTTTGGGGGTCTAGTTTCCAAAATGGGGTCACTTGTGGGGGAGCTCCAATGCGGAGACACACAGGGACCCTCCAAACGCGACATGGTGTCAGCTAACAATTTGAGCTCATTTTCCATTCAAATTGTTAGCGGACACCATGTCGCGTTTGGAGGGCCCCGGTGTGTCTCCACATTGGAGCTCCCCCACAGGTGACCCCATTTTGGAAACTAGACCCCCTAAGGAAGGTATCTAGATGCATAGTGAGCACTTTGAACCCCCAGATGCTTCACAAATTCATTCATAAAAATTAAAAAAACACTTTTTTTTCACAAAAAAATTCTTTTTGCCTACATTTTTTCAGTTTCACATGGGCAAAGGGATAAAATACATCCCAAAATTTGTTGGGCAATTTCTCCTGAGTACACCGATACCTTATATGTGGTCATAAACCACTGTTTGGGCGCACGGCAGGGCTCAGAAGTGAAGGAGCGCCATTTCACTTTTTGAACGGAAAATTGGCTCTAAAATTCAAATTGCGCTCCCTCCCTTCTGAGCCCTGCCGTGCGCCCAAACAGTAGTTTATGACCACATATGAGGCATCGATGTACTCAGGAGAAATTGCCCAACAAATTTTAGGATGCATTTTATCCTGTTGCCCATGTGAAAATGAAAAAATTGAGGCTAAAAGAACATTTTTGTTACAAAAATTAAAATGTCCATTTTTTCCTTCAACATTATTTTAGTTCCTGTGAAGCACCTGAAGGGTTAATAATCTTCTTCAATATAGTTTTGAGTAGCTTGAGGGGTGCAGTTTTTGGAATGGTGTCACTTTTGGGTGTTTTCTGTCATGTACACCCCTCAAAGGGACTTCAAATGTGATGTGGTCACTAAAAAATTGGTTTTGTAAATTTTGCTGGAAAAATGAATAATTGCTGATGAACTTTGAACCCTTATAACGTCCTACCAAATTTTTTTTTTCTTCCAAAATTGTGCTGATGTGAAGTAGACATGTGGGACATGTTATTTATTAACTATTTTGTGGCACATAACTCTCTGGTTTAGCAGAATAAAAATTAAAAATTTGAAAATTGCTAAATTTTCAAAATTTTTGCCAAATTTTTTATTTTTTCACAAATAAACGCAAAAATTATCGACCTAAATTTAATACTAACATGAAGCCCAATATGTCACGAAAAAACAATCTCATAATCGCTAGGATCCGTTGAAGCGTTCCAGAGATATTACCTCATAAAGGGAGAGTGGTCAGAATTACAAAAAATGGTCTGGTCATTAAGCTGCAAAGTGACTCGGTCCTTAAGGGGTTAAGGGGTACAGTCTGAGCTGTATCTCTCACGTTTTTTTGCAATTTCTCTAAACATTGTACAGTCTGAACCTAAGGTAAATTAATAAGGATTAGAGATTAAAGTTCTAAATTTTGTTCATGCCAAAAACAAGTCAGGAGCAGTTGGAGTATTGGAACGAGTTCATATTTGTGATAATCGAAAATAACTTTGCTTTGCAAATTTGATGACATTCTCTTTGTACAGTATCAATAGAATTGCTTGTACAATACTTTATGAATTCATGTATTCAAATGAAATAGTATAAACAGTGGGATTTGAACATATGTATGATATTCAATGTTAAGATGTAATCACTTTTCAACTCTTTGATTCACGATTCTCCTCCAATCATACACTTGTCTGACATGATTTGCAGTCGTGACTTGTGACAACTTTGTTGTTCATCTAAACCATTATTTGCCTTTGTAAATTAATACTTAAGGCCTGGCTACATAATATTCACTTATCATAAGATTGTCAACTGTCTTTAATGTTTTCCAACTAGTAAATAATCTTTCTCACTATAGAATGATGGACATTAAATTGCATGTAAATGACCGTATAACCATTCCTCAATTTATGGACATCAGCAATTGCTTCTTCAACACCATTGTGATGTCTTTTCTCTATGGCATTGTGTTAATAAATCACTCATTGCTCCAGACCAGCAAACTGACGAAACTTTTGCTTTTATAAAGATGGTCACACCTGCTGATGAGCAATTTTAACACACTGATCCTGCATTTTGGCCTAGTTTTTATTAAATAAATAATGTTACATATGTTCAAGTTGCTTTTTTGGTGCTTTTTCATGCAGCAATACCGACTGTCTTGACAGTAAACACAATTTGGGCAATAATTGTCCATTCAGGTGTCTTACATTCCGCTCAGTTTATGACATATGATGACGTATTGGGCAGCGATCTCCACTGTTGATTCCTCTGCCCCTAGTAGGATGCAGAGTTTCCATTCCTCGTCCATGTATGGGAAGTCCGGGTTGTGAATGGAAAGTCTCAGGAAGTGGGAGGGCCTCACTGCTGAGTATTTGGTGCAGAAAGTGTGCCTCGTCCTCCAATGCCCCCGGCTGGCAGTGCTGGCACAGTCTGTTCTCGCATGGCTTGTATGTTTGTCGGTGTGGCCCTGTTTCAACCTCTAGGCTGTGGGCACTCAGTCTGTACAGACTCAGGGTCTGCCTGTCTTTGGGGTGGTGTAACCTCTCCAGATATGGGACCAGAGTATAGTCCCTCCGCAGTGACCAGTAGATAGTGAGTTTCTGGGCGTTCTCTAATTCACTCTGCCAATCCTCTATACATTGCATCTTGAAGCTCTCTGAGATCCCTTTTATTTATGTTTTTGTCAGAGGGTGTTGCTGACTTTGGCAGCAAGGGTTCATGGCTTGCTCTGGGCTTTGGCTCAGTAGGGCTTTATGATGGTAGGAGCTGGCGTTGCTGTTCCGTATGTGCGCCTGGTGTGATAGCGCCCTCTTGTGTATAGTTAGCCATAAGGGTAAATGGCCCAACTCTGCCCGACAGGCTATGTTGAAGGTGCTGTGATATACTTGTATTTAATAAGCTGAGCTAAAATATTTGCAATATTTTAAATTCTCCACAATTAATTCTCTATGGTACCAGCATACAATTCCAATAGATAAGTTGTGGTTTATATTTTAAAATCACCTATATAGAAAATCAGTGTCTTTGCAAATATTAAGAGTTAACGTTTTACTAAAAACGCATGGTGGCTTTGGTGGCTTATTTTTTTCAAAAACTGTGAAAGTCCAGTATGAGTTGTGTGGCATCATAGTTTAGCTGCATTGAAAAGAATGGGATTGGGCAGGAATTCCAGACTAAACCTGTGGACAGGGATGACACTAATTTTGGAAGAAAGTGCTTAAAGTTTTCTTAATCATGTATAACCCCTTTAAACTATCCATTTATGTACAGTTTGTGTAGATCACTCATTCACACTTATATTTATATGTGATCTGAGTTTGCTCATGCTCAAATGAAATCAATAGCCTTCCTAGCTGATCGCATCAATGTTATTTTATTTTGGCAATGGTTTAAAAGGTCAAATCTTGACCTTGAGCCGTCTTGATAAGACTCCTCGGTGTATGCAGGACCAGTTCTCCATTTGGATTATGCCCACACTCTTCTCTTTAGCCTTTTATGTTTTGTTTTCATTGTTTGTACAATGTTATAATTCTGTTGACAGTGAGAATTACATGTGTAGGTTTTATCCAAGTGTTGCTTCCAGTGAGAATTGTGAAATATTTTCATTTCAGGTAAGAGCAAGATCCTCCAATATAAAGCTTCCAACTGGGAATAATAACCTCATTGACTTAATGAGGAGAATTGATTACCTGTAACCCTCCAGCAAATAACACTTACACAACTGATTCCATGACAGCAGACAACTAATTAAGAGTTCAAATACCAACATATGTACTCATTAAGATATGATTGTTTAAGTGTGTAATTCATGCGGACAATTCACATTTTAGGTGAAAATTAGTTCCAAACTAAACTGAAATTACGGCTATTGAACTAGAATAGAGTTTATTCTAATAAGTAGATACAACTGCAATAAATAAAATGCACATCTTAAAGTCATTAAATTATTAGATCATTTGTCAGCTTCAGTTTCTACTATTATCTTTTCCTGAAAGTAAGCTTTAACAGGATTTTTGGGTCTTTTTGGAGTATGCTTAAAATATAAACCCTACTACAAAAATAAGACATAGTTGTGGATCATCCTACTGATATCATCCTCAATTAAGGCATGGGCAGCCCTTTCAGGATATATGACTTTTATTGGTGTACGTTGCCCGGTTGTGTTGCTGTAAGCCCTAAAGTTTATAGTCACATGTCGGCTAGTTAATAAAATGAATATTCACCCCCTTCCTGTGCCCATAATACCAGCTAGCACTCTGCAGGAATCAGTGATTGGCACATGTATTAATAAAAAAATATATAAAATATAAAAAAATATATTCACCCCCTTCACCCACCCATAATCCCACTCACCCCTCTGCTGGCATCATTTACTGGAATTTGTGTTAATGAAAAAATGAATATTCACCCCTGCCCATTATCCCACCCACCGTGCCAGCATCAGTGATTGGAAATTGGGTGTTAAAGAAAAAATTAATGTTCACCCCTTCCCCTGCCTGAAAGCTCCCCCCCCCCCACGAGAATCAGTGATTGGAAATTGTGTTAATAAAAACATGAATATTCATCCTTTCCCTACCCATAATCCCACCCACCCTTCTGCCGGGATCAGCCATTAGGACTTGAATATTCACCCCTTTCCCTGCCCAAAATCCTGCCTGCCAGCATCAGTGATTGGAACTTATGTTAATGAAAAAAATAATATTCACCCCTTTCTCTGCCTATAATTCTGCCCACTCCTCTGTGATAGGAACTTGAGTTAATTAAAAATGTATTATTCACCCTGTATCCCACACACCTCTCTTTATTCAGTTACACTGCTTTATTACAGCCCGCACCGCAATGCTCGGCCTGGCTGGAATGCTTGAGCATGGCTGCATAGAAATATATGTTGACATGGTCAGGAGAGCTGCCAGTAGTCAGTGCGAGCATACCACTGTGGTCCTAGGGCATTAATATGGAAGTCCGAGTGAATTACTGACACTGGCGCACAGGAGTGGGCAGGGTAAGTGGGTAAATCTAAATTTTTTAATTAACACAAGTTTCAATCACTAATGCCACCATAGAGATGGCAGGATTATGGGCGGGGGTTGACTACTCATTTTTCCTTAACGTGCCACTCAATCAATGACATCAATACAAAATATAAAACATCCCCCAAAATAAGTCCTAGCATGTCTTTTGGAGCCAAAAATATTATAACATCCTCTTATAAATTTTGGGGGAACACAGAGGTTTTTGTTTCAGTTGCATTGCTAACCATTTTTTAAGTATTTAATTTTGTTTCTACACCAATGAAATATTTTATTCATTGTTAAACCCAGTGGCATAACTTCAGACCCAGGGGCCCCGATGCGAAAGCTCCAACGGGGCCCCCAATTATTACAAATTAATAGCATTAGGGACTTATGGGGCCCCCATAGGCTGCAGGGCCCGGGTGCGATCGCAACCCCTGCACCTGTTGTATTTACGCCCCTGGTTTAACCTCTTTATGACTATCTTATTTTTAATTTTACGCTTATGTTTTTCCTCCCCTCATTCTAAGAGAAATAACATTTATTTTTCCATTGATATAGCTAACTGAAAGCTTGTTTTCTGCAGTACGAATAGTAGTTTTAACTATTTCCACGCATTTTACCATACCATGTACTGTAATCAGGAAAAAAATCCAAGTGTAGTGGAATTATAAAAATAAATAACGTTTTTCCATTGTGTTTCAAATTTTGTCTTTATGGCATTTTTGTGCAGTTAAAATGACCTGGTACCATGATTCTCCAGGTCAATAAGGATGTGACAATACCTGTGCCGCTTTTTGCATTGTAGTATAAAAAAAATCAGAAATTTGTAAAACGATCCTGGGGACAATTTACATATTTCCCAGAGGAGCATTATGGCTATAAGTCTCCTCATTGCTCTCCATAAGGAGAATAGCTGTTCCCCCAGACCTCGTCTTAAGCCGGCTTCACACCACGGTTTTTAAGCTGTCAGGCTGTGTCCGGTGTTTTGCAGGAATCACTGGACACAGCCTGATATCTCCGGAAAAACAGAGCCGGAGGCAAATATGCCCTCCCATCCTGTTTTGTGCCAGAATCTGCAGTTCGTGGCTGCTGGAGCTGTCCCTTGCTGAAATGTCAGGATCGCGGCTTGCGGGGAGTTAGCCGTGGTTCTGAAATCTCAGCCGGGAGTTCTCCACGATGCTGAAGTTAAGCTCCGGCTGGCACTGAACTACAGCACCCGGCATCCATGAGCCAGATCTGATTTTCTGTCAGATCCAGCGCGATCCGGCATCCATAGACTCCCATGCTAGGGGGAGCCTGATCGCACCGGATCCGGGAGGATCTGGTTTTGTTTAACTTTTTGCCCCGGACACAAAAATGCTGCAGGCTTTTGTGTCTGGGGCAAAAATCGAATGCAGCCTGATGCTGCCGAACAGGGACAAAACCGGATGGCATATCACAGCCATCCGGCCCTATCTGGCACTATAGGGCTACATTTTGTCCAAAATTGGGTCCGGGGCTGTCAGGTTCACACCGGACAGCCCCGGACCCGTAAAAAACGTGGTGTGAAGCCAGCCTGTGTGAAGCCTCTCATACAGACAGATTAGAATTTCCACACACTGCACGGATGAGGGGCAATCACCCCAAAACGCAGTGTCTGCAGTTTGGGGTTTTTAATCTGGCACAAATCCTAAGTCATATTAAAAGGCTTGTTAACACTAGAAGTCCCAGAAATTTCGAGCTCCCCCTTGAAGTCCCGAAAGAGGGTCAAATGACCCTGAGTCCACACTGAATAGAACTAACTAGAAACTAAATGGCTAACTCAATGGAAAACAACAACCTCCTGTTGTGCGACAGTAATGGCTTTAATTACAGAACAAAAGACGGTGATTAGAGGATGTTAGCTAAATCCTTCAGGTCATTCCACCCATCTCTGGGTTCCAAAGGTAGAAATGCTACATGACCCCTCTCTGGGACTTCTAGTGTTAAAGAGTCAATTCTGACTTTTAGGATTGCTTCCTTTATTAAGTGGCGCTAGAGTTTGTCTACTTCTCCACTGAGGTGACAATTTGTTTAAATATATCCTGTAGTTCTTCTTTATTTTTCTGTCAATGGAGTTGTTTGAGAACCTATCTTTAGCATTCTAAACTGATTTTTTTTATTGTAGTGCATTCGATTTATTGATTGCTTTATATTGAATTTTGGGGTATACCAAACAGGTAAACAGGTATAGAAAAACAGTCTTGCAAAGCTAATTGTGTATTAAGGTAATTTTGTTAACAAAATTAAATCTTGCTTCCCAAAAAGTATGTATCAAAAAATGCCGGTTAAGTAAACACACAGAAAGGAAAATCCAGCAAAAGACCACAGTATTGTTGTGGTGTATACTATTGTGAAATTATGACAATAAAACCATTATGCAAAAAGATAAATCTGAATTTTTTTTTAAATTAAAAGCTCTATTTTCTCCCCTAGACAAAACTGATGTAACAATAAATGAATTGGTCGGTACATGATTAGAAAGCAAAATGTGGCAACAGTCCACCGTATTGTTTTGTCATGTATGGTTGGCATATCAGATTGGCAAGACTGGTATTAAAAAAAAATTAAATGTCAATATTTTTTTAAACCTCTCTCTTTTTATAAAGAAAAATTCAATCCCTCTCCTCAAAAAGGACGTATAAGAAATTCTAGATAGTTATTTGTCTAAAAGCAAGCACCTACAACAGTGCATTGTATTGGTGTGTTTGGACAAATGTCAAATTTGATTATTAAAACAAATGTGCAAAATGAAAACAAATTTACTACCATGCAAATTTTATTATTATTTATTGTAGCGACATTTATTCCATGGCGCATTACATGTGAAAAGGGGCATACATAGAAAAGTACAATATTTATGAACAATACAAAGCACACACAGGTACAGGAGGAGTGAGGACCCTGCCCACGAGGGCACAGTGTACAAGAGATGAGTGAGAATACAGTAGATGAGGAGAGAGGACCCTGTTGATGAAGGCTCACAGTCTACAAGGGATGGGTGAGGATACAGTAGGTGAGGAGAGAGGACCCTGCTCACGAGGGCGCACAGTCTACAAGGGATGGGTGAGAATACAGTAGGTGAGGAGAGAGGACCCTGCCAGCGAGGGCTCACAGTCTACAAGGGATGGGTGAGGATACAGTAGTTGAGGAGAGACGACCTACTGATGAAGACTCACAGTCTACAAGGATGGGTGAGGATACAGTAGTTGAGTAGAGAGGACCTATTGATGAAGACTCACAGTCTACAAGGATGGGTGAGGATACAGTAGTTGAGTAGAGAGGACCCTGCCCACGAGGGCTCACAGTCTACAAGGGATGGGTGAGGATACAGTAGGTGAGGAGAGAGGACCTACTGATGAAGGCTCACAGTCTACAAGGGATGGGTGAGGATACAGTTGGAGAGGGTAGAGCTGGTCTTGTGGTGGTTTAGTGAACTGTGACTCACTGTAGCTTGTAGGCTTGTCGTAAGAGGTGGGTCTTCAGGTTCCTTTTGAAGGTTTTCATGCTAGGCGCGGGTCTGATTTGTTGGAACAGAGAATTCCAGAGTGTGGGGGAAGCATGGGAGATATTTTGTATGCAGTTGTGGGAAGAAAAAATAAGAGGGGAGTAGAGAAGGAGATCTTGATCAGGTTGCGAGTAGGTACTGTGAGACCCATGTCATAGATGTATGGAGGAGACAAATTGAGGATGACTTTGTATGTCGTGATAAGGGTTTCTGAAGTGCGGCCTGTCTCACGTGTGTGTTTTGCTTGGATGTGTGCAACAAGTTTAAGGGGTACAGTCTGAGCTGTATCTCTCACGTTTTTTTGCAATTTCTCTAAACATTGTACAGTCTGAACCTAAGGTAAATTAATAAGGATTAGAGATTAAAGTTCTAAATTTTGTTCATGCCAAAAACAAGTCAGGAGCAGTTGGAGTATTGGAACGAGTTCATATTTGTGATAATCGAAAATAACTTTGCTTTGCAAATTTGATGACATTCTGTTTGTACAGTATCAATAGAATTGCTTGTACAATACTTTATGAATTCATGTATTCAAATGAAATAGTATAAACAGTGGGATTTGAACATATGTATGATATTCAATGTTAAGATGTAATCACTTTTCAACTCTTTGATTCACGATTCTCCTCCAATCATACACTTGTCTGACATGATTTGCAGTCGTGACTTGTGACAACTTTGTTGTTCATCTAAACCATTATTTGCCTTTGTAAATTAATACTTAAGGCCTGGCTACATAATATTCACTTATCATAAGATTGTCAACTGTCTTTAATGTTTTCCAACTAGTAAATAATCTTTCTCACTATAGAATGATGGACATTAAATTGCATGTAAATGACCGTATAACCATTCCTCAATTTATGGACATCAGCAATTGCTTCTTCAACACCATTGTGATGTCTTTTCTCTATGGCATTGTGTTAATAAATCACTCATTGCTCCAGACCAGCAAACTGACGAAACTTTTGCTTTTATAAAGATGGTCACACCTGCTGATGAGCAATTTTAACACACTGATCCTGCATTTTGGCCTAGTTTTTATTAAATAAATAATGTTACATATGTTCAAGTTGCTTTTTTGGTGCTTTTTCATGCAGCAATACCGACTGTCTTGACAGTAAACACAATTTGGGCAATAATTGTCCATTCAAGTGTCTTACATTCCGCTCAGTTTATGACATATGATGACGTATTGGGCAGCGATCTCCACTGTTGATTCCTCTTCCCCCAGTAGGATGCAGAGTTTCCATTCCTCGTCCATGTATGGGAAGTCCGGGTTGTGAATGGAAAGTCTCAGGAAGTGGGAGGGCCTCACTGCTGAGTATTTGGTGCAGAAAGTGTGCCTCGTCCTCCAATGCCCCCGGCTGGCAGTGCTGGCACAGTCTGTTCTCGCATGGCTTGTATGTTTGTCGGTGTGGCCCTGTTTCAACCTCTAGGCTGTGGGCACTCAGTCTGTACAGACTCAGGGTCTGCCTGTCTTTGGGGTGGTGTAACATGTGAAAAGGGGCATACATAGAAAAGTACAATATTTATGAACAATACAAAGCACACACAGGTACAGGAGGAGTGAGGACCCTGCCCACGAGGGCACAGTGTACAAGAGATGAGTGAGAATACAGTAGATGAGGAGAGAGGACCCTGTTGATGAAGGCTCACAGTCTACAAGGGATGGGTGAGGATACAGTAGGTGAGGAGAGAGGACCCTGCTCACGAGGGCGCACAGTCTACAAGGGATGGGTGAGAATACAGTAGTTGAGGAGAGACGACCTACTGATGAAGACTCACAGTCTACAAGGATGGGTGAGGATACAGTAGTTGAGTAGAGAGGACCTATTGATGAAGACTCACAGTCTACAAGGATGGGTGAGGATACAGTAGTTGAGTAGAGAGGACCCTGCCCACGAGGGCTCACAGTCTACAAGGGATGGGTGAGGATACAGTAGGTGAGGAGAGAGGACCTACTGATGAAGGCTCACAGTCTACAAGGGATGGGTGAGGATACAGTTGGAGAGGGTAGAGCTGGTCTTGTGGTGGTTTAGTGAACTGTGACTCACTGTAGCTTGTAGGCTTGTCGTAAGAGGTGGGTCTTCAGGTTCCTTTTGAAGGTTTTCATGCTAGGCGCGGGTCTGATTTGTTGGAACAGAGAATTCCAGAGTGTGGGGGAAGCATGGGAGATATTTTGTATGCAGTTGTGGGAAGAAAGACTCTGGGCAATGCAAAGCCAGTGAAGGGAATGGCAGAGAGGAGAGACTGGGAAAAAGCTTGGAGACAGGTGGATTAGTCGGGCTGCAAAGTTTAGGATAGATTGGAGAGGTGCAAGAATGGTAGAGGGAAGGCCAGAGAGTATTTACATTTTGGGAGGTATACAAGTGAGTATAACTGGATTTGTTCTGAATTTACATTTGTATTTAAAAACAAAAAATATTCATCATCTTTACAAAAGAATTGCACAAGAAATGCAAAAACTGAGAACATTTGTTTGCTTGTCACTTGTCATAAGTAAGCATGCACATTTTTTCTTGCTGAAACTAATTTCATCTTTTTTCTCTTTAGCAGACTAATATGAGCTCAGGGTATTGCACTGGCTGTCTACATTCTAGTACTTGAAGAGTGAAAAAACGTTCAATTCATAGGCAGCAGGCAGGGGTAGGATTAAAATTTTTAACAACAGGTTCTGTGTTTGGTGTAGGGAAACCACACCCATTTTAAAGCCACACTCATTTTAAAGCCACACCCAGCACTCATTTTAAGCCAAACCCATTGCTGAAACATGTATGAATAAGGATGCAATAGGATGGTTGTTAAAAATCAAAGCGATATTGGAACCAAGTGTGAATCTAACCTCTTTGCTGCCTAAGGCGAGTTTCAAAATGGCGCCCCCCTTAGTAAATTTTTTAAATCTGTGGAAATAAATCTGGTGCATACAGATTTATATCTATCATGTAAAAATAAGTAAAATAGTGGACATTTTAATTTAAAGAAATAGAAAAAAGTTGTCCAAACACAAGAATGTCAGCGACATCACACACACATACAAGAACCACAAAGAAGAATCCAGAACAAGGATCATTAATACAATGGCAGCTTGCCACAAGCTACAGACACACAATGATGGCGGCAGAGTGGTGGTCCTAAGGCAGACATAGTCCTTCATCCTTATAGCACAGGAGGCAGCACTGATTTCCAACCTATTATCTCTGGCACATGCCTACAAAACTCTGGGTGGCTCCAAAGTGGCGGTTTCCTGGCACTAACTAGTCAGACATATCCACCATGCCACACAGTCCACACATTACATACAAGGACCTGCAGTCTGAGCATCAACAAGCCTCCACAGCACTAAGCTGGTAAAATGGCGCGTCTTCCCCAACAGACCGCACCTCCTTCTCCAGTCCTCCATTTAGTGTAGTGCACCCCCACAGTCCTCCATATAGATAGTATACTGCACCCCCATAGTCCTCCTATATTATATTTCCCTTTACATAGTTTCCCAATAGTGTACTCACTGATTAAAAATAAAATAAATATTCACCTCTCTTCTCGCTGCTCCGGTCTCCTCAGCATCTGCTCTGCCGCTCTGTAAGTCTCAGTACAGCAGAGGTCAGTGATGACATCATCGTGCCCCACCATGCTGAACTGCAGATGGCAGACAGCGGCGGCCAGGTCTCTGGAGAAGAATGCTGCTGGCAGAGGTAGCCAGGGCTATAGGAGCAGGAGCAGCATCCCCGGGGGGCTACTGCTTGTACACACACCTTGTACGCATACAGCTCCACTCCATACACGTCGTACACACTCGCCTCTGCTCCATACACCTCATACACACTTGGCTCAACTCCGTACACCTCGTACACATGCGGCTCCGCTGCATACACCTTGTACACACACAGCTCAGCTCCATGCACCTCGTGCACACACGGCTCACTCCGTACACCTCATATTCACACGGCTCCGCTCCATACACCTCGTACACACACGCGGCTCAGCTCCGTACACCTTGTACACACTCGGCTCCGCTCCGTACCCCTTGTACACATGCGGCTCCACTCCGTACACCTGGTACACACGCGACTTTGCTCCATATACCTCGTACACACACGGCTCCGCTCCATACACCTCGTACACACACGGCTCCGCTCCATACACCTCGAACACACGCGACTCTGCTCCATACACCTCATACACACATAGCTCTGCTCCGTACACCTCGTTCACTCTTGGCACAGTACAACTCATACACACATGGCTCCGCGTCCGGGGGGACATCGGGGAGCGATGAGAGCAGAGTGTCCAGCTGCGGCTGACAGATCTCTGCTCTTGATCTTCCCGTTTCCGAGAGCCGGTTGCTGTTTTAACAATCGGCTCCAGCGAACCAGAGGGAACTGGGCGCAACCCAGCTCTGGCAACAGGATAAGGTCCAAGCCCTCCTTGCATGCAGTTGAAATCAGAACTTTACATGCAGTATATAAAAAGACACATACTGAATGCATGTTTCTCTCATTATCTGACATGAAATCAGAATAAACCTGTCCCATTTTAGGTCAATTAGGATTATCATAATTATTTATATTTGTTAAATGCCAAAATTAAGAGAAAAAATGTTTTAAGGAATTTTTATTACTTTCTGCAAAGTCACAAGTTTACATACACTATGATTACTTCGCCTTTAAACAATTTGGGACAGCCCATATGATAATGTCATGTGTTTGGAAGCTTCTCCTTTGGTCCCCCATGTGCATATCATCCCCAATAAAAAGCAAAGACCTAGTGAAGATGATGGCGGAAGCTGATAAGATTGTGTCTATCCACAGTGAAAAGAGTAGCAACATGGGTTGAAAGGCCACTCTGCCAGGAAGAAGCAACTACTCCAAAAGAAACATTAAAAAGCCAGATTAATGTTTGTAAATGCACAAAGGAACAAAAACTTACATTTTTGGAGATATGTCCTGTGGTCTGACAAACTAAAATTGAACTGTTTGGCCATTATGACCTTCGTTACCTTTGGAGGAAAAAGGGAGAAGCTTGGAAGCCTATGAACACCATCCCAACTGTGAAACATGGGGGTGTCAGCATTATCGTTTGGGGTGATTTTGCTGCAAGAGGGACTGGTGCCCTTCACAAAAAGGATGGCATCATGAGGAAAAAAGATTATGTGGCAATATTAAAGCAATATCTCAATACATTAGCCAGGAAGTTAAAGCTTGGGCAGAAATGGGTCTTCCAAATGGATAATAGCCCAAAGCATACTGCCAAACTAGTTACAAAATGGCTTAAGGATAACAAAGTCAATGTTTTGGAGTGGCCATCACAAAGCCCTGATGTCAAACCTATTGAAAATGTGTGGCACAGCTGAAAAGGCAGGTGCGAGTATGAAGACCTACAAACATGGCTCATTTACACCAGTTCTGTCAGGAGGAATGGGCCCAAATTCCTACCACTGATTTTGAGAAGCGTGTGGATGGATATCGAAAACATTTGACCCAAGTTATACAGTTTAAGGGCAATGGTACCAAAAACTATTGAAATGTATGTAAACTTGTGACTTTGTAGAATGAAATAAAATGCATTTAAACACTCTCTCTCTCAATTATTATAATTTGGTAAATATTAATAAATATGGTAATCCTAATTGACCTAAAATGGGAAAGGTTTATTCTGATTTCATGTCAGATAGTGAGAAAAACATGCATATTTGTCTTTTTATATAGTGTATGTAAATTTCTGGTTTCAACTGTATATCACTGATTAAGGCTGGCTTCACACCACGGTTTTTACCATCCTGTTCTGTTCGTTTTTAAAAGAACAGAACAGGATCGTTTTTAGCCTCCCATGTATCCCTATGGTACCGGATTGGTCATAAATGATGGGGCAACCTGATCAGCTGATGGGTCACATGACAGCATCAGCACGGTTTAAACCATGCTGATGCGGGCATGTCAACCATCAGCTAATCGGGTTGCCTCACCCTTTCCCGGTCAGCTGATTATGGTCCTTTAGCCATTGTAGGTGGATACATCATGGGACACTCAGTAGACAGGTGAGAATTTATTTTTTTATTTTTAACCATTCCTTTATTTAATTTCACTCTAGCAGTGTATGTAGATACAATGCTAAAGTGAAAGTGAACAGCGCAGACACCACTTGCCTGTGCTTTGCAGGCTCGGCTCCCCCCAACTCTTTCTGTGTATGTGTCCATCAAAATCCCGGATCCCAACACAAAAATAGCATCCAGAATTTACAATCCGGGCCTGTCCGTTCCTGTCAGTGGGGTCTTGAAAAAAATAGGATCCCACGGACAGGAACAAAACCGTAGTGTGAAACCACCGGAAACAAACTGAGCCTTTTGCTCTTGTCACATCTCCTATCTCTCTCTCCCACTATTAAATTAATCCAGGAGTGGACACTGCCCTTGTGCAGGATTTATGTTCCACTCCCCCAACACCAACAAGCCTGACCTACATAAATGCACGCACAGTTAGATGTATATTTATATTAACCACAATATAATAAAATATGAAGATACCCATTTACACATTATACATGTGCACATGCACAAAAACATTAATGAATCTAATATAAAGCTGAGTGTGTGTATGTGTATGTGTGTCCACTAAAGGAATTTGCACTGTTGCATTTACAATCACAAAATTTTGCACACACCCCGGTGACTCATGGAATGTCACACTATGTTTTGAGGGGAAGTTTTAACCTGTCGCTTTACAGTCATTCACTAAATAAATGCCTAATTACTGTTTGTTTGTGTCAGATAATAGGTACTGAATTGGCCTATAGTAACAAATCACAGCTCATCTTCTGATTGGCTCCTATAGGCAATGAAGGACATTCAAGGTATAAGACAGCTTTTTCATGTCTGTGAAACATTCAGGGAAGCTGTTGAAGACAAGGACTTTGGGAAAATGCCGCACACTGGGACATGACTCTCAGTGAAGCAGCAGCCACACAATCCCCAAAGCGACTAAGACACCTCTTTGTCATTCTTCTAACATTCTGCCGCACACAGTATACAGCAGGAGGTCACACACAGCCCCCAGTATACAACAGGAGGCCACACACAGCACCCAGTATACAGAAGAAGGTCACACACAGCCCCCAGTATACAACAGGATGTTACGCACAGCCCTCATTATACAACAGGAGGCCACATACAACCCTATATACAGCAAGAGGTCACATACAGACCCCAATATACAGCAAGAGGCTGCACACATCCCCCAGTATACAGCAGGAGGCCACAGAAACCCCAGTATACAGCAGGAGGCCACACACAGCCCCCAGTATGAATCTGGAGGTCACACAAAACCCCCAGTATACAGCATGAGACCCGCACACAGCCCTCAATATACAGCAGTAGTCCACACACAGCCCCCAGTATATACAGCAGGAGGTCTCACACAGCTTCCAGTACAGCAGGAGGCCACACACAGTCTCTAATATACAGCAGAAGTCTACACAGCCCCCAGTATTACAAAAGGAGGCTGCACAAGTCCAGTATACAGCATGAGGCCACACACAACCCCCAGTATACAGCAGAAGTCTACATACAGCACCCAGTATACAGTAGAAGGCTACACACAAACCCGAGTAAAGAGCAGTAGTCTACATACAGCCCCCAGTATACAGCAGGAGGTCACACAATGCCCTTAATATACAGCAGGAGTTCACAACTGTGTCTGGAGGGCAGTGACGTCACGATGGTGGCGGGTTCTGTGGCTGTGGGTACAGGCTTGTGAGCAATGCTGTCCTTTATTTGGAGGATGGTGACAGGGTCGTCTCCAGCCTGTGCGAAAGTGTTTCACTGGACCCTTTTAACAATTCATGATTATTATAAAACCTGTGGGCTGTATACATACAATCCCCCTCGTACTCTTTCTTTCTCCCCATTGCACGCTCTGACCCCTTGTGTGCTGTCTCTTTTCCCTTTGCAATGTTTCCCCATGGGCTCTTCTGTCCTTTTGTGAGCTGTCTCTTCCCCTGTGCTGTCTTCTCCTCTCAGGTGCTCTCTTCTTTGATCTGTCACCCCGTGTTCTGTTTCTCTCCCCCGTGCACTCTCCCCCTGTTTGCTGTCTTTTGCCCTTGTGTGCGCTCTTCCCCCTTTGTGCTTTCCCCCTGTGTGCGGTCTTGTTCCCTCTGTTCTTTCACCGGTCGTGTGCTCTCTCCTTTGAGCTGTCCCCCCTGTGCGCTCTTTTCCCTGTGTGCTGTCTCTCTTCCCCCTTTGCCTCGCGTGCTCCCTTCTTTGAGCTTTCTCCCCGTGTGATCTCTTCCCCCTGAGCACTATCTCTCTACCTCCTGTGCGCTCTCTACCCCTGTGTGCTGTCTCTTGCCCATGCACTCTCTAACCCTGTGTGCTGTCTCTCTCCCCACAGTTCACTCTCTGCCCCTGTGCACTGTCTCTCTCCCTGGTGTTAATTCTCTCCCCCTGTGCTTTGTCTTTATCTCTGCTATTCACTTTCTCGACCTAAGCGCTGCTTCTCTCCCCGCTGTTCACTCTCCCCCCTGTGCGCTGTCTGTTTGCCCATGTGCACTGTCTCCCCTGTGCACTGTCTCTCTCCCACTGTGCGCTCTCTCCCCCTGTCTGCTCTGTACCCCTGTGTGCTGTCTCTTTCACCCTTGTGCGCTGTCTTTCTCCCTACTGTTCACTCTCTACCCCTGTGCACTGTCTCTGCCACCCCTGTGCCCTCTCTACCTATGTGCGCTCTCTCCCCACTGTTCGCTCTTTACCCCTGTGCACTCTCTACCTGCCCCCTGTCCTCTTTTCTCCTCATTCGCCATATACCCCTATGCGCTGCCTCTCTCTACCTGTGTGTTGTCTCTCTCCCCCTGTGCCCAGTCTCTCTCCTAACTGTTCACTCTCTATCCCTACGTGCTGTCACATTCCCCCCATTTGCTCTCTTCACCTGTGCACTGTCTGACTCCTCCCTGTTCGCTTTCTCTCCCTGTGCACTGTCT
Organism: Allobates femoralis; assembly: GCA_033576535.1. Taxonomy (NCBI): domain Eukaryota; kingdom Metazoa; phylum Chordata; class Amphibia; order Anura; family Aromobatidae; genus Allobates; species Allobates femoralis. The sequence continues at coordinate 607,199,706 of JARQOC010000002.1, read as the reverse complement.
CTCCCCCATGCGTTCTCTACTCTTGTTCAGTCTCTCCCCCTATGTAATGTGTCCCTCACCAAGTGCACTGTGTGTCTCCCCCCTGTGCGTTGTCCTCTTCCTCATGCGCTGTGCAATGAGCAAAGTTTCCAGACTGTTGGCAGCTTATGAATAGTTTTCTGATAGCAAAGCGGTGTCACTATACATGGGGGTGCAGATTAGTGCTGCCCCACTGATGACATCACCAGCAGAATGGACGGTGTTCCTGACAGTGACAGTGAGTGACCCCCCCTGTTTGTCCAGGGCACTTGCCCAGGTGATGACACCAGTCCTGCTGTGTGAGCGAGCCCTAAAGAAGATACTTGTTCATATTCTGTCAGCCCACCATAGATATGGTCATGAAGCAGAGTCTGTGATTGGCTGAGAGCTGATGAGACCCCAGTGTCACTGGGTGCAGTACCTGCAAGTATTTGAGGCCCTCTCCTGACCCTCTATAGTGGCTGTGGGTAGTATTTACATTAAGGCACTAAGCACAATTTTCTCACTCCCTTCCTCTCTCACCCACTTTGTACAAAACCACATGAGGGACTCTACATGCTGTGAAGGCTTGTATGTGTCCAGGCACACAGAGCTCCCTGTCCCCTGTGAGTGCAGATGAAGAAAGTACCACACACTCTGCAACTGCAAAGCTGGGAGGAGTCTCAAAGACAGCATCACAGAAAAAGCAGCAACATTGGCAAGTGCAGAGGAAGAAGTCCCCATCCAGTATCTGTGCAGCAGAGCAGCTGTCCCGTCTGTCTGCAGATCACTCAGGTACTGCCCCCTCCTCTCCACTAATCCTGATGCTGCCAATAGCTCTATGATAAACTTGGATGTCTCAGCAACTGATCGGGGCCCACTCTCCTTTGGGGGCCCCCGTGCAATTGCAACAACTGCACTGGCGATATGTCCACCCCTGAAGGAATCTATCAATTATTGTTAGACTACTACTGCCATGTTCTAACTTCATCATTGCCGTTATAAACCACACTGTACACAGAGTAAATATCAAATGTTTACGTTTTTCCTCACCCTGTGTCCAATTCTGAGCTGTGCACTAGAGATTAGCGAACCTTGCCTGAACATGTTCGCCAATTTCAAATTCGGCACGAATATGGCTGATTTGGTTTCGGTACACCCAAGCAATTTCTCAAAACGTCAGCCAACACGTATTTGTTCAGAGAGTGATCAGATTAAAAAAATCATTACTGCATTTAAGTTACCGTATGCTTTTCTCCTACCTACTGACAGTGTAGGATAGCGGGTGGGATGTGTTTGATTAGGGGAGGGGGTGTAGAGAGGTCAGAGTAGTGTCAGACTCCATTTTTTTACCCAGCATTTTCTATATGGATGTTCCTGGTCTGCAGCCAATCAGGATGCATAAAACATTCACAAGTTGAAGACATAAGGAATGTGTGTCATTGGTTGGCTTCTTTCAATGGCTGCCAAAGTCACATGTCCCTAGGGATATAAGATTTGTCATCGTTGCCATTTTCAGAATGTTACTGCCAGGGACAATGCTGCTGCCACTCTGTGCTGCTCCATCCATGAGATAGCTAGCTACTCCATTGCTTTTTAGTTAGAGTAGGAGGGTGAGATTGTCCATCCGGACATAGCCATTTTGAATTAAGAACAAGTGTAATGCCTAAACCTGTGGCATTGCCAAAACCACATTTTTTTTGCACACAGGAAGTGATTGCCAAATCCTTCAGTTTCCCCTAAAAATTCATTTTTTTACCTGTAATCTTTGATTCTCAAATCCTTCAGTTTCCCTAAAAAGTCTCTGTTTGGCCTGTAACCTGTGAATCTCAAATCCTTCAGTTTCCCCTAAAAAGGCACTTTTTTGCCTGTAATCTGTGCTTCTGAAATCCTTCTCTTTCCCCTAAAAAGGTTCTGCTTGGCCTATAACTTGTGAATCTTATGCCCTTCAGTTTCTCCTAAAAAGACACTTTTCTGCCTGTAAAGGCCATGTTAGGGGCCTTTCACACTTGCGTTTTTTTCCTGATTTGGAAGATCAGGTAGAATCTTGTTGCTTCATGTTTTCTCCTGAAATCATTAAAGAGAATGGGCAAAAAAATGAATCCTGTAAGAAACAGGTGTTTTCCTGATCTTCCAAATCAGGAAAAAAACGCAAGTGTGAAAGGGCCCTTACACACACAGATATCTGTTCAGATATTGGTCACAGATCTCTGGTTCCAGTGAAATCATGGACACATTGTTACATTTGTACACGGCCACAAAATAGAACAATGTGTCCACTATTTCACTTCAACCAGAGATCTGTGACCAATATCTGAACAGATATCTGTGTGTGTAACATGGCCTTAACCTGTAACTTTCAAATCCTTCAGTTTCCCCTAAAAGGTTCTGTTTTGCCGGTAACCTGTGAATCTCAAATCTTTCAGTTTCCCCCAAAAGGGCCTCAAACAAGTGCTTTCCAAATCTATGTGCTTAAAAGATGAGTGGCAAATCCCAAAGTTCTGATGGAAAGTGGAAAGGGAAAAAAGTTGTTGGAAAGAAGAGTAGGCTTAGGCTGCCTTCACATTTGCGCACCCTCCGCAGCGTCCTGCGGAGGGAATCCGCAAACTGTCTGCAGCCGCCGCCAGCCCCTATGTTTATAATGGGAGCGCACGGTGCTGCGCTTGACAGGGCATGACGGTGCGCACCCATGCACTGCCATATGTGATCTGTGCGCAGGTGGATGCCTGCGCACAAATCACACAGTCTCCGTCCGCACCAGGGACGCGACATGTTGCATTTCTGGTGCGGGCGAGAGTGTGTGATTTGTGCGCAGGCATCCGCCTGCGCACAGATCACATATGGCAGTGAATGGGTGCGCACGGTCATGCGCTGTCAAGCGCAGCACCCTGCGCTCCCATTATAAAGATAGGGGCTTGCGGTGCTGCACTCACATTGCGGATCCCCTCCGCAGAATGCTGCGGAGGGGTCCGCAAATGTGAAGGCAGCCTTAGTGTTGGGGTTAAATGTGGAGAAGGTGCTACTGCTTATGTTTCTGAAAGCTATAGTAACTAAACATTGACTCATCGTCATATCCCAAGCAAAGTGACAACTTCGGTTACTGGACAGTCTACTCCAATCTCTTTGTTTGCCAGTAGCAGAACTATACAAGTTGTGGATGAGACCCAGCTTTTTCAACAGTTCATGGAAACCACTGCATCAAGTGAACTGTCCTCCTATTCTACCCCCTCAACATCACAAACATTACAGCCCTCAGAGGTAGCACCCCAATTATCCGTGTCACAACAAGTCTCTAACCGCACAATTGATTGTGGGAAGACACAGATGGGCTCTTCTGCATAGATGTTCACACATTCTATTCCATGGGCATCAGAGGTCTGCTCCAAACATACTCCTGAGGAGGAAAGCATCTGTACCAATGGCCAAAATCTTTTAGAGTTACATCCAGGGACAGAGGAAGTGTGGTCCCAGCAGAATCCAGACCCTTGTCACCAGACGTTAACTCTCTGGGTGGAGGTGATGATGAGACTCAGATACTTGAACAACACCCACACTGTTCTGTGCGTTCAGGGCAGGAAGTGGAGGAGGATGGCTCTCATGGTGAGGAGTGGGACAACAGAGATTATGATGATGATGAGGTTCTAGATCCCACTTGGAGTGAACACAGGGTAGCACGGCTGGGTAGCTTAGCAGAGGAGGACGAAGAGATTAGGTTGCGTATTCCCACACAGAGACTGATGGCTGCTGCATGACAAGTGCTGCATCTTCATCCACAACTCTGCTTCTGGACTGCAAAAGTTGTGGGTCTGCAGATGTCTGAAGTGGGAAGGGTAGCCTAGCCTGGGCCTTTTTTGACATTGCAAAAGATGACCCAACTCACATTATTTGCGAACTTCGTACTGAAAAAAGTTAAGTAGGGACAAAAACCTCCACAATTTGACTACCACATGCATGAACCATCACATGGGCCAGCACCATGCATTAGTCTTGACAAATTTCTGCTGTAAAACTGTGTCTAGGTGGCCTCATGCAACACTGTCTGCTGAGTAGCTGAGTAGCTTAGCAGCCAGGGAAGACCTTGTGCAATAAAGGTGTGAACCTGGTGGCAGCCCTATGCTGGGGCACATGTGCCTTGCATGGCTCACATCCTCAACTTGGTTGTCTAGCAATTCCTACACCACTATCCCAGCCTGGATGAGCTGTTGCACAAGGCACGGTTGCTGTGTGCTCACTTCCACCATTCTCACCTAAAGGCTCATCGACTAGCATGACTACAGAGGTCTTTCAGAAAACAGGCTAACTGTTAGATATGTGATGTGCTAACATGGTGGAATTCCACTCTGCACATGTTGCAGAGTCTGTGGCAGCAACAAGCACTGGTGCAGTATGTAAAAATGAGTACAGTGAGTTAAAATGAGCCAAATGTGGTTCAAACGATGCTTGCAGAGTGGGCATAGATGAAGGACTTCAATCTTCTGCACATTTTCAAAATGGCTACTAAGATGGTTAGTGATGACGATGCCATCAGCATCATTATTCCACTTACCTACATGCTGGAGCAAACTTTGAAAAGTTTGCAGGATGAGGTGGTGGCACCACAGGAAGAGGAAGAAGAAGAAGAGAAGAATGCGAAAGAAGATCAATATCTCGAAGGTCTCGTCACACAGGCGATTGGCATGACAGGTTGGAGTAGAGCAACAGAAAGGATCCCATGGTACCAGAAAAACTGGAAGTCAAGGAGCAGGAGCTGAGAACCAAATGGAGGAGAATGAGGATGAAGAGGTGATGGGCATAGAACAGTCAGGAGATTAGGAAGACATAATTCCCCTTTCCTGTTTTCTGAGGTTGGTGGGAGACAACAGAGGAAGCAAGCAGGAATGTTACCCCACTACCACCAATACAACAAGAACTTGAGCCTCATGGATGTGTCAGACACATGAGTGACTTCTTGCTGCGCTATCTGCAATATGATGTCCGTATCATCAGGATTTGAATTAGCAATGACTATTGGGTTACCACAATATTGGATCTCGGGTACAAGAATAAATTTAGCCAGATGCTTCCCACCCTGGACAGGGACATGCGCATGCTGGAGTATCAATAAAAGCTGGTAGAGAAGCTTAGGACTGGTTTTCCCCAACTCATCAGTGAGGGAAACAGTGCGCATTGCAGATCTACACTTACTACCCAGTAGAAACATTAATAGCATCAATTTAGCTGTCAGAAATAATTTCTTCAAGTCATTTGACCAAATTTTTCAACCAGCCTTTCCATTGGTAGAAATGAGCACAAGACTGACACATATTGAATGACTGGAGAGGATGGTGCGGGAGTAACTAGAGCTTAATATCCATGTCATCAGGGGGATTTAGATCCTTTTGTATTATGGGCTTCAAAAATGGCGGAGTGGCCTGAGTTGAAAGTCATGCCTTGGAGGTTTTGTCATGCCTGGCAGCCAGCGTTCTCCCAGAATGCATCTTTAGCACTGCTGGTGGAGTCTTGATGGATAAGCGCATCTGGCTGTGTCCTTAAAGTGTAGACCACCTATTTTTCATCAAGATGAACAAGTCATGGATCTCCAAGGACTTTTCTACCTCAGTCTCAGACTTGGCAGAGTAGGCAATGTTGTACCAGAGTGCTTCATTCATCTCGCCATTCTACAATTTTTATTGTGGCTCAATTGATGCCACTTTGGTGGTATTTGGTCCTAATTTTTTGAAATGTGGAGACTCTCTTTTGGGTTCTCCTTGATTATGTCCTGAATTTAGCAGGGCTCTGTGAGTACGATGCCTACACGTGTCACTCATCCCCCTATTACTTATGAATGTTTAACCTTGAAATGCTAGGCCAGGCCCTGTTCCAAACCCTGTGCTATGCATGCAAGCTGCAACATTCTCCAATTTTTATTATGAGTCATTGATAACACTTTGGTGGTATCTGTGTCATGGGTGTATCAGGAGACACGGACGAGGCTGTTGGGGCAACTCAAAAGGTCGCAGCATCTGGCCAAAGAGCCATAATTCTGAACTATGATTCTGTCTCTTTTAAGAGGTATTTCTCTGCTTGGTGATAGCTGGAGGTCACTAGGATCCAGCTGGTCTCCTACCTGCCTACCTTTCAGCTGTTGCATATTTATACTCCTGAGCTCCCATGATGCATTGCTGGTGATAGCGTGTTTGGAGTTGGTGTAGATTCCTGGCTCAGCAGTGCATTGTGAATTTCCTGTGTAGTTTGCTGCCTGGCTCTCATTTCAGCTAAGTGTTTTTTTCCTCTCTCTCCTCTGTTTGTTTCCCTTGTGTTTTCCTTTAGTTGTTAGCTGGGGTGACCAGTGTTCACCCTGTCTGATCCCTAAGTAGTCTTAGTTGAGGGACAGACAGGGACGAGGTATCCTGATCAGCAACAGTAGCACAGACTGTATAGGGTGTTTAGGAAGCCAGGTGTAAGCCCTAGTGTTTGTAGTGGTCATTATTTCTCCTTTGCCCTCAGCGTCAGGGACTCCTTTTCCCACTCATCGTTCTGTGCTGGGTGTCACCCTACGCCCAACATGACAATCTGGCCCTAATATTTTGAAATGTGGACAATCTTTTTGGGGTCTCCTTGTTTGTTTCCTGAATTTAGCAGGGCTCTATAAGCACCATTCCTACACCTTAAACTTGAAATACTCAGCCATGGCTTGTCCCATGCATCCATAATGCACAATGATAAAAATTTTAACTCTGAGAAATAGATGGCACTTTTCCTGGTGTCTGTCCCTAATTTGAGCAGCTTTTGGGACCCATTGAAGGAGTCTTCTAGGACCTTGAATTTGCCTCCCTTTGTTTTCAATGGGGTTCAGATGTTTGGCGAACTGTTTGGCGAACTTGTTCGTCGGACATTGCCTGTTCGGTGAACCAAACCGAATTCAAACTTCCAAAGGTTCGCTCATCTCTACTGTGCAACTGAGAGTCCTCTATATAGCCTGTAACTCTCTAAAATGGCAACTGCATTACCTGCCAGATCTGATTTTCCCTCCTGATTAGCTGAGCTATACTATGTGATAGCTTCAAGGCATTATTAAGAATCCCACAGGGTCAGATCTGAATACTATTTGCTGCACACTTTTGCAATCTTTGGCAATGTGTTACACGGTACTGGCCTTTTTTTAATTTGAGATTTGCATGAATCAAATCAGATATTGTATTTGTTGTGTCCTGAGAATTTCGTGAAGTTTGACATAAGACCCTGTTACACACGGCACAACATAGTCAACGGCATCGCTGATACGTCACGAGTTTGGAAGCGTACCAGCGACTTCGTTGCGACCTCGTTGCATGTAACTCTGGCAAGTTGCAACGATAAATTGTTGGATAAAAGTTGATAGGTTTACCAAATATGTTGTAAAACCTGACGATATCAACTCAAGCGCAACCTGCTGCATCGTTCTGTGTGACACCGCGATAATGATGTCGTGGATGACTTCGCCCTTTCACAGTAATGAGCAGGGATCGTTCGTGTGGCGCCCTGTGCCAGGTAAGCCACAGAACCAACTAGTTCACTAAGGGATTTCCACATCTGGTACTCACATACACCCAACACTTTCCACTCCATGTCTGTAGGGGAAGCTTCACTGGTTGCTGTTAAGCCAGATCCCCTATAAATACAGGTGCTGGGGGCGGAGTTACCAGAGTGTGCAGTTGCTAGGAGAACTGTGAAGATCAGCTCAGTACCTAGTGAGTTAACCTGGTCACCGGAGCCGTGCTAGGCCCGAGATCAGTGCACCGTCAAATTCTCATTACCTAAAGCTGGGAAAAATGTGAGAGATGTCACTTTAGTGGCAATACCTTTATAATAAAGAAAGGAGGGAGGACTTGTTTTATGTTAGATTATAGTAGGTGAATATTGTGGGATTAGTGTCTGCCATATTACTGCATTTTGCTGTTTTATACAAGTAGAAAAGCAATAAAAAGTATATTAAGTAATATGGCTAGTGGGGCTTAGAAAAGTCATGTACCTTCAGGCTTCAGCAGTGTAAACCCATCCCTACTTATACCACTAATCCTTCACTAACAAAATAGCCTTTTACCCTAAGCCTTCATTTACAACATCATATTGATCTTTAGAGAAAGACTGAACCTGATGTCTTGGCTAGATTTAACATATCAAATACATGGAGTGGAGGGGTTTGATATAATTAATTTTGAGATCACATTTCCATATAAGACTGTGTACTCATATTTTGAAAAATAAATGTGACAACTGAATAGATATATGGTGCCTGATACATATAGAAGACTGATATAGGCAAGGGTCATACATGTGTGGTGCCCCGCACCGAGTGCGTCACAGGAGGGTATTGCAGCCACAAATGCAGCAGCAATATTCTCTGACCCAGCAATCACACAGTTAACTCAGAGATCCATACCCTACATGCATCACCTAGTATAGAGGGCCAATCAGGTCCTGGTGGGCGGAGTGTAGTGGTAGTGTGTAGTGGAAGTTTAGTCCAGCTAGAAGAGTCTAGTCGGAGATTGTAACTGCAACGTAGAAGACCTTCTGCAGAATCCCAGCTCTGCAACCTAGGAGAGGGGGTTGCACAGTTCCATGAGGCCCCCTGGCCACCTTCTGCCGGCCATCTCCCTACCGTCACCCGGTTGAGCACCATTACTCCCGGTGCATTACCAACCGAACTACGGGTGTCAACATGCGGGTCCAAAATCATCCCGTGCCCACCTACAGCCGGTTTGCTGGTACCGAAGCTAGCAGCAGTTCAGCTCTGCTATGCGAACCAGAGGAGTGGAGGGATCGCTTTACAGAGCACCCCACCATCGCCAAATCCAGTCGTCTAACCAGCGGTGTACCCACCAAGGGACCCAAGGCTCCCCAAATCATCCGGAACGTATACCCCGGATAGGGCATTCAAGCAGCCTCCCTGTACCCGATCTGGTATTTCTGGGCGACAACGGCACAGTACTTAGTTAGAATGGAGGAACACCGCGCATCTCTGAGAACACACTGGTCATTGCTGAGTCCACCCGGTCCACTACCCGTCACTGTATGCCATGTACTGCCTGCTGGTTACAGTAAAGAACCCGTTACAGAGACTTACAGTGTCCGTGCCTTCTTATGAACTGCTTATCCGCGCATTAAGGTAACCGCAGCTGCCTCACAACATCTTGTGCAGCTTCTGGCTCCGGGATCACCGCTCAGCCTGTGGGGAGCGTTCCATCTTGCTGCATTCCATCCCCCGGAGGCCCCGCAGCGTCGGTACAGTTACTGAATCTCTCATAGGTGGCGTCACGAAACAATTAACCCCTTAATCTGTTCCCACAAGACGTCTCATCAGTTTTGATCTGTACCACCGGCCCCACTACCGGCAGGCGCGGCACCCCGTGACAAGGAGGAAGAAGCAAATGCCTGTCCAAACCGGAGTCCCGGCCACGGTGAGTCACATGCCCTTGCACTTTTTTGTGCCCTTAGAAAACCGGATACGGTTTTCTAAGGGTGGCTAGGGTCACACATGCGGCATGTATTTTAAATCCTGATCCGGTTTTGAGCTTTCAAAAAGCTCAAAACCGGATCAGGAAACGCTCCCCATAGGAGCCCATAATGGTAACCGTATTGCCCTACATGCAATCCGGTTACCTGCTCCAGATTTCGGAGCGATTCTGTGATCCGCAATGCGGTAGCCGGATTGCTCGGGATGTGTAATCCTGAGCAATGCAATGTGCCGCAGGGATGAGCAAAGTATTTATACTGTGATAAAAGGTTAAATATTAATAATAATTGTGGTAATCATGTCTCTAGGGATGCCCACCCACCCTAGAGACATGCTAACCCACTCCTGTGGGCATGTCAATAGTTAATAACCCATTTTCAGTAAGTATCTGCCACTGTCCGAGGTCCTGTCAGCATTTACATTAGATCTATGGAGGTGCGCTGCCCATAGATCTAATGTAAATGCCTACAGGACCCTGGACAGCGGCAGATACTATATGTACATTACGTACAGTATCTGCTCTACTATCAGGGCTTCATTGATAAAATTGTACAAAGCCGACAATAGCCGGCTTACTGTAAATGGGTTATTAACCCCTGACATGCCCACAGGAGTGGGTAGCATGTCTCTAGGGGGGGTGGGCACCCCCTACAGACATGTTGCACACAAATAATATTCATATTTCATGTTTTATTAAACAGTTAACACTATGTTCATCCCTGCGGCAGCAAACAGTAACCGCTTTGCTCCGGATTACACATCCGGAGCAATCCGGTTACCGCATTGCGGTTGCCACCAAACATTTGTGCTTAAAAATGTGTGTGACAGCAATTGCGTTGACCGCATCCGGATCTGGATGTGGTGAACGCAATTGCCATAACAAGTGTGACCCCAGCCGTGCCAATGGTGTCCCCTGAGGTCCTGGACGTTTTTGGGAAAATTTGGGACTTAGTCATTTGTTCACCAAAATGCATATGCGTTAACACATGGTACCTATATGTACCATGCGTTAACGCATGCATCTCCCCTAGGGCCCCATGTTATAAAAAATGCACGCATTTTTCCAAAGCACCCCAAAAACGCTGCATAAATACTCATGCGTTAACGCATATGCGTTTTTGGACTTTGAGAAAGATTTTTCCCAAAAACAGATTTTGCCCACAAACGGATTTTATGTGTTACCCTGGTCATAGACGCCTGTGTTCTTATAGTATTTCGATTAGAAGTCATCTTTATAATTCTTTAGAGTATTTCTATGCAGATAGTTTTTAAAAGTTGGGAAATATATTAAACATTGTAATGGCTGAAGTAGCCAAGAAGTGATTTCTTGTGTTACCAGTAGCGTTAGCAGAGTCTGGCGGGCCCCGGTGTGAAATTTAGACCTGCCCCACCCTCTCGTGCGCACACACGTTGGTCAGATGACTGGGCCCCATGTATTGTTCTAAATCCTCTAAAGACTCACAAATTGACCCCACTCGCCCTTGATGATGCATTAATGTCCCTAATCCTGCTATATATGGTCCTCCTCCTGGAATGTGGCCCTTATTGTGGTATATATGTCCCCCATCCTGGTTTATATGGTCCTCCTCCTCCTGCCACCATAGTCATCCAATTATTATAATGCATCCCCATATTCCTCCATATATTACAATGTATCCCCATAGTCCTCTATGTATTATAATGCATCTCACAGTCCTCCATTCATAAGGTAGCCCCCACAGTCATTCAATTATTATAATAATCACATCCCACCATATATCATAATGCAGCTTCATATCCTCTTCATATAGTATAATACAGCCTCATAGCCTCTCCATATAGTATTATATAGCCTCAAAGCCTCTCCATATAATACAGCCTCATAGCCTCTCCGTATAGCAGAACACAGCCTCATAGCCACTCCATATAGTATAATATGGCCTCATAGCTTCTCCATATACTGTGCCTTGTGAAAGTATTCGGCCCCTTGAACTTGAGTTTTTTATTTGTTAAAAAAGTTTAAAATATGCAATAAATTTCACTCCACTTCACAATTGTGTCCCACTTATTGTTGATTCTTCACAAAAAAAATTAGAATTTATATCTTTATGTTTGAAGCCTGATAAGTGGCAAATGGTTGAAAAGTTCAAGGGGGCCGAATACTTTCACAAGGCACTGTAATATAAAACAATCTCATAGCCTCTCCATATAGTATGATGCAGCCTCATAGCCTCTCCATATAGTATAATGCAGCCTCATAGCCTCTCCATATAGTATAATACTGCCTCATAGCCTCTCCATATAGTAGAATACAGCCTCATAGCCTCTCCATATAGTATAATACAGCCTCTTAGTCTCTCCATATAGCATAATGCAGCCTGATATCTCTCTATATCGTGCAGTATTATATATGCAGCCTTATATCTCTCCATACAGTGCAGTATCATACTGTATATGCAGCCTTATATCTTTCCATATAGTGCAGTACTATATATACAGCCTCATATCTCTCCGTATAGAGAAGTATTATATATGCAGCCTTATGTATGAACCCCCTCTCCCTGTCATAGTCCTCTGGCCATAGTGCATTCACTTAGTTAAAAAAAAAAATCTGTACTTACCTTTCCTGGTTCCCTTGCTGCTCCAGCTGTCTCCTGAAGATTCAAGACTCAGGAGAAGAAGGAGGAGGTGCCGGCCTACTGTATGCGGTCCCCAGTGCTGCGCTGTCACATGGATGTGTGTCCTAAGAGACGTACATCCATGTGAAGCAGGAGCTGTGATCAGCGGTCGCAGGGGGTGGCTGGAGGTGCGGGCTCCTTACAGGTCCGCGACCCCTGCGACCGCGATTATTATGCCACTGTAGACCACCTGAGTCTTTGGGGGATAATGGCTGTAGTAGTTAGGGTGCAGGAGAAAGCAAGGAGGGCGCAGGAAATAACAGGAGGATGCAAAGGGTGCAGTTCTTTTACCTTTACTTGAAGAAATGCGGGGATGTCCGGAGAAGCTGGTTATCAGGTCCAAGAGGGTCTGATCTCCACCTCGCCAGGTGGGTTTCGAGGCCTGCCTGCTGTGCTTCTCTGTTTGGGTCTCAGCTTCCTGTGAACTATTCTGTGGCTCTTTTCCTGCCTTCTTGCCCTTGTTCATGTATGGCAGGTACAATACGAACCTGTAGCGGACACTGCCGTGTTGATTGTAGCTCCAGGTTTTGCTATGCTGTTGTGCCGCCGGGTCTCTATGTGCGGCAGGAAACTTGCAGTCTCCTGTCCTCCAGAATTGATTGGTGGGACATGCAGTTCCCATTTGACCCAGGACTCTGGCATCCTCAATAGCACAGCTCTCCCTCAGCTCCATCCCCCAGAGCTCTCTTTCCTACATCTTCTTCTTTCTCTCTCCCTTACAGACTAACTAAACTTCTCCTCCTTGCCAGAAATAGATCTCTGTCTGTCTTCCCTATTTTTTTATGCCTAGTTATGTTATGTATCTCAAGGGCCATACAAAGGGGTTTTTGGTTCTAAGTTTATCCACGGTCCCCTCAGACAGATTCAGACCCAGTGCCTTGGATTTTGTTGTGTGTATTTTGAAATTAGAAAGACTGCTGTATCTATGCAGAATTTTCATTAAGGCTGGGATACCTCTAACTGGCTGTGTCATCATAACCAGAAAATCATCCGCAAAGGCAGCAGTTTCATAATGCTCATTTCCAATGTGAATACCTTCGATCCCTGGACTCTGCTGAATGGCCTGTAAAAGAGGCTCCATTGCCAGTACAAATAGGAACGGCGAGAGAGAGCAGCTTTGTCTCATTCTGTTTTGGATCTGATATAGATCTGTTAGCCATACACTTAGCCTGATCCGTGCTGAGGGGAACGTGAACATTTGCATTTTTGCAGCTTTAGCTTGGGGGGGGGGAGTTACATTTTGCCATCGTTTCTTCAAAAAAGGTCCAGTCCACCCTGTCAAAGGCTTTTTCACCGTCCTTACCCAGAAGTAGTAGCAGGGATTTACCGAATTTAGCGTATTGCATTAAGTGCAAAATTTTAAAGGCGTTATCTTTCCCCTCTTTCCCTCTAATAAAACCAGTTTGATTTTTGGATATTACTTTAGGTAACAGCTCTGTGATCCTCTTTGCTAGCATACTCGCATATAGTTTTAGATCCAGTGTTTTTTTGTGTTGGGATTCTAGGTTTGTTATATCCGTGTATAGGGATTGTATTTTTAGGTTTTTTCGCTTTGTTTAAATACAATGTGATTGACTTTAACTCCCCTCGAATGAACATTTTGTGCGCCTCCCAAATCGTCGGAGCTGAGATTTCTTCCATGTTGCTTGAGGGTGAGATCTACTGAAATTATCCAAGGAAATAAAGTGTATATGATTTGCACTGCCGTGTGATGAAAGGACAACAGGACTATAACAAACAATGGTTCCTTTATTCAACGCGTTTTGGAGCGTTATCCTCGCTTCTTCATCAGTAGGAGCGATGATAACGCTTCGACACGCATTGAATAAAGCCACCATTATTCATTATATTCCTGTTGTCCTTTCATCACATGGTAGAAGGAATCATATACACTTTGTTTCTTTGGATATGTTTGGTCACCACACAGTACACATGGACATTGGACCCCGTAGCAGCTATCTTGTGCGTTACAAACTAGTTATGTGTCACACAAATTTTCAAGGTGAGCCAAACATCTATCTCCTAATCATTGTGTCATTAAGATAAGACCCTATTTGTGCTTCTTGTATAGGCCCTGTCACACATAACGATATCGTTAGAGAGATCATTGTAACTGTGACGATACAACGATCTCTCCAGCGAAGTCACTGTGTGTGACATCCAGTAACGATCAGGCCCCTGCTGTGAGGTCGCTGATCGTTACATTCTGCTCTGGGTTATTTTTTGATCGTTGATTTCCCGCTGGTCAGCACGCATCGCTGCGTCTGACAGCGAGAAACCAGCGGTCAGTGACTTCACAGGGCTGGTAACCATGGTAAACACCGGGTATCCAGGCAGCATGCGCTGCCTGGATACCCGGTGTTTACCATAGTTACCAGCTTCCTCCCTGCTTAGCGCTGCCTGTAAGCAGGGAGAACGCTGATAACTATGATAAACAGCAGGTATCTAGGCAGCGCGCGCTGCCTGGGTACCCGGTGTTTATCAAAGTTACCAGCGTTCTCCCTGCTTACAGGCAGCGCTAAGCAAGGAGAACGCTGGTAACTATGATAAACACTGGGTATCCAGGCAGTGCGCGCTGCCTAGATACCCGCTGTTTAGCATAGTTACCAGTGCTCTCCCTGCTTAGCGCTGCCTGTAAGGCAACGCTAAGCAGGGAGGACGCTGACATCACCTTCAGCGATGTGGGAGGTAGCTCCCATTGCCCTGATCGCTGGGGAGATCTGTCTGTTTGACAGCTCCCGAGCGATCAGGTAATGACGCTCCAGCGATCCCGGCAGGTCGTTATCTCTGTAGAGATCGCTGGAGCGGTCGTTATGTGAGACAGGGCCTTATCCCTTTTGCAGTGTGCCTACTAAAACTATGGAATGGTTAAAGAAGAGTGAGGGTCAGTTCTTTGAATGCCTAACATTGAGCAGCAATGATCTGGGGGCGAATATATAGTCTATACAGTAGTATGAGCTGCTTGGACATGAGAAGTATGTATAGCCACATTCACTTGGATGGAGATAGCGCTAAAGATCTATCATGTTCAGTGAGTGGAGAGTTGTTTTTATTCTGGTTAGGGCTCTTACAGAAACTGCACTTTTCATTTTAGTTGTAGCTATGGTTGGTTCCAGGGCTACATTAAGGTCTCCTCCATTTATTGATGTATCTTCTCTAAAGTCTCTGACTTTTTTCAAGACCGAGAGTAACCATCTCAGGTGTCTTTTGTTGGGAGCGTACAGGCTACAAATGGTGACCATACTACCAGCCATTAGGTCTTTGATAAACAGATATCGGCCCTCGGGGTCTGCTTGTATGTTCTGTAGTAGGAAGGGAATCCCTTTAGCTATGGCTACAGAGACCTCTCTAGATCTTGATTGAGGTGAGATTGCATTGAACCATCTATTATAATATGTTTTTTCAAATGTAGGTAATCTGTTGGGTTTAAAATGCGTTTCTTGTAGACGTATTACATCAACTCCTTTCTTTTTAAAGTGTGAGACTGTCTGGCATCTGGGGGCTGGGGAATTGAATCCATTTATATTTAGCGTTGGGATTTTGAATACCTTTCGGGTGTTAGCCATGGAGGGTTGGTGGTTTGCCCAGCACAGTTATTCGGCTGTGTCTGTCCCAAGGTGCTAAAGGATGAAGAAGGGGAGGAAGTAGAAGGGTGTGGTAAGGGAGAGTAGTGTTTGCAGAAGATCTATGAGAGAAGAGCAAAAGGTTAATGTGTAACATAAGTACAGTTACAACTGAGTGTTTAACCAAAATATTGAAAGGTCTCATAAAGAGATAATGATTGCCAGCTCGCTAAGGTAGGCATAATCGAGTCCGGGATTATCTTAACAGTAACAATAAGTACTAAAATTGTATCCAACAGGTATGGCCCCATCTAGGAAATAAATAAGTATAACCAATCACGGAGTAAGTTTGTGGGCCAGTGATAAATAGGGTATCTCGAGCATTAGGTTTTCCATGGCTTTATGGGTGCTAAAGAGAGATCAGCGTTGGTTGCTTGAATGGTAGGAGGGGGGCAGTGTGCTTATATGTAAGTAGTGGAGGCTCGACGCTATTTAGGTGTTAGAGTGTGCGTACATAGTATCAGACGTGAGTATTAAGTTTGTTAGTGGGTTGAGTTTCCAGGTTTCACAAGGTAGGCAAAGTTCATGGCTTAGCCACAAGGGGAGTCTCAGCCCTCAGTTGTCAGAGATGGCAATTACTTGGTTGAAATTACATAAGTTTAGTTGAGTAGTGATGCCAGATGAAGGAGAGGTTCTACTCGGGTGTCTACCTCTTTGGAGCGGCTAGTCTTAGCTGTCCTGCGCTTGACTTTCTGCGATTTAGGTGATAATGTCATATGCCATGATGCAGGAAGGGTTGGTGGTTACAGCAAAAAGGCTGCATGGAATGCCTCTAGGTCCGGGTAGCTATCCAGTGTTATGTCGAGAATTTTACAGATTTTCCCGGATTTCTGCTGTTGTCCTGGCCTGGAGTCTTTTATCCTCTGTAAAGATTTGTACATTTGTAATTTCTTCTGCAATAGGGCTTCTGCAAATGGCTTGAGGAGTCTACGTTTTTTCAGGGTGACTGCCGATAGGTCCTGGAATAGTTTCAGCTCGGCTCTTTCATAGCTGATATTCTGCGATTCTCAGGCTCACTTTAGTATTAGGTCTTCTGTGCGAAAGTCCTAAAAGCATCACAGAACATCTCGGGGAGGGTCTCCTTGTTTAGGCTTGGGACATAGTGTTTGGTGTACCTGAACAATTTCAACGTCTTGAGGGTCAGTGTTCGGAAGATCTTGCATTCGGCTTTACCCAATGCTTCAAAGGCCATAGATTCTGGCAAACTCTTTCTTCTTATGTTATTCCTGCGCTCTCGTATTCATGTTCAAGAGTGGGTATATTAGGTGTATTTGCTCTTCTTGTGGTTTGAGGCATGTAAAAAGTGCATTCGAATTTTGAGCGGTTGTGGTCTGAGTGCTCTCCAGTGTCTCAATTCTATCTTGTTGGGAGAAATGTTGCTTGATGTCAATTAGATCCCTCCCATAGGCTCTAGGGCCTTTGTCAGGATCCGTTTTATGAACAAACGTGTTACTGGGTTCTCCTTAGAGGTAGCCTCCATGTCAAAGTCACTATCCATATCAGTATCTAAGTCACCACCTTGTTTTGGTCCCCCAAGCGGGTGAATTTAATTGCTCCTGGTACAGCGGCTTGTTTTTCTAAAAATCTGTCTACGTTCACTTGAGCAATTGTGTTGGATATCTTTAATGAGCCTCTCAGTTCTTTAACTCCTGATTTAACAATCGTAATAAAGCTGTTTGATATAGTTAGATTTGTCATTTTATACCTCCTTTGGCTGGCAAAGCAAAGGTGGTTAGTGTAGCAACATAAGCAGTGCTAGTGAGAGTCATGTGTTCAAGTTCAGTCTGTTACCGTAGTTATGAGGCAGAGATGTAACACTTAAGGTATTCTCAGTCAGCAGTTGATGGATTCCTGCTGTAGTTGTTCTATAATAGATGGCAGTCTGCTGGTTATGATAGCATGGGGTTGAAAGAACTAGTTCCAGAATGTGAAGGGGCAGCCTTTGATCGCAAGGAGCTGTTTGTGGCAATATTCTGTGCCCTCACCTCCTGTCACTGGTGAGTGAGTTAGATTGTAATCCTGGGATTGTGCTGGGCTGTTATGGTTGAGTACTTGTGGAGAGGGGAGAGTTACCTGTACCTTTTCCTCCTTAATGTGCTATGCCCAGGGTACTCTCAGCTCTCTGCCCCCCATTTGTCGCACCGCCAGTAGCTTGGGGCTGGATGCAGCAGGGAACCACTGCTATGGAGCCATGCAGTGCAGCCACAGGTTTCTGAATGAAATCGAGGTTGGGGCTTTCCCCGGAAGTGTAGGCCCTGTGATCGCCGCAAGCTCTCTCAGGGCTGGCTGGCCACATCATCATTGGATGCCGGTAAGCGGAGGTCAGGGCGGCAGGTAAGGGCCTCCTGTGGGCTCTGGTGCCTGGTATTTGCAAGTGCTGGTTGCTGCAGCATGGATGGCAGTGTCGGTGCTGCGTATGGAAGTGGTAGTGAAAGAGTAGGGGGGACAGAGAACCTGCAGCTCCAGCAATGTGTCTAGGAGCGGGTCTGATCTGCAATCTTGCCTACTTCGGGTCCCAGTGGATGGGACTGGTTGTGGAGCCCACTGGGACGGGGTACTCGGTGCCGGACCGGGGTGCTGCTGGGGGATGTCATAGCGGTCCTGGTCCGGACCGTGTCCCGAGTTTGCACAATAAAATGGGGTGTATTTACAGGGGATTTGGTTTGTTGTGACGCCACCCACGGGTTGTGGTCAGTAATGGGACCACCACTGCTGCAGAACCTCCAGGGATGATGTTTGGCAGCTTTAGATGGAACAGCTCCCCGCAGGTAGAGCCTCGTTACCCGGGGCAGTGTAATTGAAGTCTGTGATAGTTATTATAGATGTTGCATGAAAAGGGGATGAGCCCGCCAGGGGTCGGGACAGCTCCTGACAGGGAAAAATGGAGGATTGTCAGTTCTTTATGCCTGAAATCAGACACAGACACTGAAGCAGGGTTCACCCGGGTTTACTTCTTCAATTCTTCAGTCAAACAGTGCACAGTACAAGCTTTACTCAGTTGACTCCGGTACACTTTAACCCACTGCAGCCAGGTTGTCACTCTTGGACTCCTCACTCCAAATATGTGTCCTTTCAGGCTGATTCTCTGTCTTTCCCTTCAGGTGGATTGCGGAGCGGCAGCTCGGTCCCCAATAGTAGCTTCCCCCTAAGTCAATGGGCGGTAAGCCGGGTCCTCTTGGTTGCTGCTGTGCCCCCAACCCTGTATTGGGAACACAGACCTGGAATCTGTGTCCCCCGTCAGTTTGTCTGGGGAGCTGGTCTGAATCCTCAGACCCCCTCAGAGCTAACACTCTGGTTTTAGCCTAACCTTAGGTGTCCCTGTCTCACAAGGGATCACCGGGTTCTTCTCTACCCGTGTAACTTCCCAGATATATCAGGAGAGGCTCTACTGTTGGTTATCTGCTGGCCCTAATGTCTTCCCTGGACCTGATGGTACTGGTCCGGTCTTGGCTGCTTGGCACCCGCCTACTGGCTAACTGCTTCATGTTTCTACCTTTTATACTAGTTCGTTACCATGACTACGCTTCACCCACTCATATCTAGCCCTACTACCCCTTGCCTGCCTAGAGTCCCAGACTCCGAGTTAGGTCCTATGTCAGTTGATATGTGATTTGAGGTCTTTGCTTTACAAACTGTCTACCCTCCTGCCTGGCTGCAGTTTCTACCTGTGGCCACTCTGGTCGCAGGGGTGCCACATTAGGCTTCGGTGTTTAACCCATAAACGTACGTGAGCCCCATGTGACTGGATGTTACGGGTTAGGATCTGGTAAACTGGGAGCTCTCACACACGTCTGTGAGGATCTGTGGCCGTCTTGGAATCCACAAACTACATCTCACAATGAATTTATCTACAGGTATATTGAGCATGTTGACACACATGTACCTCATAGGATTTAATACCATTGGGTAAGGAAAAATTAATAAGATATTTTTACTACAAAAGTGTTGTTTTAGTCCAAAGTTTACATTTTTTAATGATTAATAGGAAAAAATGGACCACACAGTTTGTAGATCAGTTTCTCTTGAGTACACCAATACCCTACACAGTGCCGGGACAAGGCATTTTGGTGCCCTAGGCAGGTAAGGCAAACGGCGCCCCCCCCCCCCCCCCCCCGAAATATGTCTGGGAATAAAAATGTCAGCATACTTTGAAAGTAAATTTAATTTAACAGGGACGTATAAAAGGTTCGCCCAACCACACTACAGAGACATACTGATAGGTTGTTTACATTGTGAGACCCAATGGGGACAGTGTTCATGATGTATGTAAAGTGCTGTGGAGTTCATAGTGTAATATAAATGCAAAAAGTATTATTCTTAATATTATGTCACAATACCAGGATCTGAGGATCTTCTATTTCGAGGTCAGGGACTCTCTGATGCCATGTTGCTGCTTGTCTCGCTGTTGTCCTCTTTTGAAACTGCAGTGCGGTGGACAAGAGAGCATTAACTGGTTAATAACAAGAAGTATGGAGTGTGTACTGAGCCATAAACCCTCCCCTTACCATGAAGTATGGAGTGTGTACTGACTGAGCCATAAACCTCCTCATACCATATCCAGCAGACATTGTAGGATTACTACCCGTATATACTCGTGTATAACCCGACCTCTGTATAAGCCGACCCCCCTACTTTTGCCCCCAAAACCTGGGAAAACCTATTGACTCGTGTATAAGCCGAGGGTGGACCCCAGCACAGGTATACAGCCCCCAGCAAAGTGGTATACAGCAGCCTCTCCAGTGGTATATACAGACCCCAGTGGTAATACAGCAGCCCCAGTGGTAATACAGGAGCCCCAGTGGTAATACAGGAGCCCCAGGGGTAATACAGCAGCCCCAGGGGTTATACAGCAGCCCCAGGGTAATACAGCAGCCCCAGGGGTTATACAGCAGCCCCAGGGGTTATACAGCAGCCCCAGGGGTAATACAGCAGCCCCAGTGGTAATACAGCAGCCCCAGGGGTAATACAGCATCCCCAGGGGTAATACAGCAGCCCCAGGGGTTATACAGCAGCCCCAGGGTTATACAGCAGCCCCAGGGGCTATACAGCAGCCCCAGTGGTATATACAGGCCCCAGCAGTATATACAGCAGCCCCAGTGGTATATACAGGCCCCAGCAGTATATACAGTAGGCCCAGTGGTGGTGTATAAAGGGCCCAGTGATGGTGTATACAGGGCCTAGTGGTGTATACAAGACCCAGTGGTGTATACAGGGCCCAGTATGCGGGGGCCGGGGGGGGGAAGCGCGCCTTTGCACACTCACCGCAGCCGCCGTCACCGTGCGTCTGCTGTAAGGCTGCTTTCACACTGCGTTTTTCTGTGATCCGTGGCTGTCTGTTGTAAAACGGACAGCCACAGATCAGATTTTGACCCCATGTTATCCTATGACCTTATTGGCATCCGATTTTTGTCGGATCCGATTCTGGCCGATTTTTTGCTGTGCCCAAAATCGCAGCCTGCTTCGATTTTTGGCACAGCGGGTCAAATCGGACCGAATGGGATCCGACCTGATCCGTGCCAAATAAGGCTGCTTTCACACAGCGTTTTTGTGCTGTCCGAGGGGATCAGACTTTTTGCAGCACCCCTCAGACAGCATCGGATCCAAACTGATGACTGCAATCGGATGCCAAATAGGCATCCGATCCCGATGTTTTGCAGCATCAGTTTGGATCCTCTCCCTGCTCCTCCTGTCACCTTGTCCCCCTCCTGTCACCCTCCTGTCACCCTTCTCCCCTCTGTCTCCCCTCTTTGTCCCCTCTGTCCCCCCACTTTGCAGCCCCTCTTTGCCCCCCTCTTTGCCCCCCTCTTTGCAGACCCTCTTTGCCCCCCTCTTTGCAGCCCCTCTTTGGACCCCCTCTTTGCTCCCCTCTTTGCATCCCCTCTTTGGACCCCCTCTTTGCTCCCCTCTTTGCCCCCCTCTTTGCAGACCCTCTTTGCAGCCCCTCTTTGCCCCCCTCTTTGCTCCCCTCTTTGCAGACCCTCTTTGCCCCCTCTTTGCCCCCCTCTTTGCAGCCCTCTTTGCCCCCTTCTTTGCAGCCCCTCTTTGGACCCCCTCTTTGCCCCCTCTTTGCAGACCCTCTTTGCCCCCTCTTTTCCCCCCTCTTTGCAGCCCCTCTTTGGACCTCCTCTTTGCAGCCCCTCTTTGCCCCCCTCTCTGCAGCCCCTCTTTGCCCCCCTCTTTGCAGCCCCTCTTTGCCCCCCTCTTTGCAGCCCCTCTTTGCCCCCCTCTTTGCAGCCCCTCTTTGGACCCCCTCTTTGCCCCCTCTTTGCAGCCCCTCTTTGCCCTCCTCTTTGCAGCCCCTCTTTGGACCCCCTCTTTGCAGCCCCTCTTTGGACCCCCTCTTTGCCCCCTCTTTGCTCCCCTCTTTGCATCCCCTCTTTGCAGCCCCTCTTTGCCCCCCTCTTTGCAGCCCCTCTTTGCCCCCCTCTTTGCAGCCCCTCTTTGGACCCCCTCTTTGCCCCCTCTTTGCTCCCCTCTTTGCAGCCCCTCTTTGCTCCCCTCTTTGCAGCCCCTCTTTGCTCCCCTCTTTGCAGCCCCTCTTTGCTCCCCTCTTTGCAGCCCCTCTTTGCCCTCCTCTTTGCAGCCCCTCTTTGGACCCCCTCTTTGCTCCCCTCTTTGCATCCCCTCTTTGAACCCCCTCTTTGCCCCCCTCTTTGCCCCCTCTTTGCTCCCCTCTTTGCCCCCTCTTTGCTCCCCTCTTTGCAGCCCCTCTTTGCCCCCTCTTTGCTCCCCTCTTTGCCCCCTCTTTGCAGCCCCTCTTTGCCCCCTCTTTGCTCCCCTCTTTGCAGCCCCTCTTTGCCCCCCTCTTTGCCGCCCCTCTTTGCTCCCCTCTTTGCCCCCTCTTTGCAGCCCCTCTTTGCCCCCTCTTTGCTCCCCTCTTTGCCCCCCTCTTTGCCCCCTCTTTGCAGCCCCTCTTTGCCCCCCTCTTTGCCCCCTCTTTGCTCCCTTCTTTGCCCCCTCTTTGCAGCCCCTCATTGTCCCCTCTTTGCTCCCCTCTTTGCCCCCTCTTTGCTCCCCTCTTTGCCCCCTTTGCAGCCCCTCTTTGCTCCCCTCTTTGCCCCCTCTTTGCAGCCCCTCTTTGCCCTCCTTCTGCAGAGCTTAAAAAATAAAAAAAATCTTCATTCTCACCTCTCCACGACACTCGCGCTGCTTCCAGCTTCTTCTGATCAACAGGACCTGGCGTGATGTCACAGTCACATGACCGGTTACCGCGGTAACCGGTCATGTGACTCAACTGTGACGTCAGGCCAGGTCCTAGACGCACAGAGCGCTGGAGGCATCGCTGGATCGTGGAGAGGTGAGAATGAAGATTTTTTTATTTTTAACCCTTTCATTTCACAGGATATCACTTCTGCAATGTATGAATATACATTGCAGAAGTGATATTATGGCACAGAGCGATTTTAGTGTACTGAGCATGCTCAGTACACTAAGATCGGGTCCGAGGAACTCAGCTGTTTCCTCGGATCCGCGCTCCATAGGCGCCATGTTGGAGGAGAGGAGGGGCGGGCACCGGGCAGAGCTGCAGGACAGGAAGTCCCCTCCTCCCTCCTCTCTGGCCGGCGCGGCCGCCAGCGGTCAGCACGGGGCCCTCCTGGGGGCAGGCAATGCGCCCTCCACAAGATGGCGCCCTAGGCGATCGCCTAGGGTCGCCTACCTATCGTCCCGGCCCTGACCCTACATATAATTGCGAACTAGTTTTCAGGCACCGTGCAAATCTCAGAAGGGCAGGAGCTTCATGTTATAGTGTAAATTTTGCTGTTAGGGTTTGTGGGTGCTATGTCACTTAGACAGAGCCCCTGAGGTGCCCAAACGGCAGAAATCCCCATAAGTGACCTGATTTTACAAAGAATACCTTCAGTGAACTACTCTAGGGGTGCGGTGATCAAATTGACTCTACAGGTGTGTCACAGAATTTTATACCAGAAAGAAGAAAAAATAATTCAATTTTTACCTCTAAAATTTAGTTTTAGCCACAGATTTTACATTTTCACAGGGTAAAGTTGGTAAAAATGTCATCGAAATTTGTCAGACAATTTCTGCTGAAAGTGGCAATATCCATTGTGCAGCTGTACAGTACTGCTTAGCCACACAATGAGACATAGGAGAGAAGAAGCGCTATTCAACTATTGAAGAACACATTTTCCTATCATAGTTTACAGACTGTATGTACAGAGCCCTTAAGTGCAAGAAGGTCAAAATTCCCCCAAATGACACCATTTTGGAAAATAGGAGAAGAAAATGTAGCAGTCAATTCAGCGATTGTGGGCAGTAGAAATTGAAAATGTCCATTTTATTCTTGTTAAAATACAGTGCAGCATGTTGAAGCCACAGGGCTAGGCTTACGATTGACAGTCCTAAGCTTAGCCCTGTGGCTGCAACATGCTGCACTGTATTTTAACAAGCAAAGAATAAAATGGACATTTTCAATTTCTACTGCCCTGTAGTCGCTGGATTGACTTCTACATTTTCTTCTCATATCTCTACTTGCCTGGAGCCAGAGACAAATCCCTGCGCATGGAGAGAATCCAGGACCCAAAAGCTCCACATAGTAGGGGTGAGCTGAATTACTTCACTTCTTCCATTTTGGAAAATACACCCCTCTTGGAATTTATCTACAAATTTAATGATGATTTTAACTCCATGACAAGTAGCAATGGATATTGTAGAGTGAAAATTGCAAGTTTGCCATTGTAGTGCCCATACATTGTAGTGCCCATACATTGTAGTGCCCATACATTGTAGTGCCTATACATTGTGCTCAGCTCATGCTTCTGGAGACACGCACATAGTAAATTAAGCGGACTCTCCTCACTACAGTAATGCCAAATATGTGTATGCTAAATGTGGTTTAGGCACAGGGTGCAGCTCAGAAAGGAGGGGGACATTTGGATTTGAGAGTATAGATTGTGCTGTATTTCTTTTGGGGGAATCTATGGTGTATTCCAGAGCCTATGTTTGACCAGTAACATGGACGCACCCTATATTTCCATTGACAATTGATGGTCATGGATGGAAACTTTGTTTTTCTGTAGAATGAGTTGAAGCTTTCATTTGGAACATTTTACATGATATTTTTATCACATTAATCCTATGCTCTAAACTGAGCATTTTTATTAGGGTTTACATCTAAATTCTCCTAATGACATATTTCAAATGACACTCCCGATGGATCCATTTACTATAATGAGGCAATCAGAGATACTTTTGGACCCTGGTCTCTGTTTGGCGGTGTCTTTTTAGAAATGCACAAAAGTGTGTCTGAATGCGTTTTGTGAATGCTTAAAAAGACAGACACCTCTGGATCATAGGACAGACATAGTCCAAAATAACTCCATCTGCCTTATTATAGGGCATCTTCCATAAGAGTCTCCATTTGAATGACCTATTTCAGAGATTTATACATAAATCCCATTGTAAGCGCTCGGCACAGTATAAATGTGTGCCGAGACTTCCAGCAGCCTTTGGGAGGCAGAATAAACAAATCAACAGCAGGTCAAGATTTTCTTTTATTTATTTTTTTATGCCATTCACCTTGCAATATAAGTGATAAAATGATTTTATTCTTCAGGTCGTTGCAATTACAGAGATACCAGATTTATATTGGGTTTTTATGTCTGCCTTCTGTTGCACACGAAAACAATGCTTTCAAAAAGTTTTTATATCACAATATTTTGAGAGCTATAATTTTTCATTTTTCTGCTCTGCTGATAGTCATGTTAGGGTTTGTTTTTTTTAGGATGAGTTGACGTTTTTATTGGTAACATATAATGCACATAATATTCTTTGATCGCTTTTATTCTGATTTTTCTGAGGCAGAATGAACACAAAACAGCAATCTATCTATATAATTGTCTTATCTTGTCTGTGTTTCTGTAACGGAAATCCTGCATCGCTGATTGGTCGCGGCCAGCCGGGCGCGACTAATCAGCGACGCGGGATTTCCGTTACAGAGAGACAGGTGCAGTCTGGCCCCAACAGCACCCACTAACCCCCGCTCTGCACCCACTCACCCCCTTTCAGCACTTACTCACCCCATTTAGCACCCAGTCACCCCCACTCAGCACCCACTCACCCGTATCAGCACCCACTCATCCCTGCTCAACACCCACTCAACCCTGCTCAGCACCAATTCACCCGATCATCACCCATTCACCTGCTCAGCACCCAGTCATCCCTGCTCAGCACCCAGTCACTCACGCTCAGCACTCACTCACCCCCACTCAGCACCCACTCACCCCTGCTGAGCACCCACTCACCCGTCTCAGCACCCACTCACCTCTGCTCAAAACCCACTCAACCCTGCTCAGCACCCATTCACTCCTCATCACCCATTCACCTGCTCAGCACCCAGTCACCCCTGCTCAGCATTCACGCACCCATGCTCAGCACCCACTCACCCCTGCTCAGCACCCACTCACACCCGCACAGCACCCAGTCACCCGTCTAAGCACCCACTCACCCCTGCTCAACACCTACTCACCCCCGCTCAGCACCCACTCACCCCCGCTAAGCACCCACTCACCTGCTCAGCACCCACTCACCTGCTCAGCACCCACTCACCTGCTCAGCACCCACTCACCCCCCACTCAGCACCCACTCACCCGCTCAGCACCCAGTCACCCCCGCTCAGCATTCACTCACCTCTTTTAGCACTCAATCCCGCTCAACACCCACTCACCCCCCTCAGCATCCACTCACCCCTGCTCAACACTGCTGTACACCGACACTGCTGTACATCGACACCGCTGTACACCGCCACCACTGAACACCAACACTGCTGTACACCAACACTGCTGTACACCGACACTGCTGAACTCCCGTACCACTGCACACCGACATTGCTGTACACCGACACTGCTGTACAATGACACCGCTGTACAATGACACCACTGTACACTGCTGCACACTGAACACCAACACTGCTATACACTGACACCACTGCACACCGACTCTGCTGCACACTGACACCACTGAACCCCAACACTGCTGTACACTGACACCACTGACACCAACACTGCTGTACACCGACACTGCTGTACACCGACACTACTGAACACTGGCACTGCTGTAAGTATCTTATATATAATTGCCGTAGCTCACTTCCGTCATATTCGGCGCTACTTCCGTCGTCAAAGACGTGGCTGCCAAACGGAAGTAGCGCTACGGCAACTATATATAACAACAATACAACAATACAATAGAATATATAGTCAAGCCAGGGCCGGCAACCACTACAGGGGCCCACCGCTGCCCACACACATTGTCAATGCTTCCCTGCATTCTCTGCATTCTTCTATCTTCAGAGGCAGGCCGGCAGGCAGCCCCTGTCCCTGTCACTAAGGCCGCGGTCGGGTATCCAGGGGGCGTGTCCGCACCACTCCCCCAGCAACACCCACATCCAATCCACAGGCGGCTAAACAGAGTGAGTGGGACACGTCGGAGGAGACCGCCCCACTCCTCATTGCTCACTGCTGTGCCAGTGTCCGCCCCATCCTCCTCGGCTCTATTTCCGGCAGTGATGCCGGCCTTCTCCCCGGCACTGTGTCTGCTGGGGGCTCAGCTTTGGACCCTGTACTCTGAGCCGCCGCTGCTCATCAACACCGGCCCGTTCCACACTGGTGACAGCGCGACACAAGCAGGTGAAGGTAGGAGGGCGCCGCTGACCCCCACTCTGCCCACTGACCCCCATTTAGCCCCTCACCCTGCTCTGACCACTCACCCCCACTCTGACCACTCACCCCCCTACTCTGCCCACTGACCCCCCCAACTCTTCCCCCTGACCCCCTCTCTGCCCCCTCACCCCCACTCTGCCCACTGACCCCCCACTCTGCCCACTGACCCCCCACTCTGCCCCTCACCCTGCTCTAACCACTCACCCCCACTCTGACCACTCACCCCCCTTCTCTGCCCACTGACCCCCCAACTCTTCCCCCTGACCCCCACTCTGCCCCCTCACCCCCCACTCTGCCCCCTCACCCCCCACTCTGCCCCCTCACCCCCCACTCTGCCCACTGACCCCCCACTCTGCTCACTGACCCCCCACTCTGCCCACTGACCCCCCATTCTGCCCACTGACCCCCCACTCTGCCCACTGACCCCCCACTCTGCCCACTGACACCCTACTCTACCCACTGACCCCCCACTCTGCCCACTGACCCCCCACTCTGCCACTCACCCCCGCTCTGACCACTCACCCCCGCTCTGACCACTGACCCCCCACTCTGCCCACTGACCCCCCACTCTGCCCACTGACCCCCCACTCTGCCCACTAACCCCCCCCTCTGCCCACTGACCCCCACTCTGCCCCTCACCCTGCTCTAACCACTCACCCCCACTCTAACCACTCACCCCCCTTCTCTGCCCACTGACCCCACAACTCTTCCCCCTGACCCCCTCTCTGCCCCCTCACCCCCACTCTGCCCACTGACCCCCCACTCTGCCCACTGACCCCCCACTCTGCCCACTGACCCCCCACTCTGCCCACTGACCCCCCGCTCTGCCCACTCACCCCCACTCTGACCACTCACCCCCACTCTGACCACTCACCCCCACTCTGCCCACTGACCCCCCACTCTGCCCACTGACCCCCACTCTGCCCCTCACCCTGCTCTGACCACTCACCCCCCTACTCTGACCACTGACCCCCCAACTCTTCCCCCTGACCCCCTCTCTGCCCCCTCACCCCCACTCTGCCCACGGCGCTGCGCTGACCACTCTGCCCACGCCGCTGTGCTGACCACTCTGCCCACGCCGCTGCGCTGACCACTCTGCCCATGCCGCTGCGCTGACCACTCTGCCCACGCCGCTGCGCTGACCACTCTGCCCACGCCGCTGCACTGACCACAGAGCCCCCGTCCTGCGCTGACCACAGAGCCCCCGTCCTGCGCTGACCACAGAGCCCCCGTCCTGCGCTGACCACAGAGCCCCCGTCCTGCGCTGACCACAGAGCCCCCGTCCTGCGCTGACCACAGAGCCCCCGTCCTGCGCTGACCACAGAGCCCCCGTCCTGCGCTGACCACAGAGCCGCCGCACTCACTG
Organism: Allobates femoralis; assembly: GCA_033576535.1. NCBI lineage: Eukaryota > Metazoa > Chordata > Amphibia > Anura > Aromobatidae > Allobates > Allobates femoralis. Next base: position 607,170,913 of record JARQOC010000002.1, on the reverse strand, counting down.
CTGACCACAGAGCCGCCGCACTCACTGCTGACCACAGAGCCGCCGCACTCACTGCTGACCACAGAGCCCCCGTCCTCTGCTGACCACAGAGCCGCCGCACTCACTGCTGACCACAGAGCCGCCGCACTCACTGCTGACCACAGAGCCCCCGTCCTGCGCTGACCACAGAGCCTCCGTCCTGCGCTGACCACAGAGCCCCCGTCCTGCGCTGACCACAGAGCCCCTGTCCTGCGCTGACCACAGAGCCCCCGTCCTGCGCTGCCACAGAGCCCCTGTCCTGCGCTGACCACAGAGCCCCCGTCCTGCGCTGACCACAGAGCCGCCGCACTCACTGCTGACCACAGAGCCGCCGCACTCACTGCTGACCACAGAGCCCCCGTCCTGCGCTGACCACAGAGCCGCCGCACTCACTGCTGACCACAGAGCCCCCGTCCTCTGCTGACCACAGAGCCGCCGCACTCACTGCTGACCACAGAGCCGCCGCACTCACTGCTGACCACTGAGCCGCCGCACTCACTGCTGACCACTGAGCCGCCGCACTCACTGCTGACCACTGAGCCGCCGCACTCACTGCTGACCACTGAGCCCCCGTCCTCTGCTGACCACAGAGCCGCCGCACTCACTGCTGACCACTGAGCCGCCGCACTCACTGCTACCCACTGAACCGCCTGTATACACACAATTAATTTCACCGCACTCCCCTAACTATTACTAAATAAACTATATATAGATTCTAGACTACCCGATTCTTTAGAATCGGGCTCACAGCTAGTCTACTATATAATCGTCTAATTCTGTCTGTTTGTCTGTAACGGAAATCACATGTCGCTGATTAGTCTCGCCAGCTGCCTGCAACCAATCAGCGACAGGCGCAGTCTGGAGTGAGATTTGGCATGAGATTTGAACCACGCTTCGCTGATTGGTCGTGCCCGGGGCGCCCCGCGAACAATCAGCGATATTGGCGCAGGATTTAAACCTAGCTTCACATTGCATTATTCTTAAATCTTCATTAATAAACTACATACATATTCTAAAATACCCAATGTGTTAGAATCGGGCCACCATCTAGTTTAGGTACAATTATTTTTTTGTAATACTGTTCACTGTTTGGTGTAAGTGATATTTTGGCTTTATTTCTCGGTCAGTATAATTAAAGTGATACAACATTTATTTGTTTGGTTTCTTATGTTTTGCCTCTTTCACATTGATTTTGCATCACTTTACTGTGACAGCTATAGCTTTTTCATTTTTCCTCAGGTGGAGCTTGGTGAGGGCTGGTTTTTGTGGGACTAGATGACCTTTTCAGGAATATAATATTTGTTTAAATTTGAGTTTTTGATCACATTTTATTCATTTTTCTTCCAGTGGTTTAATGCCTCATTTCTGCCACATTTTTTATTTATTTTTTTAATGGTGTTTACTGATTGGGTTCACTACTGTGACAAATTTATCGATCGGGTAGTTTCCAAACATGACAATACCAAATATGTGTACTGTTTTTGTATATTTTTGTAATTGCATAAATATTTGTATTGGCATAATATTTATTTTATTTTATCTTTAGCGTTTTTGAAAAAATATTTTTACAAGTTTTTTGTATATTTTTTTTCTTCTTGTTTTACTTAGTTCCCCCCATGAGACTATACATTTTATGAGCACTGGTCTAACATATTGTGATGCACATACATTGCAAGATGCAAATACATTGCAATGCATTAGACATGTCAATGTGACACTGGCATAACACCTGTTAGACAATGCTCCTTGCATGGTTTAACAGGCCAACTTAGCTGATAGATCAGGAGATAATTATTTTGACTCCTGCTGTCATGGCAAACATCAGAACCCGTGATCGAGGGGGCTTCTATTAGGGGAGAAAGGGAGAGCACTTCCTTTTTCAAGCTTCTAAATGCTGAGATCGCAGAGAATGGCATTGGGTGTGACATCCGGATTTTGGTTATCATCACTTCTGGCAGCAATTGTGCCTGCACAAATTCTCTGCCTGCACTGTCGCCAGGATGTACTGTACGTCTATTTGAAGGAACCCTGTGGTAAATGGGATGTAATGGTACATCCAATGTTGGGAGGAGGTTAAAGATGATCATAGCAAGATAGTTATAGAGGACAAAGAAAAGGTTGAGATATTAAACATGCACTTTTTATCCATGTTCACCAAAGAACTGACTGTACCAAGGATTATTCAGAGAGGTAGAAATCACCAAATATAATTATTTTAACACAAGACATATGACTGCGTCTGAGACGATTAAATATTAACAAAGCCCCTGAACCAGACGGTATTCCTCCACATATATTAAGGGAATTGAGCTCAGTAACTGACAGACTACTGCATCTTGTCTTCTTAGATTCTCTTGTAACAGGGTCAATGCCAGAAAATTTAACAATGGCTGATGTGGCACAGACATTTCGGAAAGGTGAAAAGGTGGATCCAGGCAACTACCATCCAGGAAGTCTCACATCAGTGGTCTACAAAGTTTTTGAAGGCATTAAAAGGGATGATCTGCAAAAATATATTTAAGGCTGGGGTCACAGTACCATTTTTCACATGCATTTTTGGAGACCTGCGTTTTCAAAAACGCATGTAAAAAACGCACCCATAGGCCCCCATGTTAAAAAACGCATGCCCAAATAGCCAAAAAGCATGTGTGACTGTCCCATGCGTTTTTGGAGCATATCCAAAAACGCATGCGTTTCTGTAGTAAACGCATGCGTTTTTGTAGAAAACGCATGCGTTTTTATAACATGGGTTCCTATGGAAAAACGCATGCAAAAACGCATGTACAGTTAGTACCTTTTAGTGCCATTCAAAAACGCATGCGTTTCCCATAGGAGCCCATGTTAACAAAAACGCATGCGTTTCCGGAAACGCATGCGTTTTTGTTAATATGGGCTCCTATGGGAAACGCATGCGTTTTTGAATGGCACTAAAAGGTACTAACTGTACATGCGTTTTTGCATGCGTTTTCCATAGGAACCCATGTTATAAAAACGCATGCATTTTCTACAAAAACGCATGCGTTTTTCAAAACGCTCAAAAAAATACTACAAGCACTATTTTTAGGTGCAGATTTAAAAAAGCACCCAAAAACGCAGGGAGCCATCACACACCTTACAAAACTCATGCTGACATGAAAAAAAGCATGAGTTTTGGTAAATCACTTAAAAAAACGCATGGCAACTGTGACCCCAGCCTAAAAGAGTAATAATAAAAAAAAACACTATTAGGCTGGGTTCACAGTTGCCATGCGTTTTTTTTAGTGATTTAACAAAACTCATGCTTTTTTTCATGTCAGCATGAGTTTTGTAAGGTCTCTGATGGCTCCCTGCGTTTTTGGCTGCGTTTTTGAATCTGCACCTAAAAATAGTGCTTGTAGTATTTTTTTGTGCGTTTTGAAAAACGCATGCGTTTTTGTAGAAAACGCATGCGTTTTTATAACATGGGTTCCTATGGAAAACGCATGCAAAAACGCATGTACAGTTAGTACCTTTTAGTGCCATTCAAAAACGCATGCGTTTCCCATAGGAGCCCATGTTAACAAAAACGCATGCGTTTCCGGAAACGCATGCGTTTTTGTTAACATGGGCTCCTATGGGAAACGCATGCGTTTTTGAATGGCACTAAAAGGTACTAACTGTACATGCGTTTTTGCATGCGTTTTCCATAGGAACCCATGTTATAAAAACGCATGCGTTTTCTACAAAAACGCATGCGTTTTCTACAGAAACGCATGCGTTTTTGGATATGCTCCAAAAATGCATGGGACAGTCACACATGCTTTTTGGCTATTAGGGCATGCGTTTTTTAACATGGGGGCCTATGGGTGCGTTTTTTACATGCGTTTTTGAAAACGCAGGTCTCCAAAAATGCATGTGAAAAATGGTACTGTGACCCCAGCCTTAGGCTGTGGTCACAGTTTTTTTAGTGCCTTTTAAAAACGCATGCTTTTTTACATGCGTTTTTCATGTCAGCATGAGTTTCTTAAGGTCTCTGATGGCTCCCTGCGTTTTTGGCTGCGTTTTTGAATCTGCACATAAAAATAGTGCTTGTAGTATTTTTTTGAGCGTTTTGAAAAACGCATGCGTTTTTGTAGAAAACGCATGCGTTTTTATAACATGGGTTCCTATGGGAAACGCATGCAAAAACGCATGTACAATTAGTACCTTTTAGTGCCATTCAAAAACGCATGCGTTTCCCATAGGAGCCCATGTTAAAAAAACGCATGCGTTTCCGGAAACGCGTGCGTTTTTTTAACATGGGCTCCTATGGGAAACGCATGCGTTTTTGAATGGCACTAATTGTACATGCGTTTTTGCATGCGTTTTCCATAAGGCCCCTTATTAAAAAACGCATGCGTTTTTGGATATGCTCCAAAAACGCATGGGACAGTCACACATGCTTTTTGGCTATTAGGGCATGCGTTTTTTAACATGGGGGCCTATGGGTGCGTTTTTTACATGCGTTTTTGAAAACGCAGGTCTCCAAAAATGCATGTGAAAAATGGTACTGTGACCACAGCCTTAGCATGGATTCATGAAAGATAAGTCATAATCTCATGCCTGGGCAGGGGAATGCCTAGTGTGCCACACAATCCAGAGGGGAACATGAGGGCAGATGACAACAAAATGCCCTAGCGTTATGTAGAGGTGGAGTCACCTCCTAACATTCAAATAAGACTGAACTCTGCACTTCTAAACATCCCTATATGGGTCTTTTCCGCTGTCACCGTCACATGCCTAGGACCTCGCTGGCTCTGAATTTACCCTGACTTGTGCTCAGGCCAGTGAGACACTAATCTTGCTTCAACAATAAAACAACATAAGGCGGCCGTCACACGGTGAGATATCTTGCACGATATCGTTTAAGCGATCTCCTTTTTGATCGCTTAAGCGATATCGGGCAAGATATCGTTGTATGTAATCAAGCGATTTACGATGGTAAATCGCTTGATCGTGACATCGCTGATCTGAGGTTCGGTTCTCAGATCTAGCGATGAACGATGCAACGATCTGCATCATCGTGGTGTATGACACCACGATGATCCATCTCCCAGCGACCGCGCCTATGCTGGGAGATGGTAACTATGGTACACGTCGGGTAACTAAGCGACGCGCGGCGCCTAGTTACCCGATGTGTACCATAGTTACCAGCGAGATCGCGGATCCACATCGCTGGTGAGTCTGTCTGTGTGACATCTCACCAGCGATGTGAGCGATATTGTAAGCGATTGCGCGTGCACGTGATCGCTTACAATATCGCTAAAGATGTCGCAGCGTGTGACGGCCCCCTAAGGGAGATAAGACAAACACATGGAAATAGACACAACAAACATTCATCTTTAGCTTTTCCAACAGGATCTTTGCTGCATCTACAGCAACAAACTTTTCAACCTCTCCAGAGACAGGCTCCTTTAAAGTGAAGAAAATAACCAGCACTGCATAGGACAATGAGGGTGTATATAGAGCGGAATGGTGTGGTCAAAAGGTGTTGCAGATTAGATAAAGGCTAAATGGGATAAATTCAGTAATGAGGATCAAATCAAAAGGATATGTGCTAGGATCCAGGGGCATAGTGATCATGATCACAAAGGTCGTAATCAGGTACAGGGGTACAGGGGGCCCGCTGAACCCCAGTGCTTACTTCAGCTGGATGTGTGTCCGAGGATACACATCTAGCTGAAATGTATTGCTTCTCAGGGTACCGTTACACGTCACAATATCGTTCCGATATCGCATGCAATTTCACGGGAGCGTGCACATTTTTGCCATTTGTCCAAGATCGCATAGTAGATGTCACACAGGGAGATATCGGCAGCCAACACAACTAGGCTGTTGTACACAGCTTTTGTGCGCTGGGTATGAGCAACCCAGGGACCGAACATTAACATTGGAGTGAATAGGGGAAGTTGCGTTCAGCATCGTAGTTGCGCTGTCACACTGCACGATCAGGCCAGATCACATATGCAACATTGCACGGTTGAAGAGCATGCACAATCTCATTACAATAGCGTCCCTGCAATTTATTGCAATCACATTGCCTTGTTAGATGACACAACGCACGAATGATATCAACTGCAACTACCACACCACGTGACTTTTGGTCGATGTTGCATTGCGATATCGTGACGTGTAACAGTACCCTCAGAGACCCATCAGCATTGCAATTTATGCTGCTGGCTCAACAAAGACCAGCAACTAAACAGAAAGAGAGGAAACAGAAGCACAATAGCGTCTTATCCTTATCCTACAACCAGTTTATAAGCATATAGCAGTTGCTGCTGAATGCACACTCCACGTAATCGCTGTGGCTGTAGAAATAAGTCCAAAACGGACGGTGCTGTTTGGTCCACCCACACTGCATATAATGAAAGGAACCTCCAGTGGATGAGAGATAATGGTGCCTTTATTTTCAACATGTTTGTGAGCGAATCCCCCCTCCTTCATCAGGAAAGCAACCACATCCACATTTTGGATTTATAGTAACTGACATTGGCATACCTTTAAATAAGGGTACATTGCAGTGACATCATGCATTACCATTCAAGGCATGCTGATGTAAGCCTTTGGCCAGTGCACAAGCTAGAGCTAGAGAGAAGGACGTGCCTCAAAAGCTGGTATAGATGAGTAGCCTGTTTTTTTTTATTTGCATTACAGAAAGAATGGGAACTATATATTCCAGGAAAGAGCCCAGGATGGGGACATATATACCAGGATGGGGAACATATACACCAGGATGGGAACAGACTAGGATTAGGCTGGGGTCACAGTACCATTTTTCACATGCATTTTTGGAGACCTGCGTTTTCAAAAATGCATGTAAAAAACGCACCCATAGGCCCCCATGTTAAAAAACGCATGCCCTAATAGCCAAAAAGCATGTGTGACTGTCCCATGCGTTTTTGGAGCATATCCAAAAACGCATGCGTTTCTGTAGAAAACGCATGCGTTTTTGTAGAAAACGCATGCGTTTTTATAACATGGGTTCCTATGGAAAACGCATGCAAAAACGCATGTACAGTTAGTACCTTTTAGTGCCATTCAAAAACGCATGCGTTTCCCATAGGAGCCCATGTTAACAAAAACGCATGCGTTTTCGGAAACGCATGCGTTTTTGTTAACATGGGCTCCTATGGGAAACGCATGCGTTTTTGAATGGCACTAAAAGGTACTAACTGTACATGCGTTTTTGCATGCGTTTTCCATAGGAACCCATGTTATAAAAACGCATGCGTTTTCTACAAAAACGCATGCGTTTTTCAAAACGCTCAAAAAAATACTACAAGCACTATTTTTAGGTGCAGATTCAAAAATGCACCCAAAAACGCAGGGAGCCATCACACACCTTACAAAACTCATGCTGACATGAAAAAAAGCAAGAGTTTTGTTAAATCACTTAAAAAAACGCATGGCAACTGTGACCCCAGCCTTATCCACTATACTTGGATCCTTTAGATGGACCTGAAAACCCATCTCTTCTGGAAAGCTTACAGCTGGCAATGATCACGGTGCTGCCTCACTATCACTGGAGCTTCCACCTCACCATCACCAGAGCTGCCGACTCTCCACTTCCAGATCTGCTGCACTCACGACCTACTGTCTCTCTTCATTGTCCTGTAGAATGTAAGCCCACAAGGGCAGGGACCTCTCCCCTCTGTACCAGTCTGTCACTGTTAATTTGTTTTCTGCAAACTATATCTACAATTTTGTATGTAACCCCTCTCATGTACAGCACCATGGGATTAATGGTGCTATATAAATAAATAATATTAATAAGGAATATACACTGATGAGCAAATGTGTAACAATGTTTTGACTTTCAGGCTTCATATAGCTCTATCCAGTACAGCTTTGAGCATGAAAGTACCTTCATTTGATAAACATCATATTTCATATAAAAATTTGCCTTACGCTAAGGTCAGAGACCTGTGTCAGCCCTTAGGCTGACAATTCTGTTTAAAACTTAGATTTGCTCAGCCTGAGCACAGAGCGTTAATGGCATGTAACGCTATGCGCTGGCTGCCTATTCATCACTATGGATACCTGACGCCTTGCACAGCCGCTGGCTCCACACACAAGGACCGGATATATGCTATTGCAGAGCACACAGGAAACTTGGTTTGGAGCGTTTTTCTGTGCGCTCTACAATACATGTCCTTGTGTGTTGAGCCGGCGCATAGCGTTACATGCCGTTAACGCTATGCGCTCAGGCTTGGAAAAACTAAGTTTTAAACGGAATCATCAGCTTTAAGGCTGATGCAGGTCGGACCCTAGCCTTACAATTACTTAGCATAAGGTTAGTTATTCAGATTCTTCTCATGACACTACATTGTTACTGTTTTGCTCCTGGTGTTTGAAAAATCTTTTTTTTCCATGATGCTACAAATTACAACCTGTTCTCACATTCCCTAATCGGTGTGTTGTTAGGTTGTGTAACGTGGCCTCAATGGGTAGAGTCGAAGAAAAAGCTGTATACATATCAAATTCACTCAACCAGTATGTACAAAATTTGGGAACATGTAGAAGAGACCTGGTATCACATTTCTGTTAAGACATGTGTGGATCTGATCAAGAGCATGTACTATGATAATTCAGGCATTGTTGAAAGCCACAGGTGAATTTAAAAAATAATAAAAAATAATAAAAAAATAAATTTAGAATTTTAGGAGCAAAACAATAACAATGCAGTGATGTGAAAAGAATCTGCATAACTAATCATATGCTAAATATTTGCAAGTGAAATTTATGTATGAGATAGCCAAGATGATTGTCTATAAAATGACGGTTAGTCTCATACTCTCAAGTTCCAACCATTGTTACCCTTTTGCTTGCCAGTGTTTATACAAGGATGAGGACATATATATCAGGACGGGACCAGGATGGATACAAACATACCAGGAAAGGGAGATATACATCAGGATGGGAACATATATACCACAATGGGCCCTGCATGGATACATGTACACCTGGATGGGCCCATGATAGGGAACATATATACTAGGTAGGATATAGGGATGTATATACCAGGATGATAACATACTGTATATACCAGGATGGTGCCCAGAATGAGGACATATATACAAGGTTGGGCCCAGTATGGGGACATTTATAACAGGATGGAGACCATATATACCAGAGTGGGGGCATATATACCAGAATAGGGACCTATATACTAGGATGAGCACATATATACTAGGATGGGGAACATATGTACCAGGATTGGGTACATAAATATCAGGATGGGGCCCAGTATGGGGAACATATATATCATGATGGGGCCCAGAATGAGGACATAAATACCAGGATGGGCTCAGGATGCTGAAGATATATACCAGGATGGGAATATATATACCACAATGGAGGACATACATACCAAAATGGGCCAAGGATGAAAACATATATACCTGGTTTGGCGGCATATATACCAGTAACGAGAGCATTTATACCAGGATGGGCCCAGCATGAGGACATACAAAATGGGGACATACATATTAGGATTCGGGACATATATACCAATATACCAGGATGGGGCCTAGAATGAAGACATACAGTTGAAACCAGAAGTTTACATACACTACATAAAGAGTCACATATTCATGTTTTCTCACTTTCTGAAATTAAATCAGAATACATTTTTCCTGCTTTATGTCAATTATGGTTACCATGATTATTAATATTTGCTAAATGCCAGAATAATGAGGCAATGTCTTGAGGCATTTTTATTACTATTATGGCCTACTATTTATTATTTATTATGGCCACTCCAAAACATTTCACTTTGTCATACTTAAGTCACTTTGTAACCTGTTTATGCTTCGGGTCATTGTCCATTTGGAAGACCCATTTCCTCCCAAGCTTTAACTTCCTGGCTGATGTCTTCAGATGTTGCTTCAGTATTGCCACATAATCTTCTTTCCTCATAATTCCATCTATTTTGTGAAGTACACCAGTCCCTGCTGCAGCAAAACAACCCCACAATATGATGCTGCCACCCCCGTGTTTCACATTTGGGATGGGTTTTTTGGTTTGCAAGCTTGTCTCTTTCTCCTCCCAATGTAATGATGGTTATTGTGGCCAAAGAGTTCAATTTTATATTTCATCAGACCACTGGACATGTTTCCAAACATGTAGGTTTTTGTGCCTGTGTGCATTTAAAAAAAAATTAATCTGGCTGTTTTATGTTTCTTTTGGAGTAATGGCTTCTTCCTGGCACAGTGGCCTTTCAGCCCATGTTGATATAGTTTTCGTTTCACTGTGGATAATGACACAATCTTACCAGTTTCCGCTAACAACTTCACAAAGTCTTTTACTTTTGTTTTTGGGTTGATATACACATGACGGACCAAAGCATGCTCATCTCTGGGACACAGAACCCATCCCCTTCCTGAGTGGTATGATGGCTGGACATTCTTATCTTGCTTGTACTTGCATGTAATTGTTTATACAGATGAACAAGGCGCCTTCAGGTATGTGGAAACTGCACCCAAGGATGAACCAGACTTGTGAAAGTTCATAATTCTCTTCCTGATATCTTGGCTGATTTCATTAGACTTTCCAATGATGCTACACAAAGAAGCAGTGTGTTTCAGGTGTGCATTAAAATACATCCACAAGTGTGTCTCTAATTAACTCAGATGTTGCCAATAAACCTATCAAAACCTTCCAAACACATTACATCATCATATGGGCGGTCCCAAATAGTTTAAAGGCATAGTAATCTTAGCGTATGTAAATTTGTGATTTTGCAGAAAGTAATATAAATGTCTTAAAACATACTCTCTCTCATTATTCTGGCATGTGGCAAATATTAATAATTATAGAAATCCTAATTGACCTCAGATGCAAAAGGTTTATTCTGATTTTATGTCAGACAGTGAGAAAAACATGCATTTGTGTCTTTTTATATAGTGTATGTAAACTTCTGGTTTCAACTCTATATACCAGGATGAGTTACATACATGCCAGAACAGGGAACATACAGTATATACCAGAAATGGGGGCATATACATTCTAGGAATTTGTACATATACAGTATGTCAATAAAAAAAACTTGTTTCAATAAGGAAACTTGCTTGATAGAATTTTTTAAAACTTGAAGAGAAGCTGTCCAATTGGGTGATTAGCAGCAATCTCTGATTGCAAGCTTATACACCATGTTCCAAATTATTATGCAAATGTTCTTTTTCTCTGATTTTCCTAAATGGTCAGTGCAAATGACAGTCAGTGTAATAAAAGTCATCACCCGTTAGAGTATACATTGAATTTTATTGAAGAAACCTCCCAATGATAACAGTATAATCTTCAAAATTAAAAAAAAACATCTAAATGCACTGTTCCAAATTATTACGCACAGTAAAGTTTCTAAACATTTGATATGTTTGAAAGAACTGAAAATGCTCATTTGTTGAATTTGCAGCATTAGTAGGTCACATTCACTGAAATAAAAAGCTATTTAACCCCAAAACATCCTAACAGCCAAGTTACATGTTAACATAGGAACCCTTCTTTGATATCACTTTCACAATTCTTGCATCCATTGAACTTGTAAGTTTCTGTAGAGTCTCTGCTTGTATTTCTTTGCATGATGTCAGAATAGCCTCCCAGAGCTGCTGTTTTGATGTGAACTGCCTCCCACCCTCATAGATCTTTTGCTTGATTATACTACAAAGGTTTTCTGCAGGGTTGAGGTCAGGGGAAGATAGTGGCCACACCATGAGTTTATTTCCTTTTATGCCCATAGCAGCCAATGACACAGAGGTATTCTCTGCAGCATGAGATGGTGCATTGTCATGCATGAAGATGATTTTGCTCCTGAAGGCACATTTCTGCTTTTTGTACCATGGAAGAAAGTTCTCAGTCAGAAACTCTATATACTTTGCAGAGGTCAGTTTCACACCTTTAGGAACCTTTGGCCATCTCACTTTACTCCACATCGCTTAATTGTCAATAAGTCCTTGCATAATGGCAGGGTAGGTGGACCTGAAGGAGTCTATTCTTCTTCTTGTTGAGTGTGGGCTCCCACAAAATGGCACTGTAACCCCCCAAGGTCGTTTCCCAGCAGGATATCTGCTGGACGTCCTTCCATAACTCCAATGCAGCACAGTTTTTCCCAATAGCCATAATTCAATGCACCCAAGCTCACTGTCTACTGTATATTTGTGAGTACCCCCTGCCAGGACAATGGGAAACCCGAGGCCTGGGTGAATTGCCTCTGGTAGAACCAAACGGGGGTCAGCAATAGTCAAGAAAGCCCCTGTGTCTCTAAATCCTGACACTTTGTGTCCATCAATTGAGACATCTTGCAGGTGATGTTGACGTTGCTCTTGGTAGCTTAAGGACAAAGGCCAGAGGCCATACTCTCCATAAGGGGTATCTGTGGTGCAGGGGTCGACCGGTCCCTCTGACCGGGGTCGTAGTAACTTTTCAGGTGGGATGCAGTACTCATGCTGAACCAAATGAGGTGGGCGTGTGCTTGGCTCCCTCTGAGTCCTTGAGGTATAACCAGATTGCAGGTGTCCAGGTTGCCCACAGTCATAACATTTCCTCTATGTTATTCCCCAAGGTTGTGGTTATAACGGTTGGGGCTCAGGATTGTAAGATGTGATCATCGACCTGCGGCTTGGTGATGGGACAGATATAACTAGATGGGGCCGGGGTGCGGTGGCAGGCTGTGGTTTTTAGTGCACAAGATTCATCGGATGAGGTTGGGATACATGCGGCTCCCTCTGAGTCATTGAGGGACAACTAGCTTGCAGGTGCCCAGGTTTTCCGTACCCATAATATCTCATCTTCGTAAATCCCCCTGGTCGTGGTCGGAACTGTTGGGGCCCAGAATTTTGAAGGGTGGTTGTCATCGGCCTGCGGCTGTGTGGAGGGGCAGATATAAACGGAGGGGCAGGCTGTGATTTATCATCCAGTAGCCTCTTATATTGTGGTTGGATAGAAAGGGCCTCATCGGTCAGGGCTGCAGCTCTTTCCAATATGTGTGGCATGCTTTCCCAGACCCATTCTCGTATTCCTGAAGGGCGCTTGGCAAGAAATTGTTCTATAAAAAATACCTGTACAACATCTTCCACAGTCAAGGTGTTTTCCATTTCCAGCCATCTCTGACATGTCTGGGACATCTTATGGGCATACATCCTTAATGATATCCCCGTGGTGCATGGGAGGTCTTGGAACTGGGTCCTATATGAGTCTGGGGTGATAGCATGGCAATCCAAGATAGTTCATTTTACAAAGTTATAATCCCGGTTCCACTGTGAGTCAATAGTTCGATAAGCCTCTGCCATGCTTCCGTTCAGGAGTCCCTCTAACAAACGCTTCCAGTCTGAGTGGGGCACCTCCATCACGGCACACTGCTGCTCCACATCTCTGGAAGTTTCATCAAATGGCTTGAAGTCTGTTCTGGTGATCTGTGCAGGCTCCTGGATCGATGGATTTACACTCTAAATCGCATTACTCCCTCGTTTAAGCTCCATTGCTTCTTGTCTCTGCTGTGTGGAAATGCTAATCATGCTGGTAAATGAAAATGAAAGGCCAGAATTATGGGACATCTGGGACCCTAGCTATGTTGACCGGATACGGAGGGATACCTCTTGGCTGTATGTCTGCAGGCAGCTGTTTCCCTGCTATGCTAGCAGTCCAAGGGATTTCCAATGCGAGACAAGTAAGTTTTTCTGTTCCCTTAGAAATGTCATTAATGCCTGCGTGTTTTTTATCCTTAATGGTACCTTTACACGCCGCTACCGAAGGTAGCAACAGGTAGGCACCGCACATGCACGTTTTCAACGGTTGCTAACGGTACCTGATACCGCAATTACACGCCGCCACAAGGTGCTCCACAGAAGGTATTTTCGGTCCCTGGAAGTGCCGACAGGTGCCGCAGGTTACCTTCTGTGGAGTACCTTCCCTGATTTACACGCTGCTACCACAAGGGAATCTGGGCGTATATTTTGTGCACCGTAACTACATAGGTGTGACAGAGTTGAGTATTACGCGGCGCTTGTACGGTGATTGGACAATGCAATAACATCATGATTGGCCAGCCAGCGCAGGGAGGCTGGCTAATACATGACACTATAGCAAATGCGTAGTGTGACTGGTCAGAACGTTAAATATGCCGCCCTGTGCACGGACAGCCAATGGGTACACAGTAGTCCCCACCAATGATAGCTGATGGGGCGTGGTATACATGACGCTCAAGCACGCCCCAGGTAACTCAAATACCGTACCTGTGCCCCGATTACACGCCGCTACCATAGGGTTTATACCTGCTTGTTTTTCAGCACGGCTGAATGACAGGTATCCAAAGAGACAGGTGGCAACAACCTGAATTACACGCCGCCACTTCGCGGTGTTTTGAAGGTACAAGGTACAATTGTCTCCGACACCTGCCGGTATCTACCTTTCAGTAGCGGCGTGTAAAGGTACCATAATGTTGTTTGATGTGTGTCTAGAAATATTGCCAAAGCCTTTTTTTTTCAAAGCACGCCCACAGTCGTTGCCACACCTCACCACTGTACACACCGCCACCTGAGCAAGTATGTTCCCCACGCGCATGCGCAAATACTCAGGTGGCCTCCATCTTTGGACATTTTCTGAAATAATGACCTTTGGGTTTTCATTAGCTGTAAGCCATAATCATCAACATTAATAGAAATAAACACTTGAAATAGATCACTCTGTTTGTCATGACTCTATACAATATATATTTCACTTAATGTATTGAATTAAATTAACTTTTTGATGATATTCATTGAGATGCCCTAGTAAGTAGATTATTGGTTTCACAGCAATTTACAGACATTCTCATCACTGTCTTAACTGGTGTCACAATCTAAATTCCCTATCAGTATGTCTTTAGATTTTGGGAGGAAACTGGACTATACAAACACAGAAAGAACCAACTCCTGGCAGATGTTGTCCTTGGAGGCATTTGAGCATAAAGGGTACTTCACACACTGCAACATCACTAGCGACATCGCTGAAACGTCACAGGTTTTGTGACGTAACAGCGACCTCTCCAGCGATGTTGCAGTGTGTGACACGCAGCAGCTACCTGGCCCCTGCTGTGAGGTCGCTGATCGCTACAAATCGTTCAGGACCATTTTTTGGTCCTTGGTCTCCCGATGGCCAGCACG
Source organism: Allobates femoralis (assembly GCA_033576535.1). Classification (NCBI taxonomy): domain Eukaryota; kingdom Metazoa; phylum Chordata; class Amphibia; order Anura; family Aromobatidae; genus Allobates; species Allobates femoralis. The sequence goes on along the minus strand of JARQOC010000002.1, from coordinate 607,155,758 downwards.
CTTTGCTGTGTGTGACAACGAGAGACCAACTATCAGCAACCTCCCAGCTAATGCCCAGTGCTGCACATTAGATGCTGGGCACTGGTAACCAGGGTAAACACCGGGTAACTAAGCACTCTGCTTACCGCTGACTGGTCGCTGGTGAGTCTGCCTGTTTGACAGATCACCAGTGACTGCATAGAGACTTTCCAGTGATCCCAGCCAGGTTGGATTGCTGGTGGGATCGCTGGAAAGTCTCAGAGTGTAAAGGGGCCTTAAGACTCCAACCAGTTGCGTAACTTGAGGACCTGGGGCCCCGATGCGAAAGCTCCAACGGGGCCCCCAATTATTGCAAATCTTTAATAGTAATAGTGTTTTTCTATGGGCCAAAGGGACTTTTGGGGCCCCCCTAGGCTGCAGGGCCCGGGTGCGATCGCAACCCCTGCACCTATTGTAGTTACGCCCCTGACTCCAACACTGTAAAGCAATAGTGCAAATCTCTGAGCCCCCGTGTTGTATTGGTTTGTAATCATAATCTCTCTTCCAACAGTCTTCCAAAACTTTCTTGGTCCATGCCACTAAAACCTCAGGTTATTATGGATAAAAAAAGACTCCTATCTAAACTAACATGCATGTATACATTACATTTCCAATTTTACAGTGGTATTAAGCATATATAATGCAGATTTCTAATGATATGAATAATCTTAATCATGAGTTTATAATAATACATTTCACTGTTCATTAAAAAGAAACGGATTGATTTAGTCTATTTTATAGTGTTACATTAAATAAGAGGATAGTTGTACTCTGATTTTGTAGCACTTTCTAACCCTTCTCTCATGGGCACATATCCAGGCTTCTTCAGAAGACTGACAGGTGGGGGCTTCAAGTCGAGACTGCTGGGAGGTGTGTGAGATGAACTATAGGAAAGAAGATGGGATACAAGATGAGCTGTGACAGACAGGAGACACGTCCAGCAAGGGGCAATGAGAAAACCACAATGTAAATGAGAAGGAGGATTGACTCGAGATGCTAAGATGTGGCAATACATTTGCTCTTTTCCAAACACCTGAAGGGATGCCTCTAATTGCCCACGTACTTCTGTCTAATAACTTGTGCACCTAAGACAAGAAGACGTGAAAGCGCTGTTGGATCTAACAAATAATTAAAAGAAAATGCAACAATAATGGTTTTGAAAAGCCTATGCATTCTGAATGTATATAGCTGTATTCAAAATAATAGCAGTGTGTTCAAAAACATGAGTTAAAGGGAACCAGTGTGGCGCCCCGCAACGAGTGCGTCACAGGAGGCTATTGTAGCCACAAATGCAGCCGCAATATCCTCTGACTCAGCAATGATCTGGTTAACATAGAGATCCAACCCAACATGCAACACCTAGAACAGGGGACCAATCATAGGTCCTGGGGGGTGGAGTGTTAGGGTAGTGTAGTAGAACACACAATAATCTAGACTAGAGAACGAAGGAGATCTAGAACCTGACAAGAGCAGACTAGAGCTTGGAGTGGAGCGGGGGCTCCGCACCCCGTGCGGGCCCCTGGGCCGTCACCGGTCGGGTGTCAGCACCTGAGGCCTTAACCACCAGGACTGGGCATATCTACACGGGTTCCCAAAAGACTCCCGTGCCCACAACTTACAGCTGGTTCACTGGTACCGAAGCTGGCAGCAGTTCACCTCTGCCACGCGAACCAGAAGAGTGGAGGATCAGCTTTACAGGAGCACCCCACCACCAGCCAGTTTCCAGTCGTCTAACCAGCGGTGTACCCACTGAGGGACCCAAGGCTCCCCAAAGCATCCAGAACGTACAGCATGGATAGGGCATTGAAGCAGCCTCCCCGTACCCAACCTGGTATTCCTGGGCGACGCTGGCAAAAGAAACTAAGTAGGTAGAATGGAGGAACACTGCGGATCTCTGAGGGACACCGTCACTGCTGAGTCCACCCGGTCTACTACTCAACCACTGTATACCATGTACTGCCTGCTGGTTACAGTAAAGACCCGTTATAGAGACTTTCTGTGTCTGTGCTTCCTTATGAACTATCCGTCCGCACAACAAGGTAACCGCAGCTGCCGCACAACATCTTGAGCAGCTCCATCCCCCGGGGATCACCGCTCAGCCTGTGGGGAGCGTAACATCTTGCTGCTGTCCATCCCCCGAGGGCTCCGCAGCGTCGGTAGCCCTTACCGAATCTACTCATAGGTGGCGTCACGAATAAATTAAAACCCCCTTAATCTGTTCCACCAAGACGTCTTCACTTTTGATCTGCACTACACCGGGCCCCACTACCGGCAGGCACGGTCCACCCGTGACAAGGAGGAAGGAAGCATCGCCTGTATCAACCGGAGTCAGCCGGCCGCGGTGAGTCAGAAAATGGCGTCACGAACAGGATACGAGCAGGCCCGTTACCCAACGGGTATAATGTGCTTGAAATGGACTTTATTGTCTACAATTTGGACTTTGTTCGTCCCTAAAAGAACTTTCCCGCCTTTTCACCATTGGGCCAAGATGGCGCCCAAGATGGCGTTCCCGCCACAAGAAGCCGCCACGTGTAAGCCCAGGAGTGAGTCAACTCCCCCTCATCGTGGGAGGGCTAAAGACAAAAGGCGCCAAACTCTTTGTCCGCCCTGATTGCTCGAATCAACCATGGGGGCGGACCCCAAAGACTTTTCCCACCATTGGACTACAAAAGCCCAGAGGAAATGGGAGTGTCACAAACAGTCAGACAGACTTCTTCACCAGCTCTACCAGAACGTCTTACCGGTTGAACGGGTGTGGTTTCCCTCCAAGAAGAGAATGGCCAGCACAAGACTCCAAGACCTAATGCGGGAGGTCGAGGCGGAGGCCAGAGCAGCCATAGGCCAACCGGGTCCGGATCCTGCCCTTACCATAGACGGCAGCCCCGACTTCTGGCTAGAGGCTCTACAAGACCTCCGGGTGCGACTACTTGAGACAGTGGAGTGGACGATTCGCAGCTGGAGCGCAACCCTAGGCAGAAGACTCCATCATGCGATGCAGCAGAGCCGACCGGGTACAGCTTCTCCAAGCCCAGACGACATCGCCAGCTTTTCAACAGCCTCACCGTCGCCCACCACCTGTCCTGCTTCGTCACCGGAGCCCATAGACTGTATCATTCCAGTGAGGACCACAGCTCGACCCGTTCCAGCGGACGAAACCGCAGCCGACCCCGTTCCAGAGCCGGAGCTTCCAATATGCTCCCACGAAGAAGCTGACATCTACCTGGTTCCACCTGCGGAACCCGCGACTAGTTTCCACACTACCGAGACTGTCGCCTGTTTCTCCTCTGAACCGGAGGCCTCCTCTGCAACTACAGAGGCCTACCTGGTGACCGGGATTGAAACACCACTTCCCGCTGCTACAGAAGAAGAGGCAGGCAGCCTGGAAGTCCTGCACAACGACCCCGAGGAGAACTTTGCCGCACAGCCACCCACCGATCCAGAGGATTCCATCCCATCGTCTTCGTCAGCCGAGCAGCCCGACGTAGTCATCGAGGAGGATGACGAGGAGACCTACAGTCCAGCTGAGGATCTCTACACCGGGTTCGCCTGGGGAGACACAAGGAACCCTTCTGCCGGGCGGTCAGCTCGGGTGCACTGGTCGGGTGCCGCCGCAACAGCATCTTCTCCGGTTCCGTTGAACCGGGCTCCACTCCAGACTGCCCACCAAGCTCGAGCGGTTCAACAACCAGCACGCCGTAGTGACTTTATCCACACGCCGCATCACTCCGACGAAGAGGTACGTCGTATCCGGAGAGAGGAGTGGCACACTCGACTGCAAGCCAACATGCAGGCTCGCGCCGAGGCCAGCCGCCAATCTCCATTGCCTGAACAATTCCGAAAGACCGGGTGGGTAAGCACATTTAACTTGTCCACCGGGTGGGGATTCGTAAGGGAGGAGGGTGTGAGTACTGAAGTGTTTGTGGGGCGCCGTGATGTGGAATCGCATCTACCGCGAGGTCATCCAAGTCGAGACTTGTATAGAGGGGACATAGTAACCTATGAGCGCCGTATATGCCGTGATGGGTGGTTCGCTATACGAGTCCGGAACACCGCCATCCATCAGTGACTTAAGTTGTTGTTTGAACTTTGCTATTAAAGAGACTTCTTCCTGTTTGCACCGTAACACCGCGACTTGGCGGCTACAGCCTGAACTTTTATTCTAAGGACAGCCGACCGCCCGCCGGGTCCGCGCAATGTGTTAACCTGTTATTTACCCTTTTCACTTTTATGCATACAATGACCTGTCATTAATAAAAGTGTATTACCTGTTATAAAATATAAAAACCTCTGTAATGTGAGTAGTGTGACGCTTGGGGACAAGCGTATTCAACCAAGGGGGAGTGTGGCCCCGCAACGAGTGCGTCACAGGAGGGTATTGCAGCCACAAATGCAGCCGCAATATCCTCTGACTCAGCAATAATCTGGTTAACATAGAGATCCAACCCAACATGCAACACCTAGAACAGGGGACCAATAATAGGTCCTGGGAGGTGGAGTGTTAGGGTAGTGTAGTAGAACACACAATAATCTAGACTAGAGAACGAAGGAGATCTAGAACCTGACAAGAGCAGACTAGAGCTTGGAGAGGAGCGGGGGCTCCGCACCCCGTGCGGGCCCCTGGGCCGTCACCGGTCGGGTGTCAGCACCTGAGGCCTTAACCACCGGGACTGGGCATATCTACACGGGTTCCCAAAAGACTCCCGTGCCCACAACTTACAGCCGGTTCACTGGTACCGAAGCTGGCAGCAGTTCACCTCTGCCACGCGAACCAGAAGAGTGGAGGATCAGCTTTACAGGAGCACCCCACCACCAGCCAGTTTCCAGTCGTCTAACCAGCGGTGTACCCACTGAGGGACCCAAGGCTCCCCAAAGCATCCAGAACGTACAGCATGGATAGGGCATTGAAGCAGCCTCCCCGTACCCGACCTGGTATTCCTGGGCGACGCTGGCAAAAGAAACTAAGTAGGTAGAATGGAGGAACACTGCGGATCTCTGAGGGACACCGTCACTGCTGAGTCCACCCGGTCTACTACTCAACCACTGTATACCATGTACTGCCTGCTGGTTACAGTAAAGACCCGTTATAGAGACTTTCTGTGTCTGTGCTTCCTTATGAACTATCCGTCCGCACAACAAGGTAACCGCAGCTGCCGCACAACATCTTGAGCAGCTCCATCCCCCAGGGATCACCGCTCAGCCTGTGGGGAGCGTAACATCTTGCTGCTGTCCATCCCCCGGGGGCTCCGCAGCGTCGGTAGCCCTTACCGAATCTACTCATAGGTGGCGTCACGAATAAATTAAAACCCCCTTAATCTGTTCCACCAAGACGTCTTCACTTTTGATCTGCACTACACCGGGCCCCACTACCGGCAGGCGCGGTCCACCCGTGACAAGGAGGAAGGAAGCATCGCCTGTATCAACCGGAGTCAGCCGGCCGCGGTGAGTCACCTGTCACCTGGAATTAAGCCCCTGACCTATCACTAGCCTTCCCAGGTGGTCCCTAACCATCACTCCCTGTTGTAAATCCGACCTGTAAAGAGTTAGAAAAATGACTTTTAACTTACTGCACATCGCACTCTCAGGAGACTGTAAAGGTGGCTCCAAGCTCCATGGTCCCCTATTTGCTGCTTCACTGCACGCCCCTACTGGGCATCATTATTTTGTATTTATTTCCTCTTTTTTTTTAATCTCCCACCCTCTTTTCCAGCTATGATGCATCGGCGGCCGGGTACGTCACAACCGGCCCGGTGCATTATGGGCACGATCATGTGATCAGCCCTGGTACATTATGGACCCGATCTGATGATTGACCCGGCTCCGAGCATGCGCAATGTGCATATTGAAGGTGAGATTTGAACCAAGCGACAATATAATAATTATAATAGTTATTATTTATTATTATAGCGCCATTAATTCCACTGCGCTTTACATGTGGAAGGGGTATACATAGACAAGTATAATGAACATGGACAATATGAGGCACACAGGTACAGAAGAAGAGAGACACTGTCCATGAGGGCTCACAATCTACGAGGGGATGGGTGAGGATGCAATAGGAGAGGGAAGCGTCGGTTGTGCAGTGGTTTGTGGATCGAGGCTCACAGTAGGTTGTAGACTTGTCGGAAGAGGTTTCTTTTGAAGGTTTTCAGAGTGAGTGAGAGTCTGATGTGTTGGGGCAGAGCATTCCAGAGTATAGCGGATGCACGGGAGAAGTCTTGTATGTGGTTGTCTTGTATGCGGTTGTGGGAAGAAGAGATAAAAAGGGGAGCAGAGAAGGAGATCGTGAGAGGAACACAGGTTGTGTGAGGGTAAGTAACAGGAGACCATGTCACAGATGTAGGGAGGAGACAGGTTGTGAATGGCTTTGTGTCATAGTTAGGGTTTTAAACTGGGGCCTCAGAGAAATAGGGAGCCAGTGGTAGAGAGGAGAGACTGGGGAATAACAGGGAGACAGGTAGATTAGTCTGGCAGCAGAGTTAAGGGCAGATTGGAGTGGTGCTAAAGAGCTCGAGGGAAGGCTGGTGAGCAGAAAGTTACAATAATCGAGCAGGAGATGATGAGGTCATGGACAAGTGTTTTTGCAGTGTCGAGGTCAAGGAATGAATGGATCCAGGAAATATTTTTGAGTTGGAGTCGGCAGGAGGTGGCAAGGGATTGGATATGTGGCTTGAAGGAGAGGGCAGAGTCAAGGATTACCCTGAGGCAGCGAGCGTGGAGGACTGGGGAAATTGAGCAGCTGTTGACTTTGATGGATAGGTCAGGTGGGGGGAGGGGATTGGGGGAAAGATGATCAATTCTGTTTTGTTTATGTTCAGTTTCAGGAAGTGAGCAGAAAAGAAAGGTGAGATAGCGGACAGACATTGTGGAGTTTTGAATACCAAGGAGGACTTGTCAGGTCAAGAAAGATAGATCTAGAGATACTGAAGACCGAGGGACTCGATGAGCTGTCCCAGACCGAGGGTGTAGATGGAGAAAAGTAGGGGGCCAAGAACAGAGCCTTGCGGGATGCCGACAGAGGTAAGGTGAGGAGGTGGTGTGGAAGAGGGAGACGCTGAATGTTCGGTCTATTAGATATGAAGAGAATCAGTCAGTCAGTGATACCAAGACATTTCAGGATCTGTAGCAGGAGGGAGTGGTCCACAGTGTCGAAGGCAGAAGATAGGTTGAGGAGGAGGACAGAGTAGTATCGTTTGCTCTTGGCGGTTAATAAGCTATTGGTTAGGGCTGTTTCGGTGGAGTGAAGCAGTCGGAAGCCAGAATGTAAGCGGTCAAAGAGGGAGAAGAGGTAGAGGTAGGAGGACAGCTCAAGATGGACATGCCGTTCCAGTAGTTTTGAGGCAAAGGGGAGAAGTGATATTGGGCAATTGTTAGAGACGGATGGGTCGAGGGAGGGCTTTTTGAATATGGGTGTGATCAAGGAATGTTTGAAGGATGAGGGAAAGATACCAGTATTAAGTAATAAATTGAAAAAATGGGTTAGGGTTGGGATGAAGATTGAGGTAAGGTTGGGAATGAGGTGGGATGGGAGTGGGTCAAGGGCGTAGGTGGTGAGGTGTGATTTTGACAGAAGGTAGGAAAGCTGGTCTTCTGTCATAGTGGGGAAGCAACCTTTGGAAGGAGAGGATAGTGAAGTTGTGAGGAGATGCGGTGGGGACAGAGGGTCAAAGCTGTCTCTAAAGCCTCCGTCACACATAGTGATATCGCTAGCGAGATCGCTGTTGCGTCACAGGTTTTGTGACGCAACAGCGTCGTTGAGTAGATCTGACTGTTTGACATCTCACCAGCGACCACGTAGTGATATTCCAGCAATCCTTACCAGGTCATATCGTTGTCGGGATCACTGGAACATCGACAAGTGTGACGGGACCCTAATGGTATTGATCTTCTGTTTGAAGAAAGAGGCGAAGTCCTCAGCAGAGATAAGAGGAGAGGGAGGAGGTGCTGGGAGACGAAGTAGAGAATTGAAGGTTTTAAATAGTTGTTTGGGATTGTGAGACAGGGAGATTATTAGGGAAGAGAAGTAGGCTTGTTTTGTGGCTGTGAGTGCAGACTTGAGGTTAGTGTGGGACTGCTTGAACATAGCAAAGTGCTCAGTGGAGTAGGATTTCTTCCATCTCCGCTCGGCAACCCTGGAAACCCATCTCTGGTCTTTAGTGAGGGTGGTGTGCCAGGGTTGCCTGTTATGGTACCTTTACACGCCGCCACAGGGGGTAGCAACAGGTATCGATCGCACGTGCACGCGCGTGTTTTTAACGGTGGATACCAATCGCTGATGTCAGATATACACGCCGCCACAACGTGCTCCACTGAAGGCATTTTTGTTTCCCGGAAGTGCCGACGGGTGCCGCGGTTTACTCCCTGTGGAATACCTTCGCTACTTCACAAAGGAATATGGGCGTACATATTTCGCGCCGTAAGTACATAGGCATGACAGAGTTGTGTGTTCCGTGATGCACAAGCGTTGATTGGACAACGCAATAGAGTCATGATTGGCCAGCCTGCGCAGGAAGGCTGGCTAAAACATGACGCCATTGCAATTGTGGACTGTGAATGGATAGCTCTTTAAATATGGCGCCCTGTTAAGGGACAACTAATTGTAACGCAGGAGCCTCCACCAATGATCGCTGATGGGGCGTGGTATCAATGACACCGTGGCATGCCCCTGGGAATTCGTAGGCAACGCAAATACCTTGCCTGTGCTCCAATTACATGCCACAACCATAGGAATTGTGCCTTCCTGTTTTTGAGCACGGCTCAGAAACAGGTATCCGAAGGAACAGCGGGACACAGGAAGGAATTTCCCGATTTACACGCCGCCATTTCGTAGTGATTTCATGGCAACAGCCACAATTGTCCCCGATGCCCGTCAGTTTCTGCCTTCCTGTGGCGGCGTGTAAAGGTACCATTAGTGTGGGTTTTGTTGTATGAGAGGAAGGTGGCCATGTCGAGGGCAGTAGTTATATAAGGCAAATTCACTTTCAAATTATCTGTTGGCTATGCTAGATAGCACCACATTTATATTTCTGATGACCATTGATGGGTTTTAATGTTTGAGCATAAATACAAATTCCTATAAAAACCTGGTGGCAGATTGGACATGTTGGGGATTAAGACTGTATTGCTATGCAGATCTGTTCATTAAAACTAGCTTTGCCATATATACATATGATCAGAAAACCCTTTAAAATCATGTTAACTTTTTCTTATTATTTTACTTCTCTTTTGAAAGATATCACTGCTTAAATAATAGACTCAAAACAGTAATTCTAGTGGCCACACCAGTGCCTTATTACCAGACTTTCTGTTCTGTGCTGTGTTATACTAACTCAAAATTACCATCAATATGACCATAATCATCCTAACTAATATTCAACTCATTTAGGTTAGTCTTAAAGATGATCTGTTATCAGGTAAGTTTTTGCTCGTATTTTATTCCTTCTAGTCCCATTGATTTTATTTTTCTTTTTTAAAATACATCATACGGTTCTAGATATATGGTGCTTTTTGTTGGTGCATATTTTCATGGTCTTTAAAAAGGGAACTCTCTGGGTCTTTGGCTTTACGCTTTTCTGCCTTGTTTTAGGCGTGCCAGAGGAGACCATAGTCCTCCCAGCAACTGAGAACCAAACTTATTTGTAACACATTAGTTGCAGGACCACAAAGCAGTCCACTGGTGAACGTCCATATGGAGACACATCAGGAGGTGACACACTGTGCCATTCAATTATTTATTTGCTATTAAAGGTACTACAGTATAGACTAGAATTTGGTTTGTTTGATGTGATTCTATATAGATTAGCAGATATAGTATCTTCAATTTAGTATCTTCATTCATTGTCCAAAGTAAAAAGTGGCTATAAAGGCATCTCTTGCACTGGAGGACCTGTCCTGTTCACTGATTTAAATAAGTACTGCAATTTAGAGAAATTGACTGGTTCTCCACAGATTACCTTTGATCATTGATGCTTCCAGCAGGGAAAACGTAGTGATCAGTTTATTGTTAAGGAAAAGTAGTGACTGTTCAACACTGAGAACTATTTTAAAGCTCTTCACCATATACTGTATTATGTATCCTTTTCACTTTTGAAGACTAAGAGGAGTGGATAGAATATACAGTGCTGTCCAAAAGGTTTAGGCAGGTGTGGAAAAAAAATTCACAAAGTAAGAATGTATTCACAGTAAAAATGGCAATTTAGTTTTATCAATTAGGAAAATGCAAAAAGAATGATTAAAAAGGAAGATTTCTGGTGGTCCCAAACTTCTTCCATTTAAGGATTATAGAGGCCGCTGTGCTCTTAGGAACCTTGAGTACTGCAGAAATTATTTTGTAACCTTGATCAGGTCTGTGCCTTGCCACAATTCTGTCTCTGGGCTCCTTGGGCAGTTCGTTTGACCTCATGATCAACATTTGGTCTGACATGCACTGTGAGCTGTGAGGTCTTATATAGACAGGCTTGTACCTTTCCAAATCAAGTCCTATCAATTTAATTAAACACAGCTGGACTCCAATGAAGGAGTAGAACCATCTCAAGGAGGATCACAAGGACATGGCAGCATGTGAATTAAATATGAGTGTCTAAGCAAAGGCTCTGAATACTTATGATCATGTGATATTTTTTTTTTTTTTTTTTTTTTTTTTAAATATATTTTCATTAATTTTCCTCCTTAAACAATACACACCAAAAAAGAAAAAAAGAAATACATTTCAACACAATATAATACAAGACACTACAAGATCCCCATTATTTGGAATTTCCTGTACAATGTAACAAACAACTAAACACACAAACACAAAAAAAAAAAAAAAAAAAAAAAACACCTTTGTTCGCAATATTACAAAAGCAGATACACCCTTTTATAAATTAACCTTTATAATATTTACACATCAACCATGGTCTCCACATCTTTCGGATTTCCTCCCCTCTGGTTCTAGATTGGTATAACATCATTTCATTTTGGCACTGTATGTTTACCCTCTCTATTACATTTTTTATAAGTGGAGGATTAACCTCTTTCCATTTGGTTGCTACCGTCATACGAGCGGCTATTAACACATGCGAAACAATACCTCTCATTTGTTTTGGTAACCTATTCATACCCATGTGTAGGATTACCTGAGATGTTTTTATTTGAATTGTTTCTCCAGTAATTTCTTTGATTAATTCTATCAGTCCGGACCAAAAGGACCCTAAGACCGGGCATGCAAACCAGGTGTGTATCAAAGATCCCACCTGGCCGCACCCTTTCCAACATAATTTAGAATATTTAGTATTTATTTTTGCTATTCTATCCGGGCATAAATACCACCTCATTTGTAATTTTTTTATTTGCTCTACATGATTTATACACGCAGTGTATTTTTTAATTTCACTTATACTATTTCCCCATTCTTCCAGTGTTAGCTCCTCTCCTAACTCCTGTTCCCATTTTTTCATGTAGGCCAATTTACTTCCATTCAACGGATCAATTAAAATTTTATAACATTTAGATAGGCATTTCTTGTTATTCCCTCCTATCATAATATATCTCAAAATTTCTTCCTCCTTCCCATGTACCCCGTTTCCTCTATATGAATTTTTATTTAGATAATGTTTAATTTGCAGATATTGATAAAAATATCTACGTATTCCCTCACATTTACCAGCCACTTGATCAAACGGTATTACTCCCATTGGTCCTTCTATCTCTCCTATTGTTTGTATTCCTGCGTCCTTCCAGTTTTGTAAGTTTAGATATGGAATATGTGGTTCTATAGATAGGATAGATATTGATGATCTCATCGACCTATTATGATTGGGGGTTAATGATCTCCAAACCCGTAAGGCCGCTTGCATTGTCAGTAGTGGCGGTACAGTTGTACTTCGCTGTAGTATTTCCGCTTCCATTATAAATCGAGTCGAGCCCCGTCTAGAATAGACCTTCTCAATCTCCAACCATTTATGATCTTTCCGCATTTGCCACCAATTACGGAGCCCTCCTATTATGGACGCTTTATGATATAAACTTAAATCTGGTATCCCCATTCCCCCTTTATCCATAGGTAAGGCTAGTATATTTCTCGCTATCCGGGGTTTTTTACCCGCCCAAATAAATTTACTAATCAATCTTTGTAATTCAGTAATATATTTTTTTGGGATTTCGAGGGGAAGTGATCTGAAATAGTACAAAATCTTCGGCAACACTATCATTTTTATGATATTAATTCTTGCTATCCAAGATAGCATGGTTTGACGTACTTCCTCAATCACCTTTTTAATTTGTCTATACAGGATAGTAAAATTCACTGTTATTAATTTCTTTGATGGTGTCAACCTGATTCCTAGGTATTGAAGCCCATTTTCTGACCATTGAAATGCGCACAGTTCTTTTATATATTGTTTACTATTTGAGGGTATAGCTATAGGTAATATTACTGATTTATCAACGTTTATTTTATAGTAAGAGACTTTACTATACGCTTCCAGTTCCTTTAATATAGCCTTAATCGATTGCTCTACCTTCTCGCAGGAGATAATAATATCATCCGCGTACATATTAATTTTATGTGCTTCTTTCCCTACCATGATTCCCGAAATTAATGAAGAGTTCCTGATCCTCTCAGCAAGTGGTTCCAAACTTAAAGCAAAAATTATTGGAGATAGGGGACATCCTTGTCGGGTCCCATTTGTTATATTAAAGACTTCCGACATTGTTCCTGCAATCCATACTTTTGCTGAAGGGGCCGAATATACTGCAGAAATTGCCGACAAGATTGATCCTTCAAAGCCAAACTTTTTCAGTACTGCAAACAGATACCCCCAGTGCACCCCGTCAAAGGCCTTTTCTGCGTCCAATGACAGGAATGCACTGGGGGAACCAGATACTTCCGCTATTTGTACCAAATTTACCATACGTCTTATACCATCTTTGGCTTCCATATCACGCACAAAACCTACCTGATCTGGTTTTATCAGAATAGAAATTATTTGATTTATTCTAGATGCAAGTAGTTTTGTAAAAATCTTCAGATCCCCATTCAACAATGCAATCGGCCTCAGGTTCATGTGATATTTCAGTTTTTCTTTTTTAATAAATTTGCAAAAATTTCTACATTTCTGTTTTTTTTCAGTCAAGATAGGTTGCAGAGTGTACATTAATGAGAAAAAAATGAACTGTTTTGAATTTACCAAATAGCTGCAATGAAAGAAAAAGTGAAAAATTTAAAGGGGTCTGAATACTTTCCGTACCATGGAGTGACTTTTAAATTTACCAAATGGCTGCAATAAAACAAGTGAAACAATGAAAGGTGTCTGAAAACTTTCTGTATTCTCTGTATCTAAAGGCAGTCAATATTTAGTGTCATCACCCTTTGATTTCAAAACTACAATTATTTTAGGCACAAAGTCAGCAAAGTCACAGATTTTTTAGCATAATGGTCAGTTGCACAAGTAATTCTGGTATACACATGTAGATACTTATCCATTATGTGATATCACTAGGGAGGCATCAGACTGACTCCAAATTTATTCTGGAACAGGACAACAACACCCAACAAACAACCAATGTCAAGAACTATCTTCAGCATAAAGACAAATAAGGATTCCTGGGAATTGTGATTTGGTCCCCACAGAGTCCTAATGTTAACATCAGTTATTCTTTTGGGAAATGCATGAAGAGACAGGAGGATTTGTGCAGGCCTACATTCACAGAAGATCTGTGGTTAGTTCTTTACTAGCTGTAGTACCCGGCTACGCCCGGGTTAATAAATAACTGATGTTAGCTATTACAAAATAGAATTTGAATATGTCATATTAATGACCTGTAGGAAAATAGAAGCTGAGCTGTGATTGGTTGCTATAGGCAGCCTAATAAATCTCCAACCAACAGTAAACCCTCCCCCAGGCCGGGCAGTATATGTTACCTCACACATATACATAATAGACAGCTCATGTGACTGACATCTGCCTTAATTCCCTATATGGCACATGTGTTGCACATGAGCTGTTTTTAATCAGATGTTTATGTTTGGAAATTAAAGATAGCACACATATGAGGGGAGTTGTGTGAGGTGATTTGTGCACATCTGTGTCTGTCTGTGTGGTGTGTGTGTGTCCCTGGGGTGTGTGTATGTGTGTGTACCTGTGGGGTGAGTGCATGTGTCCCTATAGGGTGTGTATGTGTGTGTGTCCCTGTGGGGGGGGGGTCTGTGTGGTGTGTTTCTCTTGTTGTGTGTGTCTCTTTGTGGTGTGTGTGTGGGTGTCCCTGTGGAGTGAGTGCATGTGTCCCTATAGGGTGTGTGTTCCCTGTGGGGGGGGGGTCTGTGTGGTGTGTGTGTGTATCTGTGTTGTGTGTGTCTCTTTGTGGTGTGTGTGTGTACCTGTGGGGTGAGTGCATATGTCCCTATAGGGTGTGTATGTGTGTGTGTCCCTGTGGGGGCGTCTGTGTGGTGTGTGTGTGTCTCTTTGTGGTGTGTGTGTGTCCCTGTGGGGTGAGTGCATGTGTCCTTATAGGGTGGCTATGTGTGTGTGTCCCTGTGGGGGTGTCTGTGTGGTGTGTTTGTCTGTGTTGTGTGTGTCCCTGTGGGGTAAGTGCATGTGTCGCTATAGGGTGTGTGTGTCCCCATGGGTGTGTGTGTGTCTCTGTGTTGTGTGTGTCTCTTTGTGGTGTGTGTGTGTTTGTTCGGGTGTGTGGTAAGTATCCAATGTTGGGGCTGCACCTTAGCGACTATACACTTGCTGTTACTCTTTGTGTGCGTGTGGTGTGTATACATGTCCCCGTGCGTGGTAATTATCTCATGTTGGGGCCCCACCTAAGTGACTATATGCTGGTATGTGCTGTTAGTCTTTGGCGCTATCATTAAAACCCTCTCATTCACAACTGTCAACTGATAACTGTCACTTTTTCCCCATTATGTAGATAGGGGCAAAATTGTTTGGTGAATTGGAATGCGCGGGGTTAAAATTTTGCCTCACAACATAGCCTATGACGCTCCTGGGGTCCAGACGTGTGACTGTGCAAAATTTTGTGGCTGTAGTTGCTACGGTGTAGATGCCAATTCCGGATATATATACATACACACACACACACATACATACACACATTCAGCTTTATATATTAGATGATGAATGGAACAACCTCCCTTCTGAATCCACTAAACCTGAATCAACGACACCTCTATTTTTGACATCATTCTCACTTTGCAGCAATATATATATATACTAGCTGTACTACCTGGCTACGCCCGGGTTAATAAATACCTGCTGTTAGCTATGACAAAATAGAATTTGAATATGTCATATTAATGACCTGTAGTAAAATAGAAGCTGAGCTGTGATTGGTTGCTATAGGCAGCCTAATAAATCTCCAGCCAACAGTAAACCCTCCCCCAGGCCGGGCAGTATATGTTACCTCACACAGACACATAAAAGACAGCTCATGTGACTGACATCTGCCTTAATTCCCTTTATGGCACATGTGTTGCACCTTGGCTGTTCTTAATCAGATGTTTATTTTTGGAAATTAAAAATACCAGACGTATGAGGCGAGTTGTGTGAGGCAATTTGTGCACATCTGTGTCTGTGTGGTGTGTCCCTGGGGTGTGTGCGTCCCAGTGGTGTGCGTGTGTCCCTGTGGGGGGGTCCCTGTGGTGTGTGTCCTTTTGGGGCGGGAGGGGTGTCCTTGTGGTGTGTGTCCTTGTGGGGGGAGGGGTGACTCTGTCGTGTTTGTCAATCCCATAGGGTCTGTGTGTTCCTGTGGGGTGTGTGTGTGTCTCTGTGTCCCTGTGGGGTGTGTATGTGTGTATGTCCCTGTGGTGTGTGTGTGTCCCTGTGGGGTGAGAGCATGTGTCCCTATAGGGTGTGTATGTGTGTGTGTCCCTGTGGGGGGAGTCTGTGTGGTGTGTGTCTCTGTGTTGTTTGTGTCTCTTTATGGTGTGTGTTTGTGTTCGTGTGAGTGGTAAGTATCCAATGTTGGGGCTCCACCTTAGCTGTTACTCTTTGTGTGCATGTGGTGTGTATACATGTCCCCGTGCGTGGTGAATATTTCATGTCAGGGCCCCACCTTAGTGACTATATGCTGGTATATGCCGTTAGTCTTTGGTGCTGTCATTAAGCCCCTCTCATTCACAACTGTCAACTGGTAACTGTCACTTTCTCTCCATTATGTAGACAGGGCCAAAACTATTTGGTGAATTGGAACGCTCGGCGTTAAAATTTCGCCTCACAACATAGCCTATGACGCTCTCGAGATACAGACGTGTGACTGTGCAAAATTCTGTGGCTGTAGTTGCGACGGTGTAGATGCCAATCCCGGATACACACACACATACACACATTCAGCTTTATATATTAGATATATTCGGTATATATCGCGGTTAATGAGCAAACAGACATTGGCCAATGTATGTACCAAGAACCCCCAAAAAATAAAAAAAATAAGAATTTGAGTTTTTTGAAAAAAGCATAAGTTTTTAACATTTTTTCTCATATATACAGCTTGTTAGCATGTGTGCATCATTGGTAGTAGTTGAGTGCTGCAGAGAATTTTTTTCTAGTTGTTTGACCCAGTGTTCCTGCTGGCACCAGCTCACATTGTTTCTGTGAGTGCTGTGCAGTTTTTTCTGCTTTCTGTTTTTTGTATATATATATATACAGTTGTGGCCAAAAGTATTGACACCCCTGCAATTCTGTCAGATAATACTCAGTTTCTTCCAGAAAATGCTTGCAATCACAAATTCTTTGGTATTATTTTCATTTATTTTGTCTTCAATGAAAAAACACAAAAGAGAATGAAGCAAAAAGCAAAACATTGATCATTTCACACAAAACTCCAAAAATGGGCCAGACAAAAGTATTGGCACCCTCAGCCTAATACTTGATTGCACAACCTTTAGCCAAAATAACTGCAATCAACCGCTTCCGCTAATCATCAATGAGTTTCTTACAATGCTCTGCTGGAATTTTAGACCATTCTTCTTTGGCAAACTGCTCCAGGTCCCTGATATTTGAAGGGTGCCTTCTCCAAACTGCCATTTTTAGATCTCTCCACAGGTGTTCTATGGCATTCAGGTCTGGACTCATTGCTGGCCACCTTAGAAGTCTCCAGTGATTTCTCTCAAACCATTTTCTAGTGCTTTTTGAAGTATGTTTTGGGTCATTGTCCTGCTGGAAGACCCATGACATCTGAGGGAGACCCAGCTTTCTCATACTGGGCCCTACATTATGCTGCAAAATTTGTTGGTAATCTTCAGACTTTATAATGCCATGCACACGGTCAAGCAGTCCAGTGCCAGAGGCAGCAAAGCAACCCCAAAACATCAGGGAACCTCCGCCATGATTGACTGTAGGGACCGTGTTCTTTTCTTTGAATGCTTCTTTTTTTCTCCTGTAAACTCTATGTTGATGACTTTGCATTCTTCCAAAATGTTGTAGGTTTTCTCAGGTAAGTTTTGGCAAACTCCAGCCTGGCTTTTTTATGTCTCGGGGTAAGAAGTGGGGTCTTCCTGGGTATCCTACCATACAGTCCCTTTTCATTCAGATGCCGACGGATAGTACGGGTTGACACTGTTGTACCCTCTGACTGCAGGGCAGCTTGAACTTGCTTGGATGTTAGTCGAGGTTCTTTATCCACCATCCGCACAATCTTGCGTTGAAATCTCTCGTCAATTTTTCTTTTCCGTCCACATCTAGGGAGGTTAGCCACAGTGCCATGGGCTTTAAACTTCTTGATGACACTGCGCACGGTAGACACAGGAACATTCAGGTCTTTGGAGATGGACTTGTAGCCTTGAGATTGCTCATGCTTCCTCACAATTTGGTTTCTCAAGTCCTCAGACAGTTCTTTGGTTTTCTTTCTTTTCTCCATGCTCAATGTGGTACACACAACAACACAGGACAGAGGTTGAGTCAACTTTAATCCATGTCAACTGGTTGCAAGTGTGATTTAGTTATTGCCAACACCTGTTAGGTGCCACAGGTAAGTTACTGGTGCTGTTAATTACACAAATTAGAGAAGCATCACATGATTTTTCTAACAGTTTCAATACTTTTGTCCACCCTTTCTTTTATGTTTGGTGTGGAATTATATCCAATTTGGCTTTAGGACAATTATTTTTGTGTTTTTTCATTGAAGACAAGTTTAATGAAGATAATAATACCAAATAATTTGTGATTGCAATCATATTCAGGAAGAAACTGAGTATTATCTGACAGAATTGCATAGGTGTCAATACTTTGGCCAACACTGATATATATATATATATATATATGATATATATAGCAAAAATTAAGAGACCACTGCACATTTTTCTGAAAATCACCATCTCTACATGTCTGACAGCCATTCAATTCCAGTGTCAGTTGAATTCTACCCAAACAAAGTACACCTCATTCTAGTTAATGTGTTTCTAATTAGGTAATCACCTGGACCAAATCTTATTTAATGAGGAGTTTAAAAAACACTGCTGTGTTCTTCACAATCCTCTTTCAATAAGACAAGCCGGATGGTGAAACAAGTGCTAGCAATAGCCCAAGAGTAATTTGAATGAAAAAATAACTTTTAATCATGCCAAAGGAGTTAAAAAGAAAAGTCTTGAGTGAGGAAAAGAAGGGCTCAATTCTGGCTTTACTAGCAGAGGGATACAGTGAGTGTCATGTTGCCTCCATCCTTAAAATTTTGAAAACGGCAGTCCATTACAACAAGGTCAAGCAGCAGACATTGGGGACTACAAAGCTACAGACCGTCAGAGGGCGAAAGTGATTCTCCACTGACTGGGATGACTGTGATCTTATTCGAATATCACTCAGCAACCGCAGAATGACATCAAGTGACCTACAAAAGGAATGGGAAATGGCAGCTGGGGTGAAGTGCACGGCAAGAACAGTTCGTAACAGGCTCCTAGAGGCAGGGCTCAAGTAATGTAAAGCTAGAAAAAAGGCTTTCATCAATGAGAGGCAAAAGAGAGCCAGGTTGAAGTTTGACAAAGACCATAAGGATTGAACCATAGAGGACTGGAGTAAGGTAATCTTCTCTGATGAGTCTAATTATCAGCTTTGCCCACCCCCTGGTCATCTAATGGTTAGATGTAGACTGGGAGAGACATACAAGCCACAGTATCTTGCACCCACTGTGAAATTTGGTGGAGGATTGGTGATCGGCTGGGGATGCTTCAGCAAGGCTGAAATTGAACAGGTTAATCATTGCAAAGGACGTATGAATCAAGTAGCACACAAGGTTATCCTTGAAAAAACACTTGCTTCTTTCTGCTCAGGCAATGTTCCCCAAATCTGAGGACTGTTTATTCCAGCAGGACTATGCCCCATGCCACACAGCTAGGTCAATCAATGTGTGGATGAAGGAGCACCACATCAAGACCCTGTCATGGCCAGCCGAATCTCCAGATGTGAACCACATTGAAAACCTCTGGAATGTAATCAAGAGGAAGATGGACAGTCACAATCTATGAAACATAGAACTGCTTAAATATTTGTGCCAGGAGTGGCATAAGGTCACCCAAAAGCAGTGTGAGAGACTGGTGGAAAGCATGCCAAGATTAGAGATGAGGGATGTTCGATTCAAAATGTTCGCCAATTTCAAATTTGACCTGTTTTGGGCGGTGTTCGAGTCATTCGACGAATGCGAACAATTTGCCTCAAATTCGGCCGTTCGAGGCTATGTTCGATATTGGTTCATTCACCAAAAGCTGTAACTGTTATTGAATGTTAATATCCAGTTTCAGTGTATAGTGTGTGGGGGGGGGGCGGCAGGGTTAAGATCAGTGCTGCTGAAATAATGCCAATCTCCATTTTTTTTGTCCTCACTGCATATACCGTGGGGCGGTGCAGGCTGTCAGCCAATCACACACACAGCAAAGTGCATTTTTTTGCACAAAAGCAAGGGCATGTGTCATTGGCTGTGTATGTCACATGTCCTTGCCCTATAAGACCCAGCCATTTTCCTCATCGTCGCCATTACCTCAGTGCTGCAGTTGTGTGTCAGTCAGGCACTGCTACTGCTGCTGTGGGCGCTATAAAGTGTGACTTAGACAGATAGTGAGCGAATATCAAGTTAGATAGACAGATAGGTTTAGAGAGTAGGGATTAGTTGTAATATTAGCCCTTTTGAGGGCTAGTTCAGAGAAGTAGGGACAAATTGTAATATCAGCCCTTTTGAGGGCTAGTTCAGAGAAGTAGGGACTAGTTGTAATTTCAGCACTTTTGAGGGCTAGGTTCGAGCAGTTCCTATTAGTTTTTGCCAGGCAGGTGTGTGCCAATGCTTTGCAAGTGTTTTTCACAGCATCTGGCCAAATCTAGCTCAGGCAATCCTTTTACGCAGGTAGTCTAGCACTACTGTGAAGCAAGCTACACCACCTGTCTTCAGTAGCCATTTTTTTACTGCAGCTAGCCCAGTCAATCCTTTTGCGCTAGTAGCAGTGTCTGGTAGTCAGCTGTGTAGCCCAGCTGTAAAGTAAGCTACACCGCCTGTCTATCCAGTAGCTAATTTTTACTGCAGCTAGCCCAGTTAATCCTTTTGGGCTAGTAGCACTGTCTGGTAGGGATGGGCGAATCCTAAATTACTCGGAATCGCTAGACTCTAACGAGTCCGAGTCCGGGACTCGCTACTCGTTGCGAGTCTAGCAAGTCCAATGTAAATGAATGGGGAAGTGAGTAATTGCGAATAATTCCTCTGCTGCTGGACCCCATAAAGAGAAAAAAGAGGTCTGACAGCAGAGGAACAACCTGTAATTCATTTAATCATAGTTTAGAAGCAGTCGCTAAAAAGCATAAAGATTTAATGTGAAACCGGATTGTACCAATCCGGTTAAATCCGGTTCAATCCGGTCCCATACACAGCAATGTTAAATGTGACCGGATTGACCCGGATTGTCTCAGTTTGTGACAATTCGGGTTAATCCGGTTAAATTTAACAATTATGTCTATGAAACCGGATTGAGGACAGGGACAATCCGGTTTTAATGTTAAACTACCGGATTGCCATTGATTTTCATTGGACTCGTTACTGTGCTAGTAATCGCTTGGAAACTCGCAGAGTACCGAGTCCTGCCAGTCCACTACTACTCGCAGAGTAACGAGTCCTAACGAGTAAATTCGCCCATCCCTACTGCCTCGTAGACAGCGGTGTAGCTCAGCTGTAAAGTAAGCTACACCGCCTGTCTATCCAGTAGCCAATTTTTTACTGCAGCTAGCCCAGTCAATCTTTTTGAGCTAGTAGCTGTGTCTGTTAGTCAGCGGTGTAGCCCAGCTGTAAAGTAAGCTACACAGCCTGTCTATTCAGTAGCCAATTTTTTACTGCAGCTACCCCAGTCAATCCTTTTGGGCTAGTAGCAGTGTTTGGTAGTCAGTGGAGTAGCCCAGCTGTGAAGCAAGCTACACCGCCTGTCTATTTCATACTAATTTTTAACTGCATCTAGCCCAGGTAATAGTTTGGGCCTAGTACAGTGTCTGTCAGTGAGTGGTGTAGCCCACTTGTGAACCAAGCTACACCGCCTGTCTATTTCATACAAATTTTTAACTGGATCTAGCCCAGGTAATAGTTTGGGCCTAGTAGCAGTGTCTGATAGTCAGTGGTGTAGCCTACATGTGAACCAAGCTACACCGCCTGTCTATTTCATACTCATTTTTAACTGCATCTAGCCCAGGTAATAGTTTGGGCTTAGTAGCAGTATTTGTTAGTGAGTGGTGTAGCCCACTTGTGAACCAAGCTACACCGCCTATCTATTTCATACTGATTTTTAACTGCATCTAGCCCATGTAATAGTTTGGGCCTAGTAGCACTGTTTGGCCACCCAGCTCTGCTCGATTTCCATCTGAATTTTTTTTTGCCAAAAACTGCAGAGTTGCAAATTTGTTCACATACAAAATGAGTGGCAAAAGGCCTGCTGCTGGTGGAAAGGGGAATACTTTAAATTCTGACAATCTGAGGGTCATGTTGCAGGTAGTGCAGCAAGAAGTCACTCATGTGTCTTGCGCATCCAGGAGGCTCAAGTCCTTGTTGTGTTGATGGCAGAGAGGTAAGAATCATGCTTCCTTCCTCTGCCCTCTCCCCCCAACCTCATACAACAGAAATGTGATCAAGGTCTCCCTCATCTGATGAGTCTTCCATGCCCATCGCCAGTTTGTCCTCCATTTGCTCCTCGGCTCCTGCACCTTCCTCAACAGTTTGGCTGCTACCATGCGCCCTTGTTAATGCCTCTCCCCCACCCTCCATTCCTGCCGCCTTGGTGCTGCCGACTGTCTGGATTTTGGAAATCTTGTTATCCCTTCTGCATACGACTCCTCCTGTACTTCTGACGCGGGCCAAGCCCAGGGCTGTGGGGTATTGGCTCTCGGGACTCTGTCTCTCTCTCTCTTACAGTGCGGGAAGTCACGGGTGGCCATCCCGAGGCCGTGGCCCTGGGGGTCAACTGAAAAGGGGGATTATATACAGGGGATTATTTACAAGTTGTCTTGTCGTGACGCCACCTGCTGAGTCTGGTGATGTTCACCAGCGCCGCTCCAGTCCTCCGGTGGTTGATGGTATGGCGGCTTAGATGGAATCGTCCCCGCAGGCAGGACAGAACCACAGGGGCAGGAATGCTGTAATAAAACAGTTTATAATTTGAAAGGATGCAGCAGAGTCGAAGCTTCACTTCACCAGGTAACTTTACTGGAACACTCTCATTCAGCAATACAGTGCAACAGTTCATTAGACGGTAACTGGCGAATGCTCTGGGCTGCAATTGGGATTCTGGCTTGAGATGGAACCCTCCTTTAAGTTCCTTTCCGTTCCTTCTATTCTGTTCCTGTGTGAAGCCTAATCTCTTGTAGATGATCTGGCCTCCTGCTGTTACTTGTTCTGTCTCCTCTCCGTTTTGTACCCGTCGGGTTAACTTTCTAGAGAATGCCGCAGTGGCTCCTGCGCTTCTGACTTCCCTCTTGTGGGACCTTGGGAGTCAGGGCCGTATTTGTAAGATCCCTGTTTTGCGGATTTTCTGTGAGACTTGGAGTACTCACAGGTGCGGGCTCAGGTACCCGAGTTTCTTTCTATGGGGCTAACTCTATCTGTTACTCACTTCCCCACTCAAGTTATCTCGGCAATTTGAGTTTCCTTGCTTTCTTAGTCGCTGATCGGGATCTGTGCTCTGTCAGGGCCTCTCAGCTGAAGTGACCCTCTTCCTTTCCTGCAGGCTGTCTGCCTGCTCCTTCCACCTCCTCCTTCTCCGACTCCCTATTACTCACTACTGAGCTCTCCGGTTCCCTCTAGAGGTCGCTAAGACCCTCCCTGGGTTCCTCCCACCACTATCCCTAGTGTGTGTGGGTGCAGCTCTAGGGCTCCATCTTGTGACCATTGTCCCAATTGCAGTGGAGTACTACACCACTTTTATGGGTGCAGTACCCCTTTTGTGGCACCTACGTAGTGGGTCCCCACACTTACTCCCCCTCCTCTTGTCCCACCACCTGACTCCGAATACTGTTTAAAGTGTACTCCAGCATGTAAATGACCGAAATAGTCATGCTGATAATGGCTTTGTCAGCACTAAACATCTTCGTCGCCATTTCAAAACTGTTCAGAAGGGTGCATAGGTCCTTGATCTGAGACCACTCCAGCAGCGTGATTTGCCCCACCTCTGGATCTTGTTGGCCCAGGTTATACATTATAACGTATTGCACCATGGCTCGTCGATGCTGCCATAGTTGCTACAACATGTGCAGAGTTGAATTCCATCGTGTCGGCACATCGCATTTCAGCCAGTGAACTGGCAGGCCGAACGACTTCTGTAGAGATGAAAGTCATTGAGCAGCGGGATGCGAACGGCAGAAGTGAGCACACAGCGACCGTGTCCTCTGCAGATGCCCATTTAGGCCGGGATAGTGGGCTAAAAATTGCTGGACAACAAGGTTCAAGACGTGAGCCATACAAGGCACGTGTGTCACATTGCCCCAACGAAGGGCTGCACCCAGCAATGCAGCATTGTCGCACACGGCCTTCCCTGGCTGCAGGTTCAGTGGAGACAACCATTGATGAAACTCGGTCTCCAGAGCTGGCCACAACTCCTCAGCTGTGTGACTCACATTTCCCAGACACTTCAATATAAACACCGCCTGATGCCGTTGAGCCCTGCTGCCAGTATAGTTAAGGAGGAACTTCTACATACAGAGGATTGACGCACAACTCGTGGGGACGGCAAGACTTGGACAGCAGCACCTTCTCCTGCTGTCACCATAGTTACCCAGTGCCCAGTCACCGACATGTAACACCCCTGTCCATGCTTACTGGTCCAAGTGTCTGTGGTGAAATGCACCCTGTCACATACAGAGTTTCTCAAGGAAGCGGTGATGTTGTGTGCGACATGCTAGTGTAGCGCAGGCACACCTTTCTTTGAGAAGTAGTGGCGACTGGGCATCTGGTTCTGGGGCACTGCGATGGACATAAGGTCTCAAAAATCCACTGTGTCCACCAGGCAGAAAGGCAGCATTTCTGTAGCCAACAGCTAGCAGATGGTGAAATTAAACCTCTTAGCTTCCTCATGGCTAGGAGGAAATGGTCTTTTACTTGTCCACATCAGAGAGACCGAGCGCTGGCTGCTGTGCTGAGACGAGGTTGAGTAGGGTGTCCACAGAAACTGCTAGTCTGTGAGGAAGGTGGAGGGGGAGATATTATGTTGCCCTCATCCAAAGGTGGTGCTCTTGATGTCTGACAGCGCTCAACACCAGCAGGTGTTTCCACTTCCTAAAGAACTGACGAGCTGCCAATCACACTGGCTGTTGCGGGTAAAGAGGTGGAAGGTCTGCATTCAAAAGCATGCGAGACTGCTGTCCGCACAGTCACAGATGATGAAGAGGCCGCGGATGCACTTGATGGGGCAGACGGTGGTTGGCCTGGCCTGCTAGGCCGCATTGTAGCACAGTGAGCTTCCCACTGCGACTTTTGCTTCATATCCATGTGACGGTTCATGCATGAAGTACTCAAACTGTTGATTTTTCAACCTCTACTCAGATTTTGGTGACAAATCTTACAAATAACATGGGGAGACTAAAGGCTTGTGGATTTTTGAATGTGCTATATGAAGGTCACCTCACCAACCATTTTAAGTTTGCAACTGTGGGGCAATTGATGCCACTTAAGTGGTGTCTGTGCCCAAATTTTTGGAAAAAAATTAGACTCTTGTTGGAGACCCCTTGCTTTATTTTACATGATTTTATAAGGGCATGACATGCCTATATCTGTGTCTCCTTGTCCTTTTACTCGTCCAGCTCTTTTCTTTTGGCATTTTTATATGTACTTGTCACTTTTCCATGTGTTTGGTGTGTCTTCTGAGTAGTTTGTCACCTTTTGGACACCTTAGATTAGAAGGTGTTTTCTATGTGTTTTCTGTGTTTGTATGTGTTTGTGTTTGCCTGCCATTGATATTAATGGTGTTTGATGGTGTTCGACGAGCGTTCGACGAACATTCGACGAATCTAATCGAATTCGAACACTAGCGTGGTGGCTCATCTCTAGCCAAGATTTCTGAACTTTTCCTTAGTTAAAACATTAGCATTATTGTTTTTAAATGAATATGAATTTGTTTTCTTTGCATTATTTGAGGTCTGAAAGCACTGTCTCTTTTTTATTGTTTTGATGATTTTTCGTTTGCTGCAAACAAATAATAAATTTTTAGCTTTGAATTTCAGAGACATGTTAGTAGTTTATAGAATAAAAGAACAATGTACATTTTACTCAAAAATATACCTATAAATAGAATAATCAGAGAAACTGAACATTTTGCAGTGGTCTCTTAATTTTTGCCAGAACTGTATATACTGTATGTATGTCAATAAAAAAGCAACGTGTTTTAATAAAGGAAACTTACTTGATGGAGTTCTTTAATGGGAACCTGTCACCTACCTGACACCCCCAAAACTATTAGTACCTCTCCCTGCAGCTTCCTACTAAATCCCTAACCATCAAAGCCTGAGCTAAATGTGTCCTGTAATCACTGTGAAAAATGCTTTTATAACTTACAATTTCCTATGTTAGTAAGCAGGATGTCATCGATACTGTAGACACTGTGGGCATTCTATAAGGCTCCATGGTCCCACGATGCTCCGTTGCAATCATATCCCAATGATAGTGATAATTAATGCAGAAGCATGCTCCCAGCATTTGAAATATGTGGTCTTCTTCCAGGTATGACGTTGCGGTCGTGTGTCATTTCTGGAACTGTGTAGTGTGGGGGCTTATTGGCTGTAAAGGCCGGCACCAGAGCATCCTATAATCCCCCACAATGCGCTGGGCTGGAAATGACGCACGACTGCAGCGTCAGATTTCAAATGTTGGGAGCATGCTTCTGCATTAATTGTCACTCAAATTTGGGATGTGATTGTGGCGCCCCACTGGTCGGGACGCCATGTAGGGGTACTGCACCCATATAAGAGTGCGTAGTATTCATGTGACTGGGAAATTGCAATGCCGCACAAAGGACCCTTCCACAACACATCCACACACTCTAGGTAGGGGACCATGGGTGGATCCGCTTCAGGGAGGACGCAGTCCCATGGGAGGAACCTAAGTGGGTAGAGAAGTGTGTGGGTGGGAGGAGAGTCAGAACAGGTCAGAGTGACAGAAGAGAGGAGATCTCTGTTGGGCAGTGAGGAGTGCAGGACAGCGGAGAGGCCGTCAGGACAGAAGGGAGATCCTAAGGGCACCAGGTAGTGCGGTGCACCTGAACCTGGACCCGGTACATCTACCGACTGGAGGTATCTGGTCCAGGGACAGAGGACTGGCTTTGAGCACAGTGCGGGTGTTCATCCCCGAACTGAAGGCCTGAGCTTCTAGAGGAAGTTGAGGCCGAACGCCCGGTGCATCCTGAAACGGCACCGAACAGGGTCCTGTGGACTCGGTGAGGAGTCCTTCAGGGAAGATCCGTGGGAGCTGGCCCGAGGCTCAGTGTGGCGCCCCGCAACGAGTGCGTCACAGGAGGGTATTGCAGCCATAAATGCAGCAGCAATATTCTCTGACCCAGCAGTCATCTGGTTAACTTAGAGATCCAAACCCTGCATGCAACACTAGTAGAGGGGACCAACCAGGGTCCTGGTGGGTGGAGTGCAAGGGTAGAGTGTAGAAGAAGTTAGTGAGACACAGACTTGGACTTGAAGAAGGAGTAACGCAGGAGCGGGGGCTCTGCACCGCCGTGCAGCCCCCGGGCCGTCACCGGTCGGGTGTTAGCACCTGAGACCTGAACAACCGGGAGCGGGCATCACCAAACACGGGTTCCAAAAGACTCCCGTGCCCAAATTACAACCGGTTCACTGGTACCGAAGCTGGCAGCAGTTCACCTCTGCTACGCGAACCAGAAGAGTGGAGGTGCAGCTTCACAGGAGCACCCCACCACCCGCCAAATTCCAGTCGTCTAACCAACGGTGTACCCACCGAGGAATCCAAGGCTCCCCAAAACATCCATCATGTATACTTTGGATAGGGCATTGAAGCAGCCTCCCCGTACCCGTTCTGGTATTCCTGGGCGACAACGGCAAACACTTAGCTAGAATGGAAGAACACTACGGATCTCTGAAGGACACCTATCACTGCTGAGTCCACCCGGTCCACTACCTGTTAACTGTATGCCATGTACTGCTTGCTGGTTACAGTAAAGACCCATTACAGAGACTTACAGTGTCCGTGCTTCCTTAAGACTGCATCCGTCCGCACACAAGGTAACCGCAGCTGCCGCAGAACATCATATGCAGCTCCAGCCTCCGGGGATCACCGCTCAGCCTGTGGGGAGCATTCCATCTTGCTGCTATCCATCCCCCGGAGGTCTCGCAGCGTCGGTAAGACTTACCGAACTACTCATAGGTGGTGTCACGAATAAATTAACCCCTTAATCTGTTCCCTCAAGACGTCTACAACTTTTGATCTGCACTCAACCGGGCCCCAATACCGGCAGGCGCGGTCCACCCGTGACAAGGAGAAAGGAGCTTCAGCCAGTCTAAACCGGAGTCCCCGGCCACGGTGAGTCATCTGCATGCAGGAACACTGAAGGAGACAGTAGAGAGCTCAGTTCACACTGCAGACTGCTGGATCGGGCAGCTCTCGGGGAAGGTCACGGGGTATTGACCCAGTTCCGTGGCCTTGGCAGTATCAATAAATGGGGTAAAGTTTGTATGGGAAATGTATTCGTGAAGCCACCCGTGGGTTTCGGCAATTGGGTTGGATGGCTGATGCTGCAGTACAGATCCTCTGGGGCCGTTGGTATTGCAGCTGAGGTGGTGCTCCTCTCTATAGGTAGAGCGGAGGACCCCAGAGAAGTTTACACAGTCTAAGCTGGGAATAGGAGACGGTGGGTTGCAGGAAGGAGGGCATGATAAATGACTGGAAGACACAACAATGAAACTTTACCTCTATTTGATGGTTGTTGGTGCAGACCAGGACACTGGTAACAAATGGTAAAGTTGATCCGGGCAGCCGGGAAGCAATGAGGGATCTACCTAGCCAGGTATTTATAGAGGCCTTCCTTCTGCGCGGTGTTACTTGGACCTCTCTGCCTAAAGCTGTGCTGCAGCCCTCCCTCTGTGTGACTAGTCCTTTACACATATGGCAGGCAGCCTGAGCCTATTCCAGGTGTTGCTCGTCGGTGGCGGCTCCGGGCTCTGGTGTGCTACTTTGCTGTCGGGTATTGAGTGGGGCCAAGGGACTTGCAATCCCCTGCCCTCTGGATTTAGCTGCTGGAACTTCAGTACCCAGGCAACCACGGATTACGGCATCCGCTTTTTAGCACTTTCCTCTGGGGTGAGCCTGGACACTGCTCCACTCCCAGGTTCTCCTCAACTCCTCTCGGTCACTTGCTTTCCTATTCCCTGGGATGAGCTCCGACGGCTCCAGTCCCCAGTATGTCTGCACTCTTCCTGTTCTCTAAGACTTTCCAAGACTTTCCGTGTAACCCCTTCCCCAGGGCCGGAATTTATAGGGAAGCTCCCCTGAACCCAGGTTCAGAGCTACCCCTACTGGTCTGGAGTCAGGACAAATGTTGGATGCTGGTGTTACCTGACTAGGGGACCCCTTCTTTCTTCTAGGCATGACATCACCCCGTGTGAGGGAGGCAATGCCACTGTGGCAACCGGACTCCTGGGCTTCCAGATACAGAGTAATAGTTTGGGGCATAAATGAGCTGATAAGTTCCCTTTAATTTATTATTGCAGCACAGCAGTCTGCAACTGAAAAATAAATTGGAAAAATTCAATTGCATCCCTGATGAGAAATAACATCCTGGGTGAATTATATAATATTATTTCTGATACAGAGTAATTGACAAAAAACAAATGTCCATTCCTCACACGCATGCTTCCTGTAGAACATATGGGAATACAAGAGATGCATGCACACGTCCATGCACAAGCACGCACGCGTTCACACACCCAGCAGTCAGAAGGAGGTGAAGTTTGTGCTAAGGAAGCTGCTCTGTAATATTTAATGTCAGGTCGGCTTGTCAGTTTTCCGGTAATTAATGCAAACGCAGAGTCGCAGCCTCTCTGGAATCATATATCAGTGCCAAACCTGAACGCCGTGCTGAAGCAGGCAGCGTTATTATGGGAATTTTATATGTATTAGCAGCTGATGCACATTAATACGTTAAAAATGTCAGACAATCAGATCCCTAATTGTCTGATTTAAATGTCTATTTGTCAGGGGTTGCCCAGGTGACTGGAGACAGAAGCACATAACAATTTAGCTCCACACAAGACACACAAGAAAGTTGGGGAGGGGATGAGAGCATAGAAACATTTATCTTTGTACACAAGGGAGCAGGAGGGTAATGGATGGCGATACTGAAAGTCTTGCAAAAGAAAGTTCAACAAGATTGTTAATTTGACATAAATTAAATTAAAATGCTTAAAATATGTAATAACTCTAATTATGTATCATTTCAGTTTCAATATACTGATATCTATGGTTAAACACTTCACTAGAACAGTCAAACCTCCAATTCAATGTTCATCGGGACATTCCCAAATTTGGAAAGATGTCCCAATGAACTGGGAGATTAGGCGTTATGTCCTGGTTTCAACTGTATCTGCATTCTTGGAACATATATATACTTGAATACAATGGTAGGGCCAAGACCCATCTGAGGGTCGGTGCACCAACATCAATAGAAGGCTTTTCCTGAAGTCTTATATAG
Source organism: Allobates femoralis (assembly GCA_033576535.1). Lineage (NCBI taxonomy): Eukaryota > Metazoa > Chordata > Amphibia > Anura > Aromobatidae > Allobates > Allobates femoralis. Next base: position 607,125,604 of record JARQOC010000002.1, on the reverse strand, counting down.
CATGGAATGGCACAGGTCTTCATTCATTATGGGATATCGGAAAAGTATTTTGTTTAGCCCATTCTAGGTAAGGTGAAGTTGTGGGGGGTATCAAAATGTTTGGGGCACAGAGGGAGCATCATAGATTGCTGGTGAATGCACTGGGGAGGTATCAAAATGTGTGAGAGTGTTGTAATTGGCAACATATTGTGAGGGTGCAACTATGAAACCATTATATTGTAGGTGTGGTACACTCTGGGAGCATCATACTATGCAGGAAGAAATTGTCTGGGGAAGGGTAATGTGGTGGTATCATGCTTCATGAGGAAGTATCATACTGTATTTGGTCTACTACTAGAGACAAGCACTATTGAAGACATGCCCCGGATCAACAATTTGCTTGAAGACCACCGTAAGGATCTGAGGTTGTGGGTTGTAAAGATCACCTAGGCAGGTTTATGATGCAACAAGTTTTATTTGTATCCCTACATGGTATTACAGCAACTCCGGGTAGATGGCCACAATGCAATGCAACCAGTTCACAGGATCAGAAACCAGCTGGCAAGAACATTCCTGAGGTTTGGAATATCACAAGTGAAACACATGTGTCCAGCTCCACAATAATCCTTAGTATAGTTCCTTAAATCCCGACAGTAGCTATCACGACAAAATCACATGTATCCAACCCCAACTCTTTAGTCCATCCTTAAGCCCAGGACCTGACCTCAGCACAGATCTTTTTGCTTCCAATTCCTAGCACCAACATACTTCACCCAAACATCTGTCTTCTTCTATTCTCCTTCTCTTGGAATCAGCCCTCAAGATGGGCAACGATAAGCACTCAACCCCCTTAAACATATGTAAATTCAATTAAAAAATAAAAGATGTTAAAGGGATCCTGTCACCTCCAAAACGCCTCCTAAGCTACCAAAACATGTCCCTGCAGCATCCTATCACTAATCTCACACTCCTTTTGTCTCCTAAAAGCTTCCTGTGAAAGTGCATAAGAACGTTTTAATACTCACTCATTAGTGATTATAATTAACAAGGGCTTTATTCTTTAGACCCCAGGGCATGTTGTTTTGCAGCCTCGAGGATCCACCCTCTCTCTGTGTGCTCTGCTTCTGCAGGCTTTACCCTCCCCCCTCTCTATCACTCACAGAATGCAAATCATTAGCCATGCCTTCAGCTCCACATCACAGCAGCACAGACACAGAGAGGCTGGATCATTCAGGCTGCAAAACAACACACCCTAATGGTACCTTTACACCCGCGACGGCAGGCTGGATACATCCCGCTACTTCACGTGCACGAGCACGCTCAAACGGTTACAAACGGTCAACGCACCCTCTTTACACGCCGCCACAAGGTGCGCTACGCCACGCTACATCTATAGCTAGCTACATCGCCGGGTGTCTCAAGTAGCCAGCTGTAGCTCATTTACACACCGCTATAACCAGCTACTATGGGCGGACCTGGTGCAGCAGGGCCAGCACATAGGCGTGCCACAATTGTGGATTACGAGCCGTCCGTACGCTGATAGGACGAAGCAATAACATCCTGATTGGGCAGGCAACGCAGGAGGCTGAGTAATACAGCACACTCGAGCGATTGTGTAGTGTGACTCGTCAGCTCCTTAAATATGCCTCCCTATGCAGCGACTACCAATCGTCATGCAGCAGCAGGCTGTCCCGAGTCCCTTCCGTTGCTTCTTTACACGCCGATACAGCTCGCTACCATCGGCGATGTAGCCATCAGTTTTCGAGCAGAGCTAGGAAACAGATGTATCTGTTGCCGGCTGTAGCGTCACGTCTTCAGACGCCGCTACGACGGGCTACATTGGCGCTACAAGCTACATTTGTAGCCTGTAGCGGGATGTATCCAGCCTGCCGTCGCGGCGTGTAAAGGTACCATTAGGGCTAATTATAATCACTGCTAATTATAATCACTAATGAGTAAGTATTAAAACGTTTTTATCCATTTTCACAGGATGCTTTTAGGAGACAAAAGGAGTGTGAGATTAGTGATAAAATGCTGCAGGGACATGTTTTGATAACTTAGGAGGTGTTTTGGAGATTACATGATCCCTTTAAGTCTCTGGCCAGTCCGCAGAGATGTATATCTAAAGGCCCTGTCACACACGTCAATGTCGTCAGTGATCTGATCGTTGGCGACCTTGACGGCTGATTGCTGGTGAGCTGTCACACAGGCAGACTCACCAGCGTACATTGGACCAGCTACATCGTTGAAATGATTTAAATATCGTTTCCACGATGTCTGCTGGCTGGTATCCATGGTAAACTGCGAGTAACTAGGCAGCGCGCGCTGCCTAGATACCCAATGTATACCTTGGTTACCAGTCTTCTTCGCTCACTGGCTGGTATCCAAGGTACACAGCGGGTAACAGTTACCCGCTGTGTACCTTGGATACCAGCCGGTGAGCGGAGAAGGCTGGTAATCAAAGTATACATCGGGTATCTAGGCAGCGCGTGCTGCCTAGTTACCCGCAGTTTACCATGGTTACCAGCTCTCAGCGCTTCCTGAGAGGCGCTGGTACCTGGCTTATCACGTCTCCCGGTGTCACACGCAGCGATGCTGTGTGTCCACCGGGTGACCATTGCCAGGTTTTCGGTCCAGTCCGAAAACCTGGCGACCATCAACCAGCGATTTATCGCTGGTTGATGTGCCCTGTCACACGCGTCAATATCGCTGCAACGTCACGTGCAGCAGCGATATTGCACGCGATATTGACGCGTATGACGGCCCTTTAAGAGAACCCCTCTGTGCTGGAAGGAGCAAAACACTTTCAACCCCCCCAACTAAATTCAGTACATTGAATGGTAATGTAGCCTGATTGTATTATGGTCAAAAAACACAAGCTGGAAAGGACACTCAGATACATCCCTTCCCCTTTCAACTTGTGAACAATAGAATTGATATAACTAGCCATCTGTGCTGGAAAAGTCTGATCATTCATTCATCAGTCATTAGTTCATAGCTAGCTCCTCCTATCCACCAATTGTACACCTGCTATATAAACAAGCTACTCTATTACTAAAACAGATTTCTGTGTATGTAGCTAGTTGGATGGCTAGCATGAACTTGAGCCTTTCAAATGAACAAATTCTTGATTGAAAAATTAAAATGATGTGGCCTGAGAATATTATAGTTTTGATTCTATACAGTTTAGTGTCGAGTATATAAGGCAAAATTAAAAAAATAAAAATAAAACACCTCCTCCCCTCTTCAAGGATATGTGCACATGGTCAGAGTTTGTTTGTTCATGCTTTCTCAGAGCTGAGTTTCCGCATGAATCCTGAACCTCCACTCACTTGCATTATTCATTGTATTTTTGATGCATTTTTGCCGTGTTGTTGGTCCATTTTTGTCTCAATAAAGTTGATTGAAAGACAAAAAGCAGAAGAAACAGGAAGCTGACCAAAGCAACGTAATGTCCTACCCCCCTACATATTATACACTTGCAATCTTTAGTGCTTTTATGTGGCATTAAGGGAGTTTAGGCTGATATAATCTAATAAATAAATACAGTGAGTCCTTACTTAACGACGGGGTTAGGGACCAGAAGGTCCGTCGTTAAGCGTGACCCTGTAATTCTCCAACTGGAGTCCAGTTAAGCTGTCCAGTTGCTGCTCCCATCTGCCCGCATGCTGTGTTCTACACCTTCCGGCCGCCCATGCTGTACAGTCCAGCACTCTGGGGGGCCGCGTTTAAACGGTGCACAGGAAACGTTTCCTGTGCACCATTTAAACGCGTTCCCCAGAGCGCTGGAATGTACAGAGTACAGCATGGGTGGCCGCAAGCTGTACAACACAGCATGCGGGCAGATGGGAGCAGCAACTGGACAGCATAACTGGACTCCGGTTGGAGAATAATGTACAGTACTGCACAGTACAATGTACCAGAATCCTGAGACCCGGAGCCACCAGGGAAATCACCTTTCATAATCTCAGGAGACATTCTGGTAAGTGTTGTACAGTACTGTACTGTACTGTAGTTAAGAATGACCGTTGTAAGTGCGAGTCGTCATTAAACAGACCCGTCGTTAAGCGGGGACTCACTGTAAACAATTAGTTAATTTAAAAAAATTTCATAGGGTTCCCCCCATTTTTAATAACCACCAAAGGTAAAGCAGAAAGCTCTGAGTTGATATTTTCAGGCTGGGAAAGTCCATGATTATATGGCCATTCCCAGCCTAAAAATACTAGCTTGCAGCCACCTTGGCTCTTCCCAATTGCCCTGGTGTTCAGGCAATCGAGGTATTGATTGATGAGGTTAATGTTAGCTGTGTTGTGTCAGCTGGCATCAAGCCCTCGTGTTAGTAATGAAGGGGTGTCTATCAGACACTCTCATTACAAACCCAGTAAGTTAAAAGAGTAAAAAGATAGGGATGGACGAATCTACTCGCTAGGACTCGTTACTCGGCGAGTAGTAAGGGACCATGGGCGAGGGGTTAATAAAGATGCAGTCCCTTTTTTAGGATTGTTTTATTGATTTTTCAGAAAAAAAATTACATGGGCTTCGCCGTATTTCTGGAACCAGCCGGATCCAGCAGGCAGCGACGGGCTGCCCCCAACCCCCAGGTGCCTATTTGTACCTGGCCAGACACAAGAATATAGGGGAGCCCTTTTTTTTTTATTATTTTCATGAATTTCATGAAATAATTAAAAAAAAATGCGTGGGGCTCCGCACAATTTCTATGTCTAGCCAGGTACAGCTAAGCAGCTAGGGGCTGGAATCCGCAGCGCAGGGATGCCCAAGCTTTCTGGGCACCCCCCGCTGCAAATTGCAGCCCGCAGCCGCCCCAGAAGATGGCGCGTTCATTGAAGCGCCATCCTCTGGAGCTGAACCCCGCTCTTCCAGCGGCCCTGGTGGCGGTGGCACGCTGGGTAATAAAGAGGTTAGGGCCAGCTTTGTATTATCAGCTGGCCCTAAGCCCCGAAATTTATGGCGGTCACGCCAATATTAGACATGACCGCCATGAATTTCTATTAAATTGTTTTAAAAAAAAAACACAACACAGAGAAAATTTTTTATTAGAAATAAAAAAAAAGCCATTAGGGACTCCATCTTTAATTAAAAAAATCCTCTTCCGTCCGACGTAGTCCAAAACGCGATGTCCTCTCTGCTACATCCCTTTTCATAGATATAGATTTCTATGCACAGGGAGTGAGCAGACTGAGAACAATCTCAGCTCTGCTACATCATCTCTGTGAGCAGGCGGGCTCTAGAACCCTGGAGCTGCGGCAGCCAGCACAGAGCAGACAGCCTAACTCCTTACTGTGCGAGTTTTCCAGCGATAACTTGCACAGTAAACGAGTCCAAAGCAAGTCAATGGCAATCCTAGTTTTGTCAGAGTCTCTGACAAAACTAGGATTGCTTCAGGCTGAAGCTTCCGAGACACATCTGTGATTTGTAAATCGCACACTACTCGGTATTACTCGCTTCCCCATTCATTAACATTGGACTCGCTAGAGTCAAGCGATTCCGAGTAATTTAGGACTCGCCCATCACTATAAAAAGACACACACTCAAATATTTTATTTTAAAAACGACTCCCAGCTCTTGCCCTGGTTCACCAATTTATTTAAAAACAAAGCCATGAAGATATGAAGTAGTCCAACGAATCCAAAATAGTCCACCAATGGGAAATTGGACGAAATAAAAAGTGAGAGGTAAATAAATAAAAACAAGAGACAGTTTCCCATTCACTAATTCATAATTTACAAAAACCTGCAGCTCCAAAGTAGTCCTATCACGCTTGGACTAAGGGGAATGTCCAACTACCGTCCATGACCAACGATGTCCGGTGCGCTACACAGATCAACAGACAGGGAGACACCAGATGGATAAATACAGTGGAGGGTCCTGCTGATAGGGAGCGGGAAAGAGGTGACCTCCTGCACTCACCTCTGGCTGTGCCCTGATCTCCCTACCGTCCCTATATGAGTTCTTTCAACTCTTTGCTGAGCAGGATACCTTAAGCCCTCGCTAGCCCTGATGTTAGCCCTCTGGGAATGACTAACAGGAGCGCTAGTCCCATCACTGCAATAATGGAGACAAGAGGGAAGGGGAAGACAGACAAGGAACAACAAACAACTTAACGCTTGCTGCCTAGCTCCGTTGGCAGCAGACGGCTTGGCTGAAGTCAGCTCTCCAGAAAAGCACCTTCACTAAAGGCTGCTTCTCTAGGAATGAAGTTTAATCTCCAGAAAAGGATGCTAGAACCATGTGATCATTTAAAGTGGATGGGGTAATCACAGAGTGGCTGCACCTGGTCAACACCTAGCTAGGTTGCTGGTAGCAGACACTGACATTAACTTCTTAACTCATTAACTGCCAAAGGAAAAAAAGGCACGTTTAATATGAAGTCTCAATATAGACATAAGACAAAGGTCCAAACCAGTCACAAGTCTCCCAGGTAAGAGAGACCATCGTGACAAGTCCATGCTGCTCCCATAATGTTCCTTGAATCTGTAATGAGCACTGATGATGTCAGTTACTTATAATATCTCTACTTGTGAGACATTCTGGGTATCGTGATGCCCTCTGGAATGGCAATGAATCGTAATGTTATTGATGTCATCAACATTCATCACAGTTGTGAGGTATTGCAGAGTGCAGCCTGTCTGGGAGTAACCTTTGAAACATCTTTCTCAGAATGAGGCTCTATAAGTTGTACTACAGAATCGGTGGATGTCGTGGGATTGACATGTACTACATCAAAGCTGTGGGAACTTGTTAAAATAATAAATTCGTGAACAATGGAATGTCTCTAGTTTTTATTTCTTCAGCTCTCTCTTTTTATGTCTTTCAGGTTTCTATATAAGGACCATTTTGGATTCGGTGGACTTCTTTTGATCTTCATGTTTATTTTTTTAATAGATTGGAGAATCAGAGCAAGAGTCAATGGGTGAATAAAATATATGTGTATTTTTTTCTTTTTTCTTACAGAGTTAGTAATGGAGGTGTCTGATAGACACCTCTCCATTGCTAACACCAGAGCTTGATGCCAACTGACAATTCACAGCTGACATTAACCAACATTACCCTGTTTGACAATAAATTAGGACAAATAGGGAAAGCTAGAATGCCAGAATTGGCAAATCTACTATGATACGCCACCTCAGGAGCTGCTGTGATCTGGTATTTTTAGGCTGGGAAGGGCCAATTAACCATGTACCTTTCCAGCCTTATAATATCAACTGGTGTCTGCTTTACTTTGACTGATGACCAAAAATATGGGTGACCCCACATTGTTTTTTTCATTTATTTATTCATTCATAAAAAGCTATACAATAAGCTGTACAGGGAGCAATTGTATTATATGTCGGGAGTTGTGCAATTATGTGTTTGTCTGTCTATGCATCTGTAGGTCTATACAACTGTCTGTCTATCTATCTAAGGGCCCTTTCACATCAGCGTTTTTTGAAATTTGCGGCAGATGCGGTGAAAAAACCGCATCTGCCGCAATTACCGCATACCGGCTGCACTTGTGGCGCGGTTGCGGTAAACTCCATGCAAAGTATAGGCGTACTTGCGGCAGGTGCGGCAAGTGCTGCTTTGCATAGCGGCAGGTGCGGCTGACCGCGTTTTTTTTCGCTGCCGCACCTGCCGCAAGTGCCAAAACCGCACTTGCCGCACCTGCCGCCAGTCCGCCTATACATTGTATGGCGTTTACCGCAACCGCGCAGCAACCGTGCCGCAAGTGCAGCCGGTATGCGGTAATCGTGGCAGATGCGTTTTTTTCACCGCATCTGCCGCGATTTGAAAAAAACGCTTATGTGAAAGGGCCCTTACTTTAGAAAGGGCAATATGAAGCTCTGAAAAAGACTTTAATTTTAATGGTGAAGCAGTGGTATCCAGATACTGCACTAGCAACTACTAAACACCGTCTATATGCCTACTCTAATTTAAGCTCTCCCTCCTAGATCAACTGTCCCTGAACTGTTTCCAGAGGAGAGTATGCTGAGCATCTCATTACTGGGTTTTAAATAAGACCCAATGACGCAATGCAGCAAGCCAATCATAATAATGCCAGTAGCCAACATGGCTATGGCATTACCGTGTATGGAAGGCAAATGCCGCATGTTGATTGGCTGAAACATGTGAGGCAGGGACTTAAGCATGGTGCTTGATGTTCAAGTAAGTAACAAGCATGCCCAAGCACCCTGATACTTGATCAAGCTTATCAGAATTATTTATCAGTTATCAACATTATTATTCACTTTGATAGGACTTTTGTTAACACCTAAAGATATAAATGATTGACCTTGGACACATGAGAGATAATTCACATTTCCAGGTATGAATGGACTCCAATACATTGATCAATATTTCATTGATCATTGATCATTTTGATTTTTATATAGGTCACAGATCTTTACAAATGCTCATAACTGACCAATAATCACTTTCTGTATACTACGCTAAAGACATAGTTGTTTCCAATAAAGAAGATGTTGTGCTGAACAGTTACGAGGCAATGTGTAAGGAATAAAATGAAATCGATTGTAGCTGTTTGCCTTTCCGATCCTCCCTTATCACAACCCCCAACACACAGCTGTCTCTCTAATTGCCTTTGGAAGAGAAACCAGATCCCTCCTCCTCTCAGAATGTGTAATAAATGCTGCCTGTCCAGAGGATGGATGGTTGGAGGTGAAGGGTGCTCCAAGATAGATGTCTTGTTAGTTCAATGAGATATATATGTAAGGGACTTTCAATTCATACTTGTCAGTATGATAATGAACCGGATCACTGCTGGGGAGGTTTAATGTCCAACTTTTATAATATGAGTCAAGCTGTGTGAATGGACAGAAGGAGATTGTAAGACTGTAAAGGTGTGAACAGGCCAAATTAATATTGTTATGTGCAAATAGGAAATAAATGTGTTCTCAATATATAGGATCTTACATACAAGAATAGTGAATGTGTTGCACTTGATCTAAGCTAAGATGAACTATTACTTTTTTCTGTGAATTAATTTTGTATGAATAAATTACATATATTGAAAATGGTATTATTATTCACCATCTTATTTAACACTTTTGATATTTTATATTGTCACTATAATAGGAAATTTTCATCTGACCTCCATTTAGTGATTGGGTTATCAATATAATTTCAGTCGAAAGGAATTGCTGCAAAGTGAAGCAATACAGTCGTGATAAATTATATTTGTTTAGAAAATTATATTGATAGCATTTTTAGTTTATTTTTAATGTTCATTAGGGAAGCACAATTGTATGAAAAGCTTCTAACACATTTGTAGGCTAGGTTTACATTCACTCAAGGCTCTGCACTGAGAACTACATAGGAGTTTATGTAAAAAACTGTATTCTGAAAGTAATTCTAACACAGCCCAGATGTTCATCCTAGGATTCTAGGATTTGGCTGGTATATCAGAGACTAATTAAAGAAGATACCCAGATTGGGACAATTCGGTCACCTGGCTACAGATTTTGCTGTGCTCGGTCAGCTTCCTAAACTTTCCGCTATTCCTTTCTCAGTGGGTGCCCGCCAAAAGCGGGGTGCTGCTGGATTGGTGTAGTTTGCCCTGAAGCCCCAAAGGCAGGAATATTCTAATTTCTGGTAAAACAGTGGAAGGATGAGACTCTGTTGCCTGTAACATTGTGTGTTTTGCTTGGTATGTGATATATGCCTTTGACTTTTGATTTCCACCGAAGAAAGAGCTGGGCTTTGTAGTCCGCGCTGACCTCAAGAAACTTCCAGTCCAATAAAGGGTTAATCAGGTTCTGGTTTATTTGCCTATGCGTTTCGTGACTTTTGGGAATCCAATAAAGTCTAATCAATGTGTGGTTCCCTCACCCTATGTTGAGTTAAGGAGTTAGGGCATTCAGTTGGGATGAGCCCTGGTCCACGTGGTTTTTCTAAAGGCAGCCGTGCCAGCAGACGAGAGCTCCCACTGACCCCCGTATCTCACAGAGGCATGCTTTAAGTGAAGCCAACCTTGTCCCCATGGAGATTGTCTAGCCTTCGGCATGGTACTATTCAACTTGTTCAGGATAGGTTCAGTTTAATACAGTGCTCTCTACGAAGCACTATATCAGGGTTTCTGTCATAATCCCAAAAGAACTGTATTCCAATGAGAATCCCTAAATGGAGACATTCCCTTAAGTGAAGCCAAGAAAGTCACTGCGGGCACTGTTTCACCTCTATCCTGACAATATTCATCTTATTCAGGCATATACCACTTGTCTGCAAATGACTAATAAGGCTAAAACAGAGGCCAAATATTGTATATATGTGAGTGTTGGCTTTATTTATTTATTATTACTTATTTATATAGTGCCATTAGGTTCCATGGCGCTTTACATGAGGATAAGGGAGACAAGAACAAGTACACTAAATCTAGGCAATCAGGATGTACAGGTACAGGAGGGGCAGGGACCCTGTCCACGAGGGCTCACAGTCTACGAGGGGCGGGTTGGGATACAGTAGGATGGGGGAATGTCAGGTATGGGGCGGTCGCCTGGGTCTCATGGCAGGTTGTAGGCTTCACAGAATAGGTGAGTCTTCAGGTGACACTTGAAGCTTCTCAGGGTAGAAGAGTGTCTGACATGTTCGGGCAGGGAGTTCTAGAGCAAGGCAGATGCCCGGGAGAAGTCCTGGACTCGGTTGTGCGAAGAGGTGATGAGGGGGGAGCAGAGGAGGAGTTCTTGGGAGGAGCGGAGGTTGCGTGAGAGTAGCTATCGGGAGACCAGGTCAGATATGTATGGTGGGGCCAGGTTGTGTATGGCTTTGTACGCCATGGTTAGTGTTTTGAATTGGGATCTCTTGGAGGCGGGGAGCCAGTGAAGGGCTTGGCAGAGGGGGGAGACAGGGGAGTAGCGGGAGGATAGGTAGATTAGTCGGGCAGCGGAATTGAGGATAGACTGGAGAGGTGTGAGGGAGTTAGCCAGGAGGCCATTGAGAAGGAGGTTGCAGTAGTCAAGGCGGGAGATGATAAGAGTATGAATGAGTGTTTTAGCGGTGTCGTGGGTGAGGAAGTAGCGGATCCGTGAGATGTTCTTGAGCTAGAGCCAGAGGGTGGTGTGCCAGGGTTGCCTGTTAATGCGTGGAGCATGGAGAGTGAGGGGGGCGGCTAGGTCAAGAGCATTCGTTATTGTGGTGTTGTATAGGGTGGTGGCAATGTCAATGTCGTCAGCGGAGGGTATGTCGGTGAGAGGGAGGAGGGATTCAGAGAATAAAGGAAGATCAAGATCTTTTAGGTTTCGGCGAGGGTGATCAAGTTTGCGGAGAGGGGGTAGTGTGGCAGGGGAGGAGAGGGCGGAGAAGGTCAAGAGATGGTGGTTAGACAGTGTGAGTTCTGAGGTTGTGAGGTTAGAGAGGGATCAAAGGTGGGTAAAGATGAGGTCAAATGTGTAGCCTTGTTTGTGGGTGGGAGAGGAGGACCATTGGGAGAGCCCTAGGGAAGTGGTCAGGGAAAGAAGGTTGGAGGCGGCTGGGCAGGGAGTGTCACTGGGGATATTGAAGTCACCCATGATGATGGTGGGGATGTCAGTGGAGAGAAAGTGAAGTAGCCAGGTGGTGAAGTGGTCAAGGAAGGAGGCGATGGGTCCGGGGGGGCGGTAGATGATGGCTAGTTGGAGGTTGCAGGAGGAGAAGATTCAGACCGAGTGGGCTTCGAAGGAGGGGACAGTGATGGAGGGGGGTGGGGGATAGGGCTGAAAGCGCAGGAGTTGGACAGGAGTATGCCGACTCCACCGCCGTGTTTGCCAGAGGCTCTGTCACAGCTCTATAGGGGTTGCCATTGAAATACAGTGTTTTTTTTTTATTCTGACAAGCACCCAATGCAATATTTGAGAGCCCTGTTTACATGGGAACCTAATCTCTGATATACACAAAAAATATAAGTTTGTCACAATTTTGTGCATGTATAAAAAAAAACAAAAAAATATCAACAATAATGCCAGGATGGAGGCCAGACAGTGTGCACAGTGACACAGCTTCATAAAAGACAATAGCTCCATTGGGGCTCTATCGAGATTGCCGTTGCAATACAGATTTGTGAAGAATTTTAATAGAAACCCTGACATGGTGATCAATGGAGGACACTGTATTAGTGGGAACATAGCATTTTATTTTTCAACCATAAAACACTAAACATGATTTAGATTCATTGTTTTGTTGTTGTTTCTTAGCTCAAATGAGACTGAACTGTTGTATAGCAAAAATCAATAATCTAGTCATTCCATTATATCAATTGCCTCATCTGCCTTACATTAATCAACTCCTATTATATCAATTTGAGTGATTTGGCAGAAGTGGTGCAAATAAATCAACTTGTTTATTAGTGCAAGTGCAGAGGTACACTGAAACCGCAGGAAGCCCCTCAGATCCATAAAATGCACCTGCAAACCCTCATTGGGATTCCAAGTGCTTTGCCACAGTCATATTACTGCTCCATACGACTGAACTTTGCATGAGTTTTAAGCAACACTGAATATTTAAACATGCATATTGAAATTAAAGGAAGTCTATCAAGCAAGGTTACAATATGAAGTACCAAAAGTTGAAACTCACTTGAAGCACCCCAGGTACTTTGGGGGAATAAGTATTTGATCCCTTGCTCATTTTGTAAGTTTGCCCACTGACATGAACAGTCTATAATTTTAAGAGTAAGTTAATTTTAACAGTGAGAGATAGAATATCAAAAATAAAATCCAGAAAATCACATTGTCTAAATTAGACATTCGCATTTTGCAGAGAGAAATGTTTTTGATCCCCTACCAACCATTAGGAGTTAATCAACTTGTTACCTGCATTAAAGATAGCTGTCTCAGGGTGCTTTCACACTAGCGTTTTTTTCAAATCGCGGCAGATGCGGTGAAAAAACCGCATCTGCCGCGATTTGAAAAAACTGCTGATGTGAAAGGGGCCTTACATTGTATAAAAGGAAAATGGGAAAAAAATTTCAAGTGCGGTGAAATTTCAAAAAAGTGCAATTACACCTTTGTTTTTTTTTTTTTATTCACCACGTTCACTATATGGTAAAACTGACATGACGGTGTTATGACTCAGGTTGGTACGTGTTTGTAGATACCAAACATGTATACTTTTACTGTTATCTAAGTGGTGAAATAAATACTGAAGTTTTGAAAGAAAAAGAATTGCACTTTTGTTGCCTTTTCTAGGACTGGTAGAGTTCTCATTTTTTGGGATCTGGGGCTGTGTGACGGCTTATTTTTTGTGGCTGAGATGAGATTTCTAATGATACCATTTTTGGGTAGATACGTTGTTTTGATCGCCCATTTTTTTGTTTATTGCAATGTTGCGGCGACAAAAAAATGTAATTTTGGCATTTGAACTGTTTTTTTTGTTACGCAGTTTACTGATCTGATTAACTGATTTTATATTTTGATAGACCGGGCATTTCTGAATGCAGTGATACCAAATGTGTATTTTTTTCATTTTTGTAATAGTTATTTTTTTCGATGGGGCAAAAGGGGGTGATTTGAACTTTTGTGTTTTTTATATTTTTAAAAACATTTTTATTTTCAATTTTCTCTTTATTTTACACAGGCCCCTAGACAGCCTCAGCACTGTACAGTCTGATTGCTTGTCCTATGTACTGATGAACTGCAGCAATTCAGTACAATGCACAAATGATCACTGTCTGTGGATATCGGCCCTCGTCAGCCATTCACAGGAAGTGATCTCAGAGAGCTTCCCAGGTCATTACAGGACCCCGGGCTCTGAAGGTGACAGATCGAGATCTCAGATGATCGCTTCACGGGATCTCCGATCATGGTGGGGATCAGCGTGATCCCTGCCTCAGGGCTTTGGATCGTGCTGTCAGTCACTGATAGCACGATCCAAAGTGTTATCGTGGATCTGATTGACATTAGGGCCACGTCACACACACAGATATTTGAGCAGATATTGTTCGCAGATTTCTGGTTGCAGTGAAATCATGGACATATTGTCCCATTTGTACACAGCCACAAAATGGAACATTGTGTCCATGATTTCACTGCAACCAGAGATCGGCGAACAATATCTGCTCAAATATCTGTGTGTGTGACGTGGCCCTTAGATACACATCTCATCTGATGATATCAGCTGAGGTGTGTGAGGGATGATGTGAGCTCAGCGCGAGAACTCACATCGGAGGGAGGGAGCCGGCACATGTCATACCCAGTATGAAAAAGGTTAATACAAAAAAATTGCAGCATTTTCCCCTTAAGACGTAAACACACATATCTGTGCTGAGAGGTCCACAAAACCACCACAGGGCTCATGATGAACAGTAACAGCCGATAAACATAGTGGTGATTTGATCAAAGTGGGACGCCTTTCCTAGAACAGTAAAACAATAAATTTGGGACAAATTATGGGAGACAAATAAAAGGAATGAGCAACCAGATGAAAGTAAAGCCTGACCAGTGATGAATTTATGTTTGAAATTAATGGGTAACAGCACTTACTAATATTCTTTGACTTCAGATGGAGTGTAAACAAGAAACAATTTTTATGTTTGAAGAGATCCCATGAGTAGGATTTAGCACTATAAAGTAAAGCCATGGCCATAATGGCGTTGTGATGCTGATTAAACGGATACCTGCAGTGAAGGAATTAGATCTGTAGTTGTTGTATATTCTTCCTCTAAAGTTTTCATCTAATGACGTTTTCTGTGCATAGGTGTGCATTGGGTTAGGTCTTTGTGGTAGGATCTTCCTCTGTTTCTTTGCTCCTTCACCTGCCTCCCCTGCTTTTTTTACAGGTCACTGACTTCACGTTCACCGGCAACAGCCACTCATCTGTTTGTTGTTTAATGCCTGACCACAGCCCCTGCGCAGTATGAGGTTTGTCCCCCAAGCAGATGAATTTAAGAAAAGTCTGCTGTCATTTTCCCCTTGCTGTACTGAAATTAGTGGTGCAAGTCTTACCGTGACAGGATGATGAGGTGGTAAGGATAGTGGAGTAAGAGAAGGCAGCATTGACCAAGTAGCATCCAGCAATGGTGGTAGGACACCACAGTTGACTCTTTAACAAGCCTTTTAATATAAATTAGGGGCAATCACCTCAAAACGCAGCGTCTGCAGTTTGGGGTTCTGATCTGGCACAGATCCTAAGTCATATTAAAAGTCTTGTTAAAGTGTCAATTATGACTTTCAGGTTTGCTACCTTTATTAGGTGGCATTAGAGTTTGTCCATTTCCTCACTCAAGTGACAAAAAAGCATAAAAATGTGTCCTTTTTTTGGTGTTTTTTTCCACCAAGAGATACTGACTTGTTGCAGAATTTTCTCACTTAACTTAACGAACGCACCTCAGGTGAACTCATTGAACACTATCACAGATTACCAGTTAAGACTATGATTGATATTTGAGTATTTGATTGCAGAAATTTATGCACTAAATATTTATCTCCTGGCAGAAAAATGCTCCATAAATGTGACGTGTTTTTGGCATGTATTTTTCCTGGCATTTTTCATGTATTTGGGTTGGAAATATGCTGCAAAAACACAACATAATTGATATGCTGCAGATTCATTTCTGCACCAAGTCTGCGAGATAAAAAAAGCAACATGTGCCCAAGAGGGGAAACAGGAGTATAATAAATGAAAAGCAAGAGGCATCTCCAATTAACCTGAGGAAAGGTGTTGGCAAAGTAAATTAGAAAATAAAGTAATATAACTGGTCAATGCCTAGCAGGCCAAATCCTGTTGTTGCAGGGATGCATTTCCTTAGCAAACATTCACCAAAAACTTTAGCCAACCTAGAAAGCTTGTGCAAGGTAAGGATAAATAGCCTCATCCAAGCTGTGATAAGGCAGAGACAAAATAGGAAAGTGAGAAACATCTGACTAAGGGTCCTTTCACATCAGTGTTTTTCGCTGATCGCGGCAGTTGCGGTGAAAAAAATGCAACTGCCGCGATTACTGCATAACGGCCGCAATCGCGGCACTCTTGCAGCAGGCCCCATACAATGTCTATTGGGCTTGCGGTAAGTGTGCGGCAGGTGCGGCAAGTGCGGTTTCGGCACTTGCGGCAGGTGCGGCCGTGAAAAAAAACACGTTATGCCGCGTTTTTTTTTCGCGGCCGCACCTGCCGCAAGTGCCGATACCACATTTGCCGCACCTGCCGCAAGCCCCATAGACATTGTATGGGGCTTGCCGCAAGTGCGGCCGTTATGCGTTAAAATGCTGATGTGAAAGCAGCCTTAGGCTGGTTTCACATAGCGTAATTTTTCCTGTCCGTGGGATCCTACTTTTTTCAGGACCCCATGGAAAAGAACGGACACCATAGAAGGTGACCTATTTCTGTGTCCGGGTCCGTGATTTTCACGGGTCCGGACACAGAAAGAGCTGTGCGGGGCACTTTCACTAACGCAATGTATATCCATACATTGCGGAAGTGAAATTAAGTAAAAGCAAGGGGTTAAAAATAAAAAAACTCTATTTTTACCTTCCGGCAATCCCCCGACACCTCCAGCAAGCTTCGGGTGTCTACAGGACCTGCGGTTACGTCACAATCCAGCAGCATCATTGGGTCACATGACCGCAGTTACCATGGTAACCGATCATGTGACCCGATGATCTGATCGGGTTGTGACGTAATGGCAGGTCCAGTAGACACCCAAGCTTGCTGGAGGCGTCGGGGGATCGCTGGAAGATGAATAGAGTTTTCTTATTTTGAACCCCTTGCTTTTACTTAATTTCACTTCCACAATGTATAGACATACATTGTGGAAGTGACATTAGATGGTTAGGAGCAGTTTTAGTGTACTGAGCATGCTCAGTACATTAAAATCTGGTCCGAGAAATGATCCTGTGTTTTCTCGGACCCGTACTCCATAGGCCCCCATGGTAAAGGCCGCGGATCTGGTCGGATCTGATTTGTGTCCAATTTTTTGCTGTGCCCAAAATCAGAGCAGTCTTCGATCTTGGGCACAGCAAAAAATCGGATCCGACAAAAATCGGATGGCAATTAGGCCAAATCCGATCTGTGCCCATAGGATAACATGGAGGCCAAATCGGATCCATTGCTGTCCGTTGTAAATCCTCAAAAATCGCAATGTGAAAGCACCCTTACAGTAAAGCAAGAGAATTAAAGCAGAGATAAGAGAACCATTAGCAGGTACTGTAGACAGAGATTGACCAGTAGGGAAGGAAACCCACTAAGCAGCAATAAGTCATCAGTTTGAGCTCCAAAGGAAGGAGACTGATTAACAGAATATATTTTAGTGTGCAGTAATACACAATTTGTGCAGTATTAAACCACTGACCAATGTAACTATCTCAGTGCCTGGATTGAGTTTACAAGCTACACAGGCACTCTGCCATGCAGCTGGAAAGGCAGCTCTGATCTGTGAATACTAGAGATGAGCAAACACCTGAGTGTTTGGATTCAGTGTGGTTTGCCGAATTCTGGGTGTTTGCTGAACCCCCTGAACACCATTGAAATCAATGGCAGACAACATGAAACACATAGAAAACACCTTCAAAGGTGTCCAAAAGCTGCCAAACACATCTCAGATTATCCATACACACATACACACAGGTCATCTTACCAGTCTCCCGCTGCTTGCTTGGTTCTGCTCTCCGGCTTTCCCTTTCACTTACTTTTGGTCCCGCGCTTCATGCATATTCACATCACTGACCAGCAACAGACAATCACAGACGCTCATAATATGTGAGAGTGTCTATAAATCACTGTTGCAATGAGACTGCATTTCCCCAAACTGGATGGTGTATGGCAACCAACCTGGCATCATAATGTGTAAAAAAATGTATTGAAAAAAATTCATAGGACTCCGCTGTATTTTTCCGTCTCAGCTCAGATAAAGCAGACGGATGCAAGCTTCCACCCTCAGCTGCCTAGTTTTATCTTGACTGGAAAAAAAAACATGTGTAGGGCACCAAGATATTTTGATTTGCCAGCCAAGGTAAAACTAGACAGCTGAGGGCTGGTATTTTCATCATTATTGCCCCCCACACACACTATAGAATAGCAGCCTGCATTCACCCCAGGAGTTGGCGCATTATAAGAAGCGCCAATTCCTGGCGCTTTACCTGGCTTTTCCAGTTGACGTATAGTGGTGAAAAACTGAGTAATAAAGGGTTAATGCTAGCTTTGTATTGTGAGCTGGAATTAAGCCCAAAATTCTTAATGTCGGGCCAATGTTTGACTTGCAATTAAGAATTTTATGTAAATAGTAAAAAAGACACAACACAGAGAGTAAACATTTAATTAGAAATAAAAACACAGACATTTAGGAACTCTATCTTTATTACCCCTCGACCCTAATGCCCTCCATAATCTCTGCAACATCTTCTTGATTGGAGGCTGCAGTGGTGAACATAGCATCCAGTCATTGCAGCCTTCAGTCACTGAATGAACGAGCCACTATCTGTAGCCAGATGTACGGTGACTCCTGAGGTCACCCAAGGACAGGTCAGGTATGATTAGTGGTCACCGTGCTTATCTGAACGGTGATCTCAGGTGACCTCAGCGAGACACCACTTCCAGACTGTAGCTTGGAGGCTCATTCAATGTTTGGAGGCTGCTGTGACATGACGCTGTGTTCTTCACCACAGCCTCCAATCAGGAATATGTCTTGCCCCTGGCGGGGACTTTAGGGTACTTGGAACCAGGCTCACTCATTGTCCGCAGGCTGTGGGGTGTCACGGTGACGTGACCCGGTCCGTGATCCCCTCTTTGGGCGAGCAGTAAAAAGAGGAGTTGTAAGAAGGGATTAAAGAAAAACAGAAATAAAAAAATAAGAAAGCTGTCGTGACGCCACCCGTGGTCTGTGGTCATTAAGGGCCACCGCTGCTGTCCAGGCCTCTGGGGATGGTGATATGGGGCAACAGGGATGGTAAGCCCTTCACGGGCAAAGCTATTCTTCAGAGCTGTGGTATTGATAGTGTTAATAAAAGGCTCCCAGACCACTCAGGCAGTTTCCACTGCCGGTTTGCAAAAGTCAATGTGCGGCTCTGCAGGCACAGGATGTGCAGTCTATGTGAGTGGTGGACATTGGGGGTGCAGGATTCAGCATGTAGAAGAACAGACAGACACAGAGGGAACAGTTCTCTTTTACCTTTTATTGTGCAGTAGGATTGTTACTGTTTGAAAGTTGTTATCAGGGATCCGGGCTTGGAAGCAAGTTGGGGAAGTCTGAGACCTCCTCTGGTCTCCTCTGGCTGTGTGACAGGCGGTGCGAGCTCTCTGGTAGTACCCTTTTCTTCTTGGAGTCTCCTGAGCTCTGTAGTGCAGCTGTGTTTCCTAGCCTCAGGTTCGACAGGCAACTCAGAAACACCCACCCTCCGGGTTTGGTTGCTGGATATAGAATCCCTGGCGACCTCGGTCTCCGTTGACCGTACTGTTCTAGGTACTGGGGCAACCTGACACTGGCTCCACTCCCCGGGCCTAGTCCTCCGCTTTCTCAGATACTCACCGCGGGTCTCACACACGGGCTGGTCAGTCACCTAGGATGGGCCTAGCGTGGCTCCTGTCTCTAGGGTGTCTTCCACATTTCTCCCAGGAACTGAACTGAACTGCCTGCTCCTGCCCCCAGAACAGAATTTATAGGTGACCTGCCCTGAACCCGGGCTTTAGAGCTCCCCCTTCTGATCTGGCCTGGGTCAGGAATATGTTGTGTGTGTGTTACCTGGATGCCTTGCCTTGCTTCCAAGCTTAGTATTGTGGCAACCAGACCGCGGGGTGCCACAAATACGTCGCAGAGGATCGACCATGGGTATGAGGGAGTAATAAAGATGGAGTCCAGATTCGTTTTTATGTTTATATTTATAATAAAATGTCTTCTCTCTTCTTTACTATTTACTTGAAATTCTTAATGGCTAGGTCTAACATTGGCCCAACATTAAGAATCTCAGGCTTAATGCCAGATGGCAATAGAAAGCTGACATTAACTGCTTATTACCCAGTTTGCCACCGCTACACTGCAACTGGAGAAACCAGGTATAGCACCAGGAATAGGCACTCCTTATGAATGCGCAAATTTCTGAGGCTGCTGCTGAATGCTATTCTATAGTGTGGGGGGCCAATAATGATGGGTAATAACAGTGCCCAACTGCCTAGTTTTACTTTGGCTGGCAATTAAAAATCAGGCAGAGCCCAACAATTTTTTTGCCATTATTTATTTATTTTACGTCAGGTTACACAGCTGGCATCACGCAGCAGGGAATCCCATTGTGGCCCCACCATTATGTTTGATGCTATTTTAGAAGCAGATTTTGAGAATCTGCATGTCTATCCTGAAGCCAATAAAGTTTATGAGAGCTCTGAAGTGCTGTGCCCATTTGTTTTTTTATTGCAGAATTGGTTCAGATTTGGGGGAAAGAAAAAGAAATCTGAACCACATGTGCAAAGAAACAAATAGCAACATGGGTACTGTACTTCTGACCTGTCGTACACTTTGCTGGCCTAAAATCCTGAAAATATGCACTTTTTGTGACCCTTGAGAACTGTACTTGGCCAGCCCTGCTCTACTAGAGTGGGTGTAGTGTCTTGCATTTCCATATTTCAGAACATAAGTCCAGTGGCCTGCGGCTTGTTCACCAGTCTCTGTAATGCAGTATCATTACTGTTTGCAGAAAATGTCTAGCACACAAGGAGTGAACTCAAAAACTTTACTATAACACACACTGACTATAAGTCAACAAACAAAAAAAATTAACTGTATACATAGCATACAATTATAACGAAAGTCCCACAGGGATCAGCAGCAGCACACAGACTATTAAAGCAGTGGAAAGGCAACGAAGGTCAAAGTCCATTAAGGTCTTCCAGTTGGACCCCAAAGGCTGCATGAATGCCTACAGGGGTGCATTAAGCCTCCCTGCCGCTTGAGCCAAAGAGTGGGGGGGTGCTATCGCTGGCAGCCGCGGCTGTGGAGCAGTGGGGGAATTTGGTGCTATTGCTGTGCCGCGGGTGAGGAAGCGAGAGTGAGGGGTTAGGTGGTATCACTGCACCGTGGGTGATGAGCGAGGGGGGTTTGGTGCTATTGCTGTGCCGCGGGTGAGGAAGCGAGGGGGGGTTTGGTGCTCTCCCTCCACTGCAGGTGAGGAGCCGGGGGGGTTTAGGTTCTATCTCTGGCTGCCGCGGGTGAGCAGCGGGGGGGGAAGGGTGCTATCACTGGTGGCCGGGGAAGAGAGGGTGGATGTATACCTTGGTGCAGCCTGCAGCCATGGGACAGGAAGCCGCTGTGTGCAGGCGCCGCCCCCTTCAGCACTGCCGCTCCCCCTGCCTCCTTGCTGCCTGAGCCTGAAGGCTCAGGTTGTCCAATGGACAGTGCGGCCCTGAATGCCTAGTAGGGGGAAGAGCAATGACGCAAAATGTTTTAAGGATTAACTAAAATTTTAACAAAAACACATGCCTTGGTCAAGGACAACAAAAAACTGGAAAAAAAACAAATGCCAAAAGTCATTCACTGGCCAAAATGTCAACTAAGGAATGGGATACTGTCTCACAGACCCACCAACATGCCTTTAGGAGGGTCCAGTGACATTGTCTCTTTCCATTTTCAGCCATGTCCTGGATGGTTGTCACACTTAATCATGGTACTCTGCTGCCGGACGGTGTTGCAGGGTCACAGGGGCTACTCCTTTAGGTGCATTCTCAATCACCACCTGCCCCCAGTACACTCCATCATGGCCACCGCTTTAGAGGATGATGGAGGTACTAGGGGACAACCACGCCATCTTGAATACACAGGACCAGGACTTTCTTGGGGAACATCGACATGCCCTGAGGGTTTAGGTACATCTAGCTGGTCAACCAACAGACACTTTGGCCGCACCCGACGCCAACTTCTCTCCAGGTCGGCCTCCTCCTGCTACTTCTCAAATTGGGTGGCAGTGCCAACCCGACATACACCAACTGCAAACTACCCCACAACTTCATGAAAGTGACATCATCTCTGACAAAGATGGTACATAGCTGGGCGTGTCCTAGCTGAGCATGCTAGCAGACGCTTGATCCAGGAGCTCCTGTTCCCGGAATTGAAAAAGCGGCAATTCCACCGGTCACGCCACTATTCTAACCTCAGTCTCCCCTGGATAATCTTCTTACCATCCCTCTGCCACGATGGGGAAGACGAAAAATCGGCAAGAAGTGCTCCCAAAGAGGGTCTCTGACTTTTTCCCTCCAGGCCGACCCTCATCTGCATCGATTTCCAACATGGCGCCGGCATCTCCTCGAGCCATCAGAGCTTCCCGCCGGGAGCTACTTGTGCAAACCCCCACTGCTGCTTCCCTGCCTCCGGAGACCCCGGTCACTCTTGCACTCATGAGGGAACTGCTGTCGGACCTCCGCGACTCGCTCCAGGATCATATCACCTCAGCACTCGCGGATGTTAGATCTGAGGTGGCGGAGATTGGCGGGAGAACCGACCATATTGAAAACAAAATGACGGAGCTTATCCGCTCGCACAACCACCTACTCGACGAGAATGAACACCTCCACCATGTCACCGGCCTTATTCAAGCGAAAAATTGTGACCTAGAGGATCGGAGCAGACAGAATAACGTCCGCCTCCGAGGGATTCCGGAGTCGGTCCCGGGAGATGACCTCCGAGCTCTACTACAGGACTTCATGAAAGAAGTCCTCCCGGGCCTTCATGAAAGAGACTTGAAAATCGACCGCATTCACCGGATCCCGAAACCTCCGGGACTGAGAGCCGATCTCCCCAGGGACGTTCTCGGCCGCATTCATTTTTATGAGGCGAAGGAGGACTTTCTCAAAGCTTTACGGGCGGCTCCGGAGCTCCCGCCTCGCTTCGTCAACCTAGAGGTATACCCGGACCTGTCTCCAGGGACACTCACTCTCCGCCGAGCATATAAGCCCTATACTACACTACTGCGAGAAGCTGACATTCCCTATCGTTGGGGCCGCCCGACTCGCCTGCTGATCCGGAGAAACGATAAGCTGCATGTTTGCCTCACTCCAACTCGTGCTGCCCAGCTTCTACTCTCCTGGGGCATGAGTCCTCCTCCGGCCACTCAAGATGAACGCCACCCTGCTTTTCCTCGTGATGATTCGCGGGCCGACCTACCTTCTCAAAGCCGCAGGATCGATCCAGAGTGGAAGACTGCTTGACTAGTGCCATGATCGGCGTTGACCTCTTTTCTTTCACTGAACTGCTTTTTTCCCCGTTTGCTGGGAAAAGCACCCGGGACCACCTTTCTGGACTTGTCATCCGCCTACCAGGTCGTATACTTAACTTATACTTAGCCTATAATCGGCTTATCTTTTCTCCCCTTTAGTATTCAGCTCCTCGGCTGGTTTCTCATCTTCTCTCTAAATCCTCCCTCTCCTATTTCTTCTGCTTTCCTCTCTATAATTTAAGTTACGACCCGTGTAGTGCCATCCCAGGAGCGATTGCACTCCCGTCACACCTGACCTGACTGCATCGCTCCAAATACCTTGGACGGCTGTCCGAGTGTATTATTATGCTCAAGATGATCTTATTTTCCCTTTTTTCTATTTTTTCCTTCTGGTTCACTCTCACTATCCCCTTTGATCCTTGGGATTATGTGAGACCAGGGCGGACCTTTTTCTCCCCCCTGCAACTGTTCAGGTTATGTTGTTTATTACTATGTTGTTCCCCCACTCTGCTCCCCTCCCCTCCCCCCAAGTGTGCAACTGGTCCCCCTATCGGTATACTGATACCAGGTATCCCTACCACGTGGTATAATTACACCCTACAATGCCTATATCCATCCTAAGCTTAAATGTGAACGGCTTAAACTCGCCACACAAGCGTTCATTTTTATTCTCCCAGCTACGCAAAGCACGCCCGGACGTAGTCTTCTTGCAAGAGACGCATCTCTTGGCGGGAGATAACCCTCGTGTCTCCCCCATCCGTTTCCCGCACAGATTTTACGCTAATGCAGCAACCAAACAAGCTGGGGTGGCGGTCTTCATTAGCGGCGACCTTGCGTTTGAGTTAGTCTCGTCTCTCCCAGACCCCGAAGGTCGCTATCTGCTAGTGAATTGCCGTCTGAATGATGTCTTATACTCCCTCTTGGTGCTGTATGCCCCCAATGTCCGCCCAGCCACTTTTCTTAGATCCACTCTGGAACACTTGATCCCGGAAATGAAGGGTCATAAAGTTGTGGCAGGAGATCTAAATGCTCCGCTCTTCAGGGCACTTGACTGTTCCTCCTCCGCGTCTTATAGATCGGACCTGGGACATTTGACCTCATCCTTCCACCTCCATGACATCTGGCGGTACCTGCACAGCACTGAGAGGGACTATACTTTTTTCTCTCCAAGACATCGATCGTTCAGCCGCATTGATTATATACTAGTAGGCGATTCCCTCCTACCCCTATGTACGGCAGCCTCCATCGGCACAGCGTCGTGGTCTGACCACGCTCCAATCACTCTAAACATCTCTGACTCCTCTCCGAGACCCCCACTGGCCCCATGGAGGCTTAATGAAACCCTCCTACTCTCTGACAGCAACATCCAGGCTTTAGAATCTTTACTCCTTGAATTCTTCTCCTTTAATACCTGCCCGGACTCCCCTCCAGACACGATTTGGTTTGCCCATAAAGCTGTAATGAGGGGCCACCTCATCAAATTAGCCTCATTGACCAAGAAACGGTATGCAGCGGCTCTGGACTCCCTATTGGATGAAGTTAAGGCTCTTGAAACAACCTGTGCCACCTCCCCGTCCACATCCCACTTTGCTGACCTCTCTACCGCCAGAAATCGACTGCGGGCTCTTCTACTCACTAAAGTCGAATTTCAACTTAAGAAATCTAGGGCCCGATTTTATGGCATGGGTGATAGAGCTGGAACCCTGCTAGCGCGACGCGTAAAGAAAGCCGAGGTACGCTCTAGGATTTCCCAGATTTCCTCTGCGCGAGGTCCCCCCATCCGCAACCCCATTCATATTGCGGACCGCTTCCGAGAATATTATGAGGAACTCTACAACCTTGCATTATCTCAACAAACACCACAACCGACGATGTCCTCAATCTCCTCCTTTCTTGATCGAGCTAATCTCCCCTCCCTTTCTTCAGATCAGCTTTCCTTCCTGAATAGTCCTCTAACCCTCCAGGAAATCACTGCGTCCATACGCTCGGCAAAAAAATCATCGGCTCCTGGCCCTGATGGTTTTTCTTACCGCTATTACTCCACCTTTGCTCACACTCTAGCGCCCCACCTTTTATCTCTTTTCCAACATTGGCAGGAGAGAGGCACCATCAAACCTGAAGGCTTACAAGCCTCAATCTCAACCCTTCTGAAACCTGGGAAGCCTCCCTCTGACCCTGGGAGCTACAGGCCGATAGCGCTGTTGAACTGCGACCTAAAAATATACTCCAAATTGCTAGCGGACCGTCTCAAGCTCGTTCTTCCGTCCTTGATCGCCCCGGACCAAGTTGGATTTATTCCAGGCCGTCAGGCGAGAGATGCCACAAGGCGGGTTATCAATCTCCTTGAAATCCTCGAAGGAAGGAAGGTCCCCGGTGTACTACTCTCTTTAGATGCGGAAAAAGCCTTTGACCGCGTACACTGGGGTTATTTAGCGGCAGTCTTGGACAAATACGCTTTCTCTGGTAATATTAAATCAGCCGTAATGGCACTATATTCAGCTCCTTGCGCCTTCGTCAGAGCAGGAGGTTTGCCTCCGCGGAATTTCATATTACCAATGGAACCAGGCAGGGCTGCCCTCTTTCTCCCTTAATCTTCGCCCTTGCGATGGAACCGCTGGCCGCAGTTATACGCGCTCATCCACATGTCACGGGTATCACAGTGGGTCCCGTAGACCACAAGATCAGTTTATATGCAGATGATGTGCTTCTCTCCTGCACTAATCCCTCTACCTCACTACCTGCTATCCTTTCTATCCTCACAGATTTTTCTCACGCATCATATTATAAGCTCAATCTCTCCAAATCTACAGTCTTCCCCGTACACATTTCTGAGAACGCTCAACAAGATCTAGCCTCCAGATTTCCCTTCAAATGGGCCCCGCAGGGCTTTACCTACCTGGGTATCCAGATCACCCCATTAAAAGACTTAATACGACGCAACTGCGACCTCCTACTGGCTTCTCTGCGGACGGCAAGCTCAGACTACACCACTCACCAACTCTCTTGGGTGGCACGTATTCAAACCGTCAAAATGATGCTCCTTCCAAAGATTCTCTATGTCCTGCGTTGTATCCCTCTATCCTTCCCGAAACGCTGCCTCTTGCTCTTCCAATCTTCCCTCACCCGCTTCATATGGAATCACAAAGTACCTCGTGTCGCTCTTTCCTCCCTCTCCCTCCCATACAAGGAGGGGGGATTTGGAGTCCCAGAAATTGCATCGTACTATGCGGCCCTATCACTTGATATTGCAAGAATATGGTGGGCTGAATCACCATGGCCTCTCTGGCTTCAGATTGAAGCGTTCTTTGCCCCCTCTCAATCCCCTCGCCTTTTACTCCAAATGAACCTACTGAAGCGTCACGTTCCAACTGCTTCATTACGCTCTATTTCCTGTGTTTTGGAGGTGTGGAGGCGGTACACGACGTCGCACTTCTCCTTCCTATACCGTTATATCTCTCTCAAAGCAGTCTCTTCTGTAATGGGTGACATCTCCTTTACATCGTGGGGAGATGGAGAGACATTAGATCTGAAATCAGTATTAAGTGATAATCGGCTTCTTCCCTTTGCGTCTCTCTCTGCAAAACTCAACCTCCCCCCTACAGCTCTCTTCTCCTATCTGCGTCTCAAACACTTTCTTGCTACCATAACGTTCCCCACATTTGACATCTTGAAAGTCTCGTTCCAACTTCAATCCTTGTTTAAACGCACTGGGCCGGTGGGTAACGGGGTTTCCATTATTTATAAGGCCCTCCTTCTGCCCCGCACTGAAAACAAACTTCCCTATATGTCCAAGTGAGAGTCCAGACTCGGGTTCACTGCCACCGTGGATCAATGGTATAAGGCTTCGGGACATGCTGCGAAGTATTCCAGCTGCATTAATCATCTGGAACAGGCAAAAAAGTTGATGTTTAACTGGTACCTCAACCCTCCCGTATTGCCAAATTTCACAAAATCCGTCCATCCCCATCTCCTTACTGCTGGAGAGGCTGCTCTGTCGAAGGATCCGAACCACATATATGGTGGTCTTGCTCCCTCATAGCGCCCTTTTGGCGTTCAGTCTCTGATTTATTGCGCTCTCTAACAGGACTTCCTATCGACCTCTCCGCTCCACTAGCACTTCTAGGCATTGATCTCGATTCTTTTCCCACGCCTTTGAGACCAATTGTGACAAACGTTTTAATTGCCGCTCGGCTCACGGTCGCCGCTCATTGGAGATCTGCCACCCTCCCATCGTTTTCAGAGTTGATTACAAGAATAAATTTGCATTATGCCCATGAACTCTACCTGGCACACTCACTGCATCGCAAGCGAAGAATTCTAAATTGGTGGGACCCTTGGATATCCTCCGCCCATAACACTGTCCCCTCACCACCCTCCTGACCATACTGATTATAATGTCTCAGACCTTGGTATCTCTCTGTTGTATTACTGCACACACTCCCCCCCCCCCCCTTCCTTCCCCCCCCCTCCCCCCTTTCCACTCCCTTGCATTTATTACCTCCTTTTTTTATGTCTATTTGTCGGTTGTATGTAACCTCTTGGAATTCACCCATATCTGTACCCTGTTTTGAAAACCTAATAAAAATTCATTGGTTTAAAAAAAAAAGATGGTACATAGTCTTTGGGGAATATTGTTACGCTGCATGGTGGAGCAGATGGTGTAGTACCAATGTTTAGTGCCATGTTCCACTAGGAACCAATACCCCTTCTACTGCTGGAATGCCACCACCTTGCCTTGGGTGCATTGGTCAAGTAAGTCATCAGTTTTAGGCCCATGCAGCCAGTCTCGCGTGATTGCATCTACATGTCAAATCTCTGCAACAAAGGACACAGGAGGACAGGGTGTTTGATGACTTGCTGGATTGTTGCATGGAGGGGGTACAGATCCCCACATTACATCGTCCCAGTAGAATGCCTCTGGAGATGGTGAGGGTGATCCACACAGCAGGGAAAAAGTGCCTTCTAAGTGCTCCTCTTCCTTAGGAAATGGGATCCAGTAGCGGCAACACCAGCTGCAGCTGAAATCTAGCCAGGAATGCTGCCAGATCATCTGCAGTCTGACATTTTGTGCTCCTGGACCTGATGTCATAAAGTAAGAGTCACCTGATTGCTGGGACTCACTCGTCAGATTCGCTACTTGCCTCGGACCCTAGGATTGGATCTGCACCTCATTGCAGATGAGGCCCAAACTGGGAAATGAGGTGGAGTTCCACGTGACATATGTCTCCATCTCCTCTCCTTGATGCCACTCTGGGTCTGGTTCTGCCGACCCACCTTCTGACCCTGGGGT
Source organism: Allobates femoralis (assembly GCA_033576535.1). NCBI lineage: Eukaryota > Metazoa > Chordata > Amphibia > Anura > Aromobatidae > Allobates > Allobates femoralis. The sequence continues at coordinate 607,097,224 of JARQOC010000002.1, read as the reverse complement.
GGTTAGGAAGATGACGTCTTCTGAGTCCAGGTCTGCAATTCCTTGCAGAGGATCCATCAGCAAAGTATTGCAGAATGTAGACAGCATACCTGCATGCCACTGGAAATGCATAGGTTAGATGGTAGGATTCAGAATCGAGCAATAAGTACTGGAGTTGAATGTTTGCACACCATTGCTGCCTAATGCCTAGCTGCTAATTAACCACTCTAGGTGATGCCACAAGGTATAACAACTGGTTTCGGTTACGAAGGCTCCCGTCACACACAACGACGCAACAGCGATCCCGACAACGATAAAGATCTTTAGGGATCGCTAGTGCGTCAGTTTGGGATCGCTGGGGAGATGTCAAACAGTCAGATCTCACCAGTGACTCAGCAATGATCCGGAATGATAGGAGGTCGTTGAGAATCGTCTCTCTCGGGCGTAGTATTGAGATCGTTGGTCGTTGTCCCTTTCAAACACAGTGATGCAGCGTTCCCAGCGGGAGACCAACAACCTAAAAATGACCTAGAGCACTTTGTAACGATCAGCGATCTCACAGCAGGGGCCTGATCGCTGCTAAGTGTCACACATAATGAGATCGTTAGCGAGATCGCTGTTACGTCACAAAATCTGGGACTTAACAACGATCTCGCTAACGATATCGTTATGTGTGACGGGGGCTTTAGTTGCAGTCATTATTGATGTGTGAAATCTTTGTAGGAAACATAATGATGAAAATAAATAGGTTATTCAGGTCACCGTTAACCACCAATTCATCTGGAATGCTGAATAAGGCTACTGGGCACTGGAGGAATGCCAGAACAACTGTAATATGAATTAAACTTCAAATGTGAGCCCCAATAGAGACAGTGTTGAAAATGTATGTAAAGCGCTATAAAATTAATAGCACTATACAAATGAATACATATTATTAGCAGTAGTATAATCATTATGACATTAAATAGTGATTGCACATTTTCAAGTAGCAATAGCCATACTATGGGGTTTCATCAGTGCGAACAGACCTATAAGATCATGGATGTAAAGCATATAATGGCCATATGCTATTGTTATATGAATTACTATCACATAGGTGTAGAACAGATGGCCATACATGCTGGTAACCCTCTGTAATAATAAAGGTTTGCTCTCCAGCAAAAAAAAAATATTCACAAAAATTCCCTTAAAATTATAAAGATCTCTTAAACTGCTGTTTTAAGGATGTTTAGTGCCTTAAAACCGCTGTTTTAAGTTTCCTGGACTTCCCAGCTACTGCCACATCTGGCACTTTTTTCCAAAAATTCAGACCCTGCAGGTGCCAAAACACCTGCAGACTCCAGGAAGTTTATAAAATTTAAAAAAAAATTCCCCAAAATTCTACAACTTAACACAAGCCGCTAGACCCGATAGCTAGAGACACTCCTAACTATAGGTTAGATGTAGTCCCCAGCCAGCAGTTCTTCCAGTGAGCGTTTTGGCCCCAAATAAACAGGTAACATTTAGGGGCCATTTTAAATTTTAAACTTTTTCCCAAACTTATCCGGATTTGCTGACTTTTGGGGAAAGTGTTAGGGTTTCCGATTATCGAACTCAAACAGCCATGTTCTTGCCGAATTTGAAATTGGCGAATATGTTAGGGGAAAGATCGCTCATCACTATTGAGTACTAGTAACACACTAGGATGTTCTTACTTTTTAGAGGAGACTCTAGCTAAAGTACAATATGCATGGTATGGCAGCCATATACCATTTTATGCAGTAGTGAAACTTGCTTTAATACTATGTTGATCTGTAGTGAGCTGCAGTGGTCCTGAGAAGAGTGAACCAAAGAAAAAGTAACCATTTTTGCAGTCAATGGTTACAAAAAAAAGGTTGAATTCTAGAGATAATTTTGAGGTACTGATGACATGATTGAGGGAGTGATATAAGTGTAGAAAATGTCTGTGTCAAACAGAACCCAAAGACAAAGGACATTCTGTTATGGAGTTATAGTAAAACCAAAGAGTTAATTATATTAACTCAACAAGGAAGGGACCATTAAATGTAATACTTTAAATGGATACAGAGAGAATATAATATAAGCAAACATATAAAAGTAATCGCATGTACTCTTATTCTGTCACACTGCCATTAAGGCTGGATTCACACTTCAGTTGCATTCTGATCAGGACGAAAACGCGTGCATACGCATCCTCTGACGCATGTGAAAACGCATGCCACTGCAACGTTCTTTTGCTTGATCAGGCATAGAGAGAGAGAGAGAGACCGGAACTATTCTGAGCATGTACAGTGTGAAATACTGATCTGGCTTGGCCGCATTCACCACCGACTGGATGTGGCCTTATTAAGATCAATGCATCATTTTGCCGCATCGGGGCGCATCAGGATTTTTCACGCGCCGCAAAGTCGCAACAAGATGCAGCGGGAGTTAGCACAAAACAACGTACTTGTATGTATCCATTGAAATCCTGATGCCGCCTGATGTCCCTGTTACGTATAGGAACGCAATCCTGATCAGGATTCATCCGGATTTCGAAGGATACGACACAAGGCAGAAAAACGCTGGTGTGAAACCACCCTACGTTGAATTCAGAAAGTAAGATAAGTGTTTGATGGATACATTTTTATATAACATGTAATGATGATGTTTTATAAATAAAAAATAAATCAATAAAACATACATTCAAAAAAGTAAAAAAAATGGGGGGAGATAAAACGTACACGGATGACAATACAATCAGGCAATTTTTATATATTTTTTTTATCTTAGGTTTATACGCCCTCACTTCCAAGAGCCATAAGTTTATTTTTAAACTGAGATACCCAAAATGAGGTCTTATTTTTTTGTCTAAGACCATTCATTTTAACATAAGATGTTCTGTAAAATGGGTAAAGTACGGTATTCCAAGTGTGGTAAAATTGTAAGGAAAAAACACAACTCCAACAATGTTTTTTGGGGTTTTCTTCTCAGCTTCTTCTATACACTGAACTGTCAGAATTGGTGTACGAACACGATCTATGCCTATTCTGAAACTTTGGTTACTATTAGGGATTGACCTAGCGCAAACAAACTATCATGAAATGGCATAAAATGGATGGCATAAAATAGGTGGACATTCACATCAGGTTTAATCCTTTGGCAGGATGTTCATTGAAACATTATGTATTACAATCACTGTAAAATCACTATAAATACACTGTAAGGACACTATAAAGCCGTATTTAAAAACTTATTTAAAATCCTGTGCGAGTAAGCTTAACATAAGAGCTTAAAATAAAAATGTATATACCGTATATGTATCTTAGGGTCTGATTCTAATCCTACTGAACGTAATAGGATTAAAAACTATAGGTAGTAAAGCTAAAAACTATTACATTTTATTATGCCCTCTACGTTTTTTTCCACGGAGGTTGGTCCTTGAGGTCTTTAGGGCTTTCTATATTGGAGGTGGATTTGCCTCATATGTGATCTGAAATTATATAATGCGGAGATATATCTTTTTTTAGTATATCTTGTGTAGTCCCATCAGAAAATTATTGTTCGTATCTATGATTTTCCCGCTGTGCTTTGGGGTCCTATGGTTGGGTATTTGAGTGTCTGGACCCCACAGTGCAGCAGGGAAATATCTCTACCTAACTACCCATTGCACCTACACCACCCCTTAGGGCCCCTTTACACGCCGCCACTGCGGGTAGCAACAGGTAGACATCGCGCGTGCAGGCGCGCGTTTTTAATGGAGGATACCGATCGCCGATGTCGCATATACACGCCGCCACTGCGTGCTCCACTGAAGGCATCTTTGTTCCCCGGAAGTTCCGACAGCTCCTGGGGCTTACTTTCTGTTGAATACCTTCCCTGGTTTACACGCCGCTACCACAAAGGAATATGGGTGTACATATTTCGCGCCGCAAGTACATAGGTGTGACAGAGTTGTGTATTACGTGACGCTAATACGCTGATTGGACAACGCAATAGCATCATGATTGGCCAGCCTGCGCAGGAAGGCTGGCTAGTTCATGACGCCATTGCAAATGTGTATTGTGAATGGTCAGCTCTTTAAATATGGCGCCCTGTGCAGGGACAGCCAATGGTTACACAGTAGCCACCACCAATGATCGCTGATGGGGCGTGGTATCCATGACGCTGTGGCACGCCCAGGAATTTGTAGGCCATGCAAATACCTTGCCTGTGCCCCGATTACACGCCGCCACCATAGGAATTATGCCTTCCTGTTTTTGAGCAAGGCTCAGCAACAGGTATTCTAAGGAACTCCAGGGCACAGGGAGGGATTTACCGATTTACACGCCGCCATTTCGTAGTGATTTCATGCAGGGGCGGACCTTGCTGCCCGGGGGCCCTGGTGCAGCCTTTGAGGGGGGGCCCTGGTTTGAGAAAGGGGGGGAGGGGGTGCTATCAGTGTAGGTGTGGTGAGGACCGGGGGGGGGTGCTATCAGGTCGCGGCTCCTACCTGCATGCGTCCAGCGGGGCCCCGGAGCAGCGGCAGAGAGAGGAGGGGCGGGCTCAGCAGGGGGAAGCAGGAAGCTTCCCTGGTTAACCCCCTCTCCTCTGCCACACTGGCACAGGGACATGGGGGGCGGCTGGGGACCCCCCTGCAGGGCTAACCTGTGTCCAGCGGGGCCCCTGTGAGCCGGAGCAGCAGCAGAGAGAGGACGGGCTGGGCTCAGCCGGGGGAAGCAGGAAGCTTCCCTGGTTAACCCCCTCTCCTCTGCCACACTGGCACAGGGACATGGGGGCGGCTGGGGGCCCCCCTGCAGGGCTAAGGGGCCCCCAAGCCAGCCGAGGCCCTGGTGCAGCTGCACCAGCTGCACCATGGTAGGTCCGCCCCTGATTTCATGGCAACAGGCATAATTGTCCCCGATGCCTGGCAGTTTCTGCCTTACTGTGGCGGCGTGTAAAGGGGCCCTTAAAGGTAAGATAATACATAAAAAAAATCACAGATACAAACAATAATTTTCTGTTGGGACCACACAAGATATACTAAAAAACGTACTGTATATCTCCGCATTATATAATTTCAGATCACATATGAGGCAAATCCACCTCCAACATTGAAAGCCCTAAGGATCTCAAGGATCAACCTCCGCCAAAAAAACCCTATAGGGCATAACGAAATGTAATAGTTTTTAGCTTTACAACCTATAGTTTTTAATCCCATAAGATAAGAAATAGACCCTAAAATACATATATATACATTTTTAGTTTAACCTCTTATGCTAACCTTACTCACACATAATTTTAAATAAGTTTTTAAATAAGTTTTTATAGTGTCCTTAGGGTTCTCGGGAGCGTGCTTAGCCATGCCGCACTGCTCTGTCTAAAGGTACCGTCAAACGTGGCAATTTTGCTAGGCAATTTCACTGGCAATTTGCTGGTTGCAGTGAAATCATGGAGACATTGTTCTATTTGTACACAGCAACAAAATAGAACAATGATTCCATGATTTCGCTGCAACCAGCAAATTGCCAGTGAAATTGCCTAGCAAAATTGCTGTGTGTGAAGGTACCTTTAAAGGGTCAGCGTGCCCTAACTTGGAAGTCTATGGCTGAGAGGCACAGGGTTTTTCAGGCAGCCTTCCCTATTGGGAAGCGACTGATTAAAGTGTCTTAGTTAATTAATCTATCTGTAGCTAGTTGGCAGGTCCCCTCCTTGTTTTGTGCCTTGTTGCTATAGTGTTAACTATGTTTGTGCCCTTGCCTGTAAGTCACCATCAGCCACTACCATCTGCTGTGCTTACCTGTGCCTACCAGTCACCACCAGCGGCTACCATCTGTTGTGCCTACAGTCATCACCAGCTCCATTATCTGCTGTGACTACTAGTGCATCTCTACCCTGCACCTATGTACCTATCTGTACTCTGTTCTGTGCCATCAGCTGTTGGGGCACTGGGATCCCCTTGGGCTGCTCTCTGTAGGTCACCTATCTGTAGAAGTATACACCCACCTCCAATGGCTTTAGTGAAGTATTGTGGTTGTTCGAGGCTACTCCTCCAGGTCAGTGATCGTGTCTTAGGTCCAGTGGATTCACCATCCCTCGGGCTCACCTTGTGACACCTTGACATAGAGACACATGACTATGAGACACAATGTTTTTTTCTGTTCACATGAGTCGGCAATAATAACAATTCACACAACAAAACATTCTTCCATTTCTCTTCATTTGTGTGCCGAAGTTTTTTGTCTACTTGGTTTCAAGCCTTCTTTACAGCACCTAATTTGGCAGTCTGAGCAAGATCATTCTTTACACTATGAACTGTAATGTCAGAACTAATGTAAGAACTCAACCTTACTCAATAAAATAGTTCCTGAGCATTAAATTAAAGCAGATCAGTTAGGTTATTGAACTCCATCCATCTGATATTGGTAACCTATCCGTAGTATATATCATAAATATCAAAGTTCTAGACAACCCCTTTAATTATAACATGATTATGTTGTCACTAAAAATTTGTGATAGCTGATATAATTATCCATACTTGACACAACTTGAGTGGCAACCACAGACTTCTGCCATTGACTTCTGCCCTGGTGTCTGCTGTGCTAGAATGAGGTAAAAGGTGAAGGCCTCTGCTGCAACGTAGGAGCTTAGAGGATCCACCTCACATGGAGTGTATAGAATCTGTTATGGATATGTTTCGTAGTGATGACGCTTTTTGTATTGGTATCTGCTGCTAAACTCTGAACGATCAGATGGGTGAGAACATCCTTTTTTCATATACGGTACTTTACTATCGCTACTACTAAATTACTTGTTCACTGTATGTCGGTATTATTAGTGTATGGCATATTGGTATTTTATGGTTTGCTTTATTTTTCTGGTATTATTTGAGCACTGTAAGCATTATTTGGTTTGTATACTTGGGAAATGTTGCTATCTTAATTATTTTTTACTTGTATTATGTATAAGTTTTTAGGAGCTTTTCCGCATGATTTTTCCAAAGTTTTTTCATGGTTTTATCAAATTGATTTTTTAGATCAGCCAAATGATACTGTTTATGGACTTTCATGTGTGTATAAGGACTTTTATGTTTTTTTGCGCCAAAATGTAGTACCCTCCCTGTCCTGATGACGTTTTTCACGTCACAAGACCAGGAACACCCACAGATTATGACAACAGATGTGGTTATAAATAAGAGCTGTGTAGCGGGGTGGAGGTATCCCTGAGGAAGACGCCAGGAAAGGCGTTGAAACGCGTTGGATGCAATAAAAGGTTTTGATCATATCACATCTGATCGTGAGTTTCTTCCCTGGAATAAGTGGATCCTGGCAGCGCGGACTGGTGAACACCGTTTCCTTTCCCATTTTTTACTGTGTGATTCCACGTGCAAGTGGTCGGTGGGAGTCCAGCAGCAGCCATCCGGATAATACACTACATGTCTGTATACCAGTTGTGGGTCGCACAACTGAAATAGGTGAGTGGTTCCTTTATACCACCGTACTATAAGTGTCTAAGTGATAAGGCACTATTGCGCCTCTTGTTCCCCTCCCCCTTTTTTCTTTCATTTAATTATGATTTTTAGGATTGCTACCTTTATTAGGGTGCTCACTGACGTGACAATTTGAATATGGTATTATATGGACACTGTACATCAGTATTATTTGTTTTGAAATATTGTGCACTATACATTGGTATTATTTGGGTGGCATTATGAAGGCACTGAATATTGTTAGATGTTGATATATGGGCACTTTATGTTGTATTTGGTTAGTGTTGAGCACAATTTATTAGCATGTGGTTTGTATTATATGGGCAATGTAGGTCAGTTTTATTTTGTTAGCATTATTTTTGCACAATAATGGTAATTTTTTGCACAAATCTATTAGTAAAGGCAGGGCATTTTAGAAAAATGTCTAAAGCTAGGTGGTAAAAGCAGTGAGTACAGGGATGACAGCAAGATTGTAGTCCTCCTTACTTTCATGGGGTGGTATAGTGGATAGGGAATCCCATAGCAGGATGGTAAGACAGGCAAAGGCATTCAGGGGAGCTAGTCTGACCCTTAGACTTGGTTCCCTAATTGACGCAGTTCCCAGAATTACCCCGGATGGTGGAGAGGTCTGGGTTGCCAACCTTAGCCCTTTGCTCCTGACTAGCCCTAGGCTAACAGCCTCTACCTCCACCCATAGGCCAGGAAAAAGACAACCGCTCCAATGGAAGGGAACAGCAGCTGCTCCAGCAAGCACATCTGCACAGCACAGGTCGTAGATGAGAACGAACCCTATCTGTGACATCCAGTGGAGGAAGGTGGAACTACTTCAAGGCTTAGAGAGTGGAGATCAGAATTCTAAGACACAACCCTCCACCTGAATGCTATGACATACTCCTCTACCTGGAGAGCTGCACACAGCATAGACTAAAGGAAAATAAACTCAGATTTAATTCATAGCAGCAACACTAATGGACTACAAAGCAGTCAACATGTGACACTTACACCCCTCCTTTCCAGATTAGACAGGATATTTTTCAGAAGAAAATGGGCATCAATATTGTTTCAAGGCTCCAACAATCTCTCCTCCAGACCAAAACCCTTCCAATCTATTAATAAAAGGGTCCTCCCTCAAACCATTTTCATGGCCAGGATGTTCTTGACCTTGAAGACTTCCCCGAGCAAATAAGCGAGGGTTTGGCATATGGGTCCTTGAAGTACCAGTTCAGGACATCAGGCTTCAAGAGGGACATGTAGAAAGAGTTAGGAATACGCAACAATGCCGGAAACTTGTGGGACATAGTATAAATTTATTTAAGTACTTCGAAGGGACTAAAAAAGCAAGGACCCAACTTGTAGGTAGGCATTTTGAGATCAAAGTACCTAATGGAAAGCCATACCTTGTCTCCAAGGCAAAAACAGGCTAATCCAGGCATCTCTTTTCTGCGTGCTTCTTCATCTATTTAGATTACTTAACCAGTGGGGTTTTGGTATCCTCCCAGATCTTGGAGAAGCTCTTGATGTGAGCATGGCTGCAGAGATGCCTGAACACATGGATGTGAAACCTGTATGTTAAAGGAACAAGACAGAAGATAAATCAGACACCTCCAAAATGTGGTGCTGGAGAAGGATGTTACCTATACCATGGATGGCAAGAAGAACAAACAAATCAATTGTGTAACAAATTATGCCAGACATGTCACTCTAAGCAAGGATCACCAAACTACAACTTGCCTACTTTGGACACATTATATAACGAGAGCAAGCACTGGAGAAGGACATTATGGTTGGCGGAATAGAAGGAGCAGGGTGTAGAGGAAGACCAGCATCCCGATGGTTTGATACTGTCAAGATAACGGTGGAGAAACCCCTGGTAGACTTTGCTAGACTAGCACAAAATTGATCTTCCTGCAGAGCGTTCATCTATCAAGTCGTCATAGCTTGAGATCGAGCTGAAGGACGATAAATACCATATTTTTCCTTTTATAAGACGCACTTTTTTTCCTCCAAGTTTTGCAGGAAAGTGGGGGTGCGTCTTATAAAAGGAATATAACATTCTAGCATCCTCAGTTGCTGGGGAGGGGGAGACAGCAGTGAAGTGGGGTCAGAAGTTGCAGGGAATGGTCACTGTTGAAGAATCCAGGCGGCAGGAGCACTACGTGTCCCGGCTCATTAAAGTCATAAATATTCACTTCACTTGCTCCCAGTCCCCACCCACCTCTCTGCACTGAAGACAGCGCGAGAGGTGAGAGCACGGGGAGCAGGAGAAGCTTCTTAGCCGGCACACATGGTCTCTCCCCAGCTTCTTGCAGTGGCTGGGGATATTGTGTGCTGGAGATAGTGAGAATGCAGGAGCAGGGGGTGCAGCTGCGGCAAGGAATGAGCACTGAGCTTTGTGCTGCATGGAGACGGGTAAGCAGATCGGACTTATAAGCACCTATCACAGGTACTTGTCACAGTGTCCTGCCTCACTCCCTCTGCTCTCTGTAATGTGTCCTCCTGCTGAGCCCTGCCCTGTGCAGAAATCCAGGAAGGTCGGTCGGGTCTGCAGTTCAGGAGCTTCAGTCTATTAGAGTAGGGCTGGATCCTGCATAACACCAGTGTACAGCTCCTGTATCTACATCCTGCATCTATAGGTCAAGCTCTGCAGTGGTGACTTGTAATTAGGAGACAGGGCTGGAGCATCGTATTTCAGCAGTGTGCAGACCCCCTCCCTGGCCCTCCCTCTTACAGTACATCACATCAGAACTTTATATGCAGACTGGCCACAAAGCAGGACACATTAAAGTGAGTGCACATGGATGTGTAAATAACCACTAATAAAGTAAAGTTAACACAACAATACTGTGCTTAACTAGAACTCCAAGAATGCTATAGGATCTACAGTACATCTGGGAGTTATAGTTCTTAAAGGGATTGCTACTACATGAACAAATCCCTTCTCATTCACCTTGTTGGCCCTTGTAAAAGTCATAAGGACCATACTAAGGCTGTGTCATGGTCGGGAGGAGCTGCATGTGGACGCGGCTCCTCCGGACCTGAGTGAAGCCACGGGTGGCCGCAGGGAGACCGCACCCGTCCTGTACTCACCGTGTGCAGCGGGTGCTGGCGGCTTCTCCCTGCAGTCACCCAATGAGAGCCGCTTCCGACTCCGCAGCATGAAATAAACATGGGAGGGGGAGCCGGCAACCCCCACCGCAGCTGTCAGATCACTGCGGGCGGGTTAAGCATAGTGAGGATGGGATTTCTACATATCCTATCCACTATGCTTGTACTGTACTACGCAGCATTTTGGACACAGCAGCAAGACGGTGTGTCCAAAACGCTGCGTATACTGATCGTGTGCACGCACCCTTACCGTACTGCAGCAGTTCCAACATTGTCAGAAGTTGCATATTCATGTCCCATTGATATGAGACTCAGTCCTCCGACAAGTCAGTGCTGGCGTCTGTCTCCCCGCCATCAGACACTGGAGCAGAAGTCATTAATGTTGCTCACATGCTGCACCTGCATCCGAAGGAAACAGACACCAGCGCTGACTGGTCGCAGGGCCTGAGTGTCATATCAAAGTCATTTTTTGCTACAAATATTTTTTTCCCTATTTTCCACCTCTAAAATCTGGGTGCGTCTTATAATCAGTGCGCTTAAACGAAAATACGGGTGATACTAAATTAAAAATGGCAACAAATTGCATCCTGTTTCTAAACTAATTGACATTGAATTGTGACCACTGATATAACTTTTATATATCACATTGTTAACGTCACTAATAAATACGTTATACACAATGTGGGATGTGAATTTTGACATCATAATAAAATTAAGAACTGTTAGGTATATGTTACCAACATTTTGGTTGCAGCATATTTTCATTGCATCCAAAATGTTGGGTTGTACGATAAAGTACAGTGGATGGGATTTATAGAAATCCCTTGCCCACTGTGCTTCTTTTTATGCAATGTAAACTGAAATGCTGCGCAGCTTCCCGAGCTACAGCATGTCAATTTATTCTTGCAGAGTCGCTAGTGTTCCGAGCCACAGAACACAGCAAAAATGTACAGCACCCGGATCGTGAGCATATTCGCTGTATTCTCCCACAGAGAACACTAGCGCTCCACAAGAGAAATTACGCTGCATCTAGTACGCTGTGTCTCCTGATCGTGGGCATGTATCCTTACTAAATATTATGGTTCTTATGTTTTTTTAAAGGGGTTATCTAAGACTTTGATATTTAAGACAGGTGATCAATATATTAGACTAAAAGGGTCTGTCACCCCTACCAAGAAGGCGGTAAATCTAAGCTTTTCCAAAGGTAGGTCATCAATATCAAAGTCTACTTTTCAGAAACCCATTTAATGAGAAAGAAAAATTAGAAATTCCAATTAAAACAGTATAGCTGACATTCATTGTAACATGTTCCTTGAGAATTTCATTTATAAAAAAAATTCAAACATTAAGTAAAAACTAAAAAATTTAAATCTAACCTTAAAATCTAACATTTTTTTATGATATCTAAGTGATTACCAGTTTAACGATTGAATCACTAAATCAGTAATGATACTATAAAAATTATTTTTTTTATGAAAGGTGTAACATTTCAGTACATAACATTGCTAATTTGTATTAGAAAAAAAATATATAATTATGCTGTTTGTAAGGTAATATACAGTTGGAGACATTCTTGATAAAATCTTAAAAGGTGATACCAGATCATACTTGGTGCATATAAATATTAAATCCTTTAGTGACATAAAATCCTTCTATGGTCAACATGTACCGATGTATATCAATGAATTAGAATATCATCAAAAAGTTAATTGATTTCAGTAATTCAATACATAGAGTAAAATGCATATATTATATAAAGTCATTACACAGAGTGATCTATTTTAAGTGCTTATTTCTGTTAATGTTGATGATTATGGCTTACAGCCAATGAAAACTCAAAGGTCATTATTTCAGAAAATTAAAGTATGGAGGATGAAGAGTCAGAAAAAAAAATATGACCTAAATAGGTATCAGAGGCTTCACCTTGTGTGGTTGTGAGTGTAACCACCACTATAAAAGCATATCAACGCTGCTTCAGTCCCAGTGTGGAGCATATAGAGTAGGAGGATGAAGGGTTAAAAACCGTACTGCTGTATTCCACGAGACACCAAAGAGTGAATATAATATTGATTTATTAGTCAACACATTCCAGGGCTACCTGGCCCATTCTCAGGACAAATCAATATCATATTGCCATGTTTCAGGGAGCTCTGAAATATGTTGACTAATAAATTAATAGTATGTCTCTCTGAACACAGCAGCACAGTTTTTAACCCTTCATCCTCTCTACTTTAATTTTCTGAGATAATGACCTTTGGGTTTTCATAGGCTGTAAGCGATAATCATCAACATTTACAGGAATAACCACTTAAAATAGGTCACTCTGTTTGTAATGATTCTATATAATATATGCTTTTCACTTTTTAATTTGCATTACTGATAAAAAATTAACTTTTGATGATATTCTAATTCATTGAGATGCTCCTGTATCAGACACTGTCTGTATGATTTCAACCTTGCATTTTTACTTGGAAACATTGCAGTGTTTCAGAGAAAAGCACATTTTTATTCTATCAAGAGCAATGATGCATATTAATGACATCGGCTGAGTCCCTGCCCTTGACATAGGCTCACATGCTGGGCCCACATCTATCCCAAAATCAGCCAACAAGTGTTTCTACCAGCCATGGGTGGATCTCTTAACCTGTTATACATGTTAACATGTTCAGACAGAAGGTGCCTCATTGATCCTGCCCATTGGCACTCCAGTTGTGTGATTGCAGGATGCTGATGGGTTATCATGACTGCCGGGGATCTGCTGAGGACTCCCATACTTGTCACCACGATCCTCCTGTGAACACCGGCTGTGAGCTCGGCATTCATAAGAGATGGTGATGCACAGCTTTGTATAATACAATCGGCTGATCACAGCCTTGAGTCCTCCGAGTGGACTATTAAATCCAGTAAAAAGTTACAAAAAAATCTGTAAAAAAAATATATCAAAAAACACAAAAGTTCAAATCACCTCTCTTTGGCCACATAAAAAAAAATAAAACATGCACATAGTATGGCCATAGTCAGAAATATATGCGATCTGTTAAAGAGTAATATAAATTAATCTGATCCATAAATGGCATAGCAATAAAAAAAACAAAATGACAGAATAACGTTTTTATGGCTGCTACAACACTGCAATAATCAAAATATGGTATGCGCCCAAAATGGTATTAGTACAAACATCAGCCCAGGGCACAAAAAAAAGCTGTCACGCAGCCCCAGATCCTGAAAGTGGCAGCAAAAGTTAAAATCATATTAACAGGTCAGTTTTACCATATATTCAAATAAAAGCAAAAAAAAACAAAACATGGAGGAGTTGCACTTTTTTTTTTGCAATTTCACCATCCTTGGAATTTTGTTCCAATATTTATGTATTTTTTTTGTATGTGGCATAAGTACAAGTTGTTCCGCAAATAACAAGCCATAATATGCCTATATTGAAGTAACAACAAAAAATATTGGTGTAGGAAGAAGGGGAGGGAAAAAAGGAAAATGCAAAACGGAAAATCACCCAGGAGTGAAGGGGTTAAAAGCACCCAGGGATCGAGTCACAGGGGTGACTAGTCTGAATGGCGCGTCCCCAATGGTTTCTCTCTGCCTGCTCACCTTATGTGATAGGTGAGTTCCTGCACATGTTTATAGGAAGAGACCTTACTTCAGTCGTCTGCTGCCGGCAAGAAGCATCTGTAGATCAGGCAGCCTATATCACATGTTGGGTCTCCTTTAACCCCTTCACACCAGTTATCACCTTCCATTTTTTTCAATTCTGACCAATGTCAGTGATCCCACTGATTCTGAGGTTATTTCTTCATTACACATTATAGTTTGTTAGTAGTAAATTTAGGACAATATTTGTCCTTCTTTGTGAAAATTTGGCAAAAATTTAGCAATTTTGCAATTTTTTAATTTTTCCCACAAAAATGTTATTTTAGCTCCAAATTTTGCATATCGACAAGGGTAACAGGAGAAATGCACAATACAATTTATTGTACAATTTCTTCTGAGTTATCTGGTACCCCATATGTGGTGAAAAACTACTGTTTGGGCGCATGACAGGGTTCAAAACCGAAGGAGCGCTATTTGACTTTTGGAGCACAGAATTGTCTGGAGTTAGTTGATACCGCCATGTCATGTTTCAGGAGCCCCTAATAGGCCTAAATAGTGGGAATACCCCACACAAGTGACCCCATTTTTTAAACTAGACCCCTCAAAAAACTTATCTAGATGTGTGGTGAGCACTTTAAACCCTCATGTGTTTCACATAATGTTATAACTCTGAGCTGTGATAATAAAAAAAATTCACATTTTTTTGACAAAAAAATGTTTTATTATCTCTACATTTTTTATTTTCACAAGGATAACAGAAAAGAATTGCATCCTTCAGTTTGTTGCACGGTTTCTCCTGAGTACACTGATACTCCCTATGTGGTTGAAAACTACTGTTTGTGTGAATGGGAGGGCTAGGAAGAGAAAGAAAACATTTGACTTTTGTAACATGAAATCATCTGGAATCAATAGTGGACACCATGTCATGTTTGGAGAGCCCCTGATGTGTCTAAACAGTAGAAACCCCTAACAAGTGACCCCAATTTGGAAACTAGACCCGTTAAGAAATGTATCTAGCGGTGTGGTGAGCACCTTAAACACCCAGGTGCTTCACAGAGTTTTATGACATTGAACTATGGAAGTTGAAATATAAATTTTTGCTACAAAAATGTTACTTTAACCCAACATTTTTCATTTTCACAACCCTAACAGGAGACATTAAGGCTGCTTTCACATCAGCGTTGTAGTGTAATTTCCGGCAGATCCGGTAGATGTCGCCGCACTTGCAGGATCTGCTGCGTAAATGCCAACTTGCGGAACTGATCCAGCAAGCCCCATTCATTCTCTATGGGCCTTGCGGTCAGGTGCAGCAAGTGCCGTATTGCCAAATTCAGCAGATTCAGGACTTGCGGCAGCGCAAAAAAACCCTGCTAGCAGCATTATTTTTCGGTGCTGCACGCACCGCAAGTGCCAGATTCAAGCAATATCGAACTTGCCGCACCTGACTCCAATGCCCATGGAGAATGAATGGGGCTTGCTGGATCGGTGCCGCAAGTCGGCCGTTACATGGCAGATCTGGCAGGAATTACAATAATCACAGATGTGAAAGGAGCCTAACCTATATTTGGAGGTCCCCTATATTTCCATTAACTGATAACAGACCTGAGTGGGGATTTGTTTTTTTTTGTGAGTTGAGTTGAATGCTATTGGCACCAATTTAGAGTACAGAATATTTTTAATTAGTTCACATTTCTTAAAAATTTAAAATTAAAATTAGGGATGGGCGAATCTACTCGCTAGGACTCGTTACTCGGCGAGTAGTAAGGGACTCGCTGACTCGGTACTCTGCGAGTTTCCCAGTGATTACTCGCACGAGTCCAATGCAAATCAATATCAATCCTAGTTTTGTCAGAAACGCTGACAAAACTAGGATTGCCATTGTTTGCATTAGACTCGGCTACTGTGCCAGTGATAGCAGGGAAACTCGCAAAGTAACTGCTGTTTGCGAGCCGAGTCCAGCTGTCTTCTCTGTGCAGCTCCAGGGTCCTAGAGCCCTCCTGCTCACAGACATGATGTAGCAGTGCTGAGATTGTTCTCAGTCTGCTCATTCCCTGTGCATAGAGATCTATATCTATGCACAGGGGATGTAGCAGAGAGGACATCGCGTTTTGGACTACGTCGGACAGAAGAGGATTTTTTTAATTAAAGATGGAGTCCCTAATGGCTTTTTTTTTATTTCAAATAAAAAATTTTCTCTGTGTTTTTTTAACCCTTTATTGGAGATTCTTAGTGGCTGGGTCAAACGTGGCCTGACATTAAGAATCTCGGGCTTAATATCAGCTTGTATAACAAAGCTGGTATTAACCCCTTTATTACCCAGCGTGCTACCGCCACCAGGGCCGCTGGAAGAGCGGGGTTCAGCGCCAGAGGATGGCGCTTCAATGAACGCGCCATCTTCTGGGGCGGCTGCGGGCTGCAATTTGCAGCGGGGGGTGCCCAGAAAGCTTGGGCATCCCTGCGCTGCGGATTCCAGCCCCCAGCTGCTTAGCTGTACCTGGCAAGACATAGAAATTGCGCGGAGCCCCACGCATTTTTTTTTAATTATTTCATGAATTTCAGAGTCAGAGTCTCAGAGTCAGAGTCAGAGTCAGAATCTCAGAATTTCATGAAATAATTTAAAAAAAATGCGTGGGGCTCCGCGCAATTTCTATGTCTAGCCAGGTACAGCTAAGCAGCTGGGGGCTGGAATCCGCAGCGCAGGGATGCCCAAGCTTTCTGGGCATCCCCCGCTGCAAATTGCAGCCCGCAGCCGCCCCAGAAGATGGCGCGTTCATTGAAGCGCCATCCTCTGGCGCTGAACCCCGCTCTTCCAGCGGCCCTGGTAGCGGTGGCACGCTGGGTAATAAAGAGGTTAGGGCCAGCTTTGTATTATCAGCTGGCCCTAAGCCCGAAATTTATGGCGGTCACGCCAATATTAGACATGACCGCCATGA
>JARQOC010000002.1:607027110-607069971 GCA_033576535.1 Allobates femoralis | reverse complement strand
TTCCCCATGAGCACATGAGTTGGCCCGGGATCATGGGATGGCTCTGAGCCCACTTTAACCATCCCCGACCTGTGGTACCAGGACCAGTCCAAGTAATAGCCAGTGGCGGGGGTATGATCTGGGGCCTAATGGTGACTGAGCAGACCGGGACAGGTGGGAGTTGCAATGTTACCATGTCCAGTCGGTGTTAAACCGATTCCGGAGGGTCCTGAATCACCACGATGTTCTCTTGGAGGGAAAATGCAGGACAGCAGCTACACGCTCCAGAACAGTCTTTCCCCACAATTGGTGAAGGGGTCTGAACCCTCTCATGGTCTCAGGTACGTTAATCGCGCTTTCTTTGTCCCCGGGCGGGCGTCGTCTTCTGCTACGGGTATCGGGACGAGCGGCAATTCCAGTCCAGCAGCAGGGGGTGCATCCATCAGGTAATCAGTGGGACCCATCACGGGGTCTGGCACCCCTTCCTCCGCATTTAGCTCCAATAGTCCCCTGTTTGCCTGTTGCCTGTACATCCACCCCAACAGGTACCCGGTACAGTCCTATAGAGTTAGTAGGCTCCAGATTTTCTGGAGTATGTCTTGCTCCTCTTCAATAGGGTTGGACATCTTGCAAGTCTTGCATGCGGCACTGCAGCCTCTGGACACTTTCTCTCTTTAGTTGCACACACACAAGATAGCTGCATCCGCCTTTTCACATGTGCAGAATACTGTCCCCTCCTTCTAAGGGACAGTACCAGCTCAGAGCACGGTCAGCTATGGAGAGGGGCAGTGGTGCCTGACAAGAGTATACACCATGAGTCCATGTCCATGTAATCCAAAGAGGAGGCTGGCTTTCTTTTCGGTGCCATTGCAGAGCTTTGCCCACAATTGTGGGAGGGCATTACATCCACTTAGTTCTGCATATGGTCCATCCAAGCCATTGCCGCCATCACTGTCTATTCGAGAATAGTCCATTAGGCATAGAAGGTGCACAGTAGCCATGTGTAAATGGGCCTAAGCATCCTGTTTGTGATGCCAAACTGTGGACAGGTTGCAGGGCTGTGGTACTCAGCAGCAAAGTCCAATCAGTCAATAAGTATCATGGAAGCTGACCCCATGCTGTAGCTCTTGTCCCCATAGAAAGAAGGGGATATTTACAGGGTATAAATGTTTATAAAGTTTGTGACACCAGCTGAAGTGTCCAGCCAGTTCTGCAAATAGATGTTCACGGGGATAGGTGTTGCAGCAGCTAGGTGTTATACACTCTTCAGTCAGGGGAGGCCCCTGAGATGTAGCAAGATTTAAGGTGGTGCTAGTGCTGATAGTTGTGAAGCAAAAGGTTATAGGCATGCAACAGAAAGCTTGTGCGGAGATAGTTTCTCTAGTTCTTTCCCTTTTACTCTGCATGTGAAGTTCAGCAGCGAGTCCAGGGCACTGGTTCACCAGATCTTTGGGTCTGGCCAGTCAGAATAATTAGGAACTACTCTGCTGGATAGGTATAGGGCACCTCAATTCTCCTCAGATGTGCCATTTGCATCGATGACCTTAAATACCACTGTGGCAGTCAGACTGAAGGGATGCCACAAAGACATCAGAATGTATTGGCTCCTGATGGTGTATATTACTATAGACATCAGAATCTGAGCTCCTCTGTACCTGTTGTAATTCTCATTATATGTTACAACTTCTACTCAGCTTTCTCATTATCTGACCTCCTCTGTTCCTACTGCAATTCCCATCCTGGTATGTTTCAGCTTCTACTCAGCTTTCCCATTATCTGACCTCCTCTATTCTTGCTTCATATTCCTTTCTGGTTTCATTGCAACTGCTCACTCGACTCGATTCCCCACTTTCTTTTTATGACCTTTGTATACTTTGAATATGTTATCATTTGGTTCCTTTGATTTACTGACCAAGATGAGTCCAGACCCCTCCACTTCGCTTCACACCTGATTGCATTTGTATGTGTACATAATGTGACCTCAAAGTCTGCTTAAGACTTTAGTGTCCATTATCTAAGTGCATCATACAAGTATACTTCAATGAATTACACCACAATTGGACCAGAAGTGACTTAAAGGTAGCTGGAAATATAGACACTTTAAACAATGTTTCTGGTTCTTTCCACTATTACCCCTATAATATATAACTTTTTACTAATCCCCCTAAAATCCCCACCTAGAAATGAACTGGTCATCTCTTCCTCCATCTACCCCACCTACCTCATCTCCTCCTCAGATCTTTTCCTCACCACTAAATTCTTTGTTTCCAGACACACACAACCATCTCATGCCCCCTCCTGCTCCCACCTACTAACACCCTGCTTCTTCTCATTGCTGGTGATATCTCTCCAAATTCTGGCCCTCTTCATCATATCCCCATATTCATTTCTAATCCTCATCCATGATCTATCACAAATGTTCGCATCCTTATTAACCTTTTACCTATCCACTTAGCTCCCGTTTCCCCAGTCCGTCTGATAACAGTTCTTTGGAATGAACGCTCTGTCTGCAACAAACTTTGATGCATCCATGACCTTTTCATTACTTACAAACTCTTCTTCCTAGGCATCACAGAAACCTGGCTTACCCCTCTGACACCATCTGCACTTTCATATGGTGGATTCCATCTTTCTCACACACCCCGCCTCAGCAACAAGCATCGTGGTGGAGTTGGTTTACTTCAACTGTCAGATAAATTCTCCTTCACCCCTATTCCGCTGCCATCCTCCATTACTCTCCCAAACTCCCCTCCAAACTCTAACTGGCTGTCATTTACTGCCCCCCTTTCCCCCTTAGAGCCGGCCACCATCTTTTTTCACAATGTTGGAATATGCTACCTTTAACCCTGTGAACTCTGACTTTGTCATGTCTTCCCTTGGCGCTTTATTGTGTGTCTAGTTAAACTGTCTAGTTAACCTGCTTACTGATGGTATTCCTGCTCAAGAAATGAGGAATGTGCAGAATAAAGCCACCTGCATTGAAAATACAATTTGAGTCCTTCTCTGTCCTACAGGCAGCGCAGGTTTTTTCATTATTGTATCCAGTCTCTATCTATCGGCCATTGTCATATGGATCCTGCAGCAGCTGTTTGATGCTTATTTCACTGGTTGTGTGTCATACAACCACATAAGGTGAGCGAGCAACCTTGATTTTACCTAGTCCTATTGCTTGGGTAAGACTTTATTAAGCTTTATTATATCTACAGCATTTCATCTGTGACACGGTCTCCCGATACTTACCTGCATGTAACCTCCAATCCTCACAAGATCTTTCTCTTCTCCCCTGTTATCACCTCTTCCCCTTATCGCATACAAGATTTCTCCTTTCTCCTGTGCATCCCTCATACTCTGGAACTATCTACCCCAACACATCAGACTCTCTCCTACCGTGGAAACCTTCAAAACAAATCTGAAGGCTCACCTCTTCCAACAAGCCTACAACTTGTAGAAACCCTCAGTTCACTGTACAAATGCTTGACCAGCTCTATCCTCACCTACTGTATCCACACTTATCCCTTGTAGACTGTGTGCTGTCACAGGCAGGGTCCTCTACCCTCACCCATCCCTTGTAGACTGTGAGCACTTATGGGCAGGGTCCTCTCTCCCCACCTATTGTATCCTCACCCATCCCTAGTAGACTGTGAGCCCTCATGGGCAGGGTCCTCTCTCCTCTTGTACTTGCCTGTGCTTTATATTGTTCATAATTATTGTACTTGCCTACGTATGCTCCATTTCACCTGTAAAGTGCCATGGAATAAATGGCACTATAATAATAAATAATAATCAGAATGCATGGGTACCTGATGGTATTTATTAGTGAAGACATCAGTATGTATGGCCTTCTGGCGGTATATATCAATGAAGAAAGTATGGGCTCCAGTTAGGTATATGTCAATGAAGAAATCAGATTGCATAGGCTCCTGGTAGGTATATATTAGTGAAGATATCAGATTGTATGGGCTCCTGGTGTTATATGTGTCTTTATATATGTGTTCTTTGTATGCATGTATCTTAATGAAGGTGCTCTACGTATACACATGTATCTATGTGAGTGAAATTCACTGTCTTCTATGCCTTGTAAACTTTAAATATTAAAGTATGTTTAGAGCTCTTGAGGAAATCATAGTAACATAGTTTTTAAGGTTGAAGGAAGACTTTAAGTCCATCTAGTTCAACCCATAGCCTAACATGTTGATCCAGAGGAAGGCAAAAAAAAACCATGTGGCAACACTAAGCTCCACATTGGGGGAAAAAATTCCTTCCTGACTCCACATACGGCAATCAGACTAATTCCCTGGATCAACGCCCTATCAAAGAATCTAGTATGTATAACTGGTAATATTATAGTTTTCAAGAAAGGCATCCAGGCCCCTCGTAAATGTTAGTAGTGACTCACTCATTACAACAGCATGTGGCAGAGAGTTCCATAGTCTCACTGCTCTTACAGTAAAGAATCCGCGTCTGTGATTATGATTAAACCTTCTTTCCTCCAGACATAGAGGATGCCCCCTTGTCCCAGTCTCAGGCCTAAGAGTAAAGAGATCATTAGAAAGTTCTCTGTACTGTCCCCTCATATATTTATACATTATTATAAGATCACCCCCAAGCCTTCGTTTTTCCAAGCTAAATAACCCCAAGTTTAATAACCTGTCTTGGTATTGCAGACCCCTTAGTCCTCTAATGACTTTTGTCGCTCTTCTCTGGACGCGCTCTAGTTCAGCTATGTCTTTCTTATACACCGGAGACCAGAATTGTACACAGTATTCTAAGTGTGGTCGCACTAGTGACTTATATAGAGGTAAAATTATGTTCTCCTCATGAGCATCTATGCCTCTTTTAATGCATCCCATTATTTTATTTGCCTTTGCAGCAGCTGCCTGACACTGGCCACTAAATGTGAGTTTGTCATCTACCCATACACCCAGGTCTTTTTCAGTGACAGTTTTGCCCAGTGTTTTACAATTAAGCACATAATTATACCTTTTGTTTCCTCTGCCCAAGTGCATGACTTTACATTTATCCCCATTAAAGCGCATTTGCCATTTATCAGCCCAAGCTTCTAGTTTACATAAATCCTCCTGTAATATAAAATTGTCCTCCTCTGTATTGATTACCCTGCAGAGTTTAGTGTCATCTGCAAATATTGAGATTCTACTCTGTATGCCCCCTACAAGGTCATTAATAAATATATTAAATAGAAGCGGGCCCAACACTGACCCCTGTTGTACCCCACTGATAACTGTGACCCATTCTGAGTGTGTTCCATTAATAACCACCCTTTGTTTCCTATCACTAAGCCAGTTCTTAACCCACTTACACATATTTTCCCCTATCCCCATTTCCCTCATTTTATATATCAACCTTTTGTGTGGCACCGTATCAAAAGCTTTTGAAAAGTCCATATACACCACATCCACAGCATTTCTTTGGTCCAGTCCAGAACTTGCTTCTTCATAGAAGCTTATTAGATTAGTTTGACAGGAACGGTCCCTCGTAAAACCATGTTGATAATGGGTCATGAGGTTATTTTTCTTCAGATACTCCAGTATAGCATCTCTTAGAAAACCCTCTAGGATTTTACCCACAGTAGAGGTTAAGCTTACTGGCCTATAATTTCCAAGTTCAGTTTTTGTCCCCTTTTTGAATATTGGCACCACATTTGCTATACGCCAGTCCTGTGGTACAGACCCTGTTATTATGGAATCTTTAAATATTAAAAATAACGGTCTATCTATGACAGTACTTAATTCCTGCAGCACTCTGGGGTGTATCCCATCCGGGCCCGGGGATTTGTCAATTTTAGTGATTTTTAGACGATGCCGTACTTCCTCTTGGGTTAAGCAGGTGACATTTAATTGAGACTTTTTGTTATCACTGATCATATTGTCTGTCATGGGAGTTTCTTGTGTTAATACTGTTGAAAAAAAGTCATTTAGCATATTGGCTTTTTCCTCATCCTCATCCCCCATTTCACCCAGACTATTTTTAAAGGGGCCAACACCATCATTTTTTAGTTTCTTACTATTTATGTAGTTAAAAAATATTTTGGGATTCTTTTTACTTTCTCTGGCAATGAGTCTCTCTGTCTCAATCTTTGCTGCCTTGATTTGCTTTTTACAAATGTTATTTAATTTTCTGTATTTATTTAATGCCTCATCACTTCCTACTTGCTTTAATTCCCTAAATGCTTTATTTTTGTCACATATTGCACTTCTTACCGCTTTATTTAGCCATAGTGGTTTCCTCCAATTTCTAGCATGCTTATTCCCATAGGGTATATATTGTGCACAGGTCCTATTCAGGATGCTAATAAACATCTCCCATTTGTGTTGTGTACTTTTATGTCTCAGGACATCGTCCCAGTTTATTGCACTAAGATCATCTCTCAACCGTTGGAAATTTGCCTTCCTGAAGTTTAGTGTCCTTTTAGCCCCTCTACTACACATCTTAGTAAAGGATACTTGAAAGCTTATTAAGTTATGATCACTATTACCCAAGTGACCTCCAACCCGTATATTTGATATGCGGTCCGGCCTGTTAGTTAATATTAGGGACCTAACTTCTTGTTGGGTCCTGAACCAGTTGTGAAAGGTAATTGTCTCTCATAGTTTTCAAAAAACTTATTACCTTTGCTGGAACTGCAGGTTTCTGATCCCCAATGTATTTCAGGGGATAATCAATAAAGGCCATCCTTGTATTGTGAACTCAGGAGTTCTCCTTTATTAGCACATGTAGCAACTTTAAATAGGGTCACAGACAAAGGAATAGTTCCCTTAAAACTATGAGCCAATAGGAACTTTAGGGGTGTGAATAAAAATGTGAAATTTTCCTGACCATAAGTGTTATTTGATCACCATGACATCAGAAGTTATTGGACAAGATGAATACCAAAGACATAAAATGGATTCTGTTCTCTCACATTTTCCCCTTTTACAAACTAAAAAGGAAAGACAGGCGCAATAGGAGTCGGCTTACTGTACAAGCAATATTAACCCATAACATGCCCGCCTGAGTAGGTAGCATGTCTCTAGGGGGGGTGGGCACCCCCTAGAGACATGATGGGAACAATTATTATTAACATTAAAGCTTTTTTTACACTGTTAACAGTTTGCACATTTTGCGGCAGCAGGGATGAGCAAACTGTACGGTAACCGGATTGCTCCGGATTACACATCCGGAGCAATCCGGTTACCGGATAGAGTCTTCAGCCACACATTTTTCATGAAAAATGTGTGTGAAGCTAATTGCGTTCACCACATCCGGATCTGGATGCGGTGAACGCAACGGTAAACGCAATTCTCTGAAAAAGTGTGACCCTAGCCTTACTCTCATTTGCTTAACAGCTCTAGAGTGTTACCCATACCCAGTAACCTGTACCAGCTATTTGTGTTACCGCTTCACTTATTATGTGATAACTAAGCCTCTGATGTTTTCTGTTATTATTATTATTATTATTATTTATTTATATAGCGTCATTATATTCCATGGCGCTTTACATGCTAAAAGGGCAGACTAGGACAAGTAACATAGTAACAATACAAGTAACAATAAATGTTGACAATTCGGTTGTACAGATACAAGAGGGGAGAAATCCTGTCCGCGAGGGCTCACAGTCTACGAGGGGCAGGTGGGGATACAGTGGGAGGAGGAAGTTCCAGTCGTGAGGCGGTGTGGTGGACCAGGTATTATTGCAGGTGGTAGGCTTGGTGGAAGAGGTGGGTCTTCAGGCTTCTTTTGAAGGTTCC
This sequence comes from Allobates femoralis, assembly GCA_033576535.1. Lineage (NCBI taxonomy): Eukaryota > Metazoa > Chordata > Amphibia > Anura > Aromobatidae > Allobates > Allobates femoralis. Next base: position 607,062,247 of record JARQOC010000002.1, on the reverse strand, counting down.
CAGGGTAGGAGAATGTCTGATGTGTTGGGGCAGAGAGTTCCAGAGTATGGGTGAAGCACGGGAGAAATCCTGTATGCGGTTGTGCGAAGAGGAGATGAGGGGGGAGTAGAGGAGAAGCTCTTTGGAGGATCGCAGGTTGCGTGAGGGTAGGTATCGGGAGACCATGTCAGAGATGTATGGAGGGGACAGGTTGAGAATGGCTTTGTATGTCATGGTTAATGTTTTAAACTGGGAACTCTGGGAAGTAGGGAGCCAGTGAAGGGCTTGGCAGAGGGGGAAGACAGGGGAGTAGCGGGGAGACAGAAGGATTAGGCGGGAAGCGGAGTTCAAGATAGATTGGAGAGGTGGAAGGGAGGTATTGGGGAGGCCGGTGAGCAGGAGGTTGCAGACATCGAGGCGGGAGATGATCAGAGGGTGAATAAGGGTTTTAGCAGTGTCGTGGTCAAGGAAAGTGCGAATCCTATAGGTGTTTTTGAGCTGCAGTCGGCAGGAGGTGGCGAGGGACTGGATGTGGGGCTTGAAGGAGAGGGAAGAGTCAAGGATAACCCCGAGGCCCTTGGCATGGGGGACTGGAGAGAGAGAGCAGTCGTTGATGACAATGGATAGGTCAGGTAGTGAGGGGGAGCGTCTTGGGGGAAGACTATGAACTCGGTTTTGTCCATGTTCAGCTTAAGGAAGCGAGCAGAGAAGAAGGGTGAGATGGCAGACAGGCAGTGTGGAATTTTGGATAGAAGGGAGGCGATGTCAGGACCAGACAGGTAGATTTGGGTGTCGTCGGCATAGAGGTGATATTGGAGGCCGTGGGACTCAATGAGTTGCCCTAGGCCGAGAGTGTAGATTGAGAACAGTAATGGTCCAAGAACCGAGCCCTGGGGGACCCCGACAGATAGGGGGTCTGTTAGGGTGATATCAAATGTATAATGAGGCACAGTTGAAGCTTTTTGGTGCTTCTCAGCACGTATTTTAATTGATTTTAAGTGTGTTTGTTCATTCTTGTTTCTCATGATTTTTGTAATAAAGATTCTTTGTACCTTTTCTAGTGTATATTACTTATTTTCCTGATCCCGGTCGAGCATACACGTTTCTTTCTCTTGGTATATGGTTCATTTTTAAAACGTGTGGTGGATCACGTAATAGTGCTACTCAAATCCCATTTATTTTAGATCGGCTAAAGGAGTACCGTATATACTCGTGTATAAGCCGACCCGTGTATAAGCCGACCCCCCTACTTTTGCCCCAAAAATCTGGAAAAACCTATTGACTCGTGTATAAGCCGAGGGTGGACCCCAGCACAGGTATACAGCCCCCAGCAGTGTGGTATACAGGCCTCCCCAGTGGTAGTATACAGCAGCCCCAGTGGTAGTATACAGATTCCCCAGCAGCCCCAGTGGTAGTATACAGATTCCCCAGCAGCCCCAGTGGTAGTATACAGATTACCCAGCAGCCCCAGTGGTAGTATACAGATTCGCCAGCAGCCCCAGTGGTAGTATACAGGAGCCCCAGCAGCCCCAGTGGTAGTATACAGATTCCCCAGCAGCCCCAGTGGTAGTATACAGGAGCCCCAGCAGCCCCAGTGGTAGTATACAGCAGCCCCAGTGGTAGTATACAGGAGCCCCAGCAGCCCCAGTGGTAGTATACAGGAGCCCCAGCAGCCCCAGTGGTAGTATACAGGAGCCCCAGCAGCCCCAGTGGTAGTATACAGCAGCCCCAGTGGTAGTATACAGGAGCCCCAGCAGCCCCAGTGGTAGTATACAGCAGCCCCAGTGGTATACAGCAGGCCCCCAGGGGTACATATAGCAGCCCCCAGGGGGTACCCAGCAGCCCCTGGGGGTACCAACAGCCCCAGGGGGTGCCAACAGCCCCCAGGGGGTACCCAGCAGCCCCCTGGGGGTACCCAGCAGCCCCCAGGGGGTACCAACAGCCCCCAGGGGGTACCCAGCAGCCCCCTGGGGGTACCAGCAGCCCCCTGGGGGTACCCAGCAGCCCCCAGGGGGTACCCAGCAGCCCCCTGGGGGTACCAGCAGCCCCCTGGGGGTACCAACAGCCCCCAGGGGGTACCAACAGCCCCCAGGGGGGACCAACAGCCCCCAGGGGGTACCCAGCAGCCCCCTGGGGGTACCAACAGCCCCCAGGGGGTACCCAGCAGCCCCCTGGGGGTACCCAGCAGCCCCCTGGGGGTACCAACAGCCCCCAGGGGGTACCAACAGCCCCCAGGGGGGACCAACAGCCCCCAGGGGGTACCCAGCAGCCCCCTGAGGGTACCAACAGCCCCCTGGGGGTACCAACAGCCCCCTGGGGGTACCCAGCAGCCCCCTGGGGGTACCAACAGCCCCAAAAGCTGGCACTGTCCCCCCTTGTAAGGGCCCCCCCGCTGCTTATACATTACCATCCCGGTGTTCTGATCGGTGCCGCTCCTCTGTGCTGCGTCTTCATCCTCCAGTCCTCGCTTGCTGCATCCAGGATCTCCGGCGGTCGCGCGATGACGTCATATCGCTGCGACCGCCGGAGAACCCGGATGGATGCAGCGAGCGCGGACGGGAGGATGAAGACGGCGACGCAGCACCGAGGAGCGGCGCCGATCAGAACACCGGGATGGTAATGTATAAGCAGCGGGGGGGGGGCCCTTACAAGGGGGGACAGTGCCAGCTTTTGGGGGGGCCATATGCACTGCTTCCCCCTGCGCTGATTGACAGGGGGAAGCAGTGCATATATAATGAGCGGCCCCACGTGACGGGGCCGCTCATACAGCAGCCCCCCCCGCCTCCTCCAGCCTCCACAGCCCCCAGGACACAGCCCCCCATATATGACTCGTGTATAAGCCGAGGGGGGGACTTTTCAGCCCAAATTTTGGGCTGAAAAACTCGGCTTATACACGAGTATATACGGTATATAAGATTTTATTAACCTCAACGCGTTTCATGTGCCGAATGCACACTTCATCAGGAGATAAAATCTGAAGCTGTGTGTATGTATAGATGGAATCAAAAATTTTTTTTCTCTAATGTGATCAGGAGCCCCCAAATTCCTTAGAGTGGGAGCCCTCCTAAATGTAATCCCCGGAATATTTGAGAGGTGTTTACCCAGCATGGGTCACTTAGGAGAATCCCCCAATTGCTATTTAAGGACAGAATGGATTTTACCATGTTGACTCGAATAAACAGTAATAAACTTCTTTGCATACGACCGTTTCTCAGTCCGCTCATTTTGAGTCACCTTTTTTGGGGAAATCATATAGGGTAGGGTCACATTGAAAACCTAGATTGCATTCACCGCATCCGGATCCGGATGCGGTGAATGCAATGCCGGTCGCACACAGTTTTTTTGAAAACTGTGTGCAGAATACCGCACTGCGGTCACCGGATGGCTCAGGATTACACATCCTGAGCCATCCGGTGACCGCAGTGCGGTCCCAGAAACGCTGCGAAAACTGCTGCCTGCATGATTTTAAACGCAGGCAGCAGTGCCGGATCCGGCCACCGGATGGCTTGTGAAGCCATCCGGTGTTTTGCATCGGCTTCCATCAGGAGCGTTTCCTGGTCCGGTTTTGAGCTTTTTTAAAGCTCAAAACCGGATCAGGATTTAAAACAAAAAACGCCAATGTGACCCTAGCCATAGTGAGAATGTGAATCTAACACAGAGATCTTTGATTTCCCCAAAAAAGGTGACTCAAAATAAACAGACTGAGATTCCATCTATAGGCCAGGTTCACACATACCATCCGTTTTTGGGAACATTTTGGACATTTGTTTTCAAGGTCCAAAAATGCATGTGTTAATGCATGTGTGTGTGTTTTTAAAAAACGCATGTATTTTTATGCACAGAAAAACGCATGTGTTTTTTTAACATGGGGTCCTATGGGAAACGCAAGTGTTAATGCATGACACATATAGGCACCTGCGTTAACGCATATGCGTTTTTAATGAAAAAATTACTAAGTCCCAATATTTGCCGAAAACGTCCAGGACCCCAGGGGACACTATTGGCACCCTTAGGAAAATGTATCCGTTTTTCTAAGGGCTTAAAAACTGATTTGTATGTGTGAACCAGGCCATACAGAGATTTTTGATTCCATCTATACATACACACAGCTTCAGTGCATATAAATGTGGTTCTGCAAAGTGTCGGTGTTGTGGGATCATCACTGATAAAACTACGTGTTTCAAATCCCCAGTGACTAATGACAGCTTTTCTATTAGATTTCACCTAGACTGTCGGTCGAGTTATGTGGTTTATCAGGTCAATTGTAGATGTGGGAAACTGTATGTGGGGAGGACATCACAAGAATTACACCTAAGCATAAACTCTCATGGTACCTTTACATGCCACTACAGAAGGTTAGAAACAACCGGGTGTCTCACGTGCACAAGCACGTTTCAACGGTTGCTAACGATACCTGGTACCGCGTTTACATGCCGCTACAAGGTGCTCTACAGAAGGTTTTTTCTATCCTGGAGGCACCGACGGGTGTCACAATTTACCTTCTGTAGAGCACCTTCCCTCATTTACACACCGCTACAGAAGGGAATATGGGAGGACCTGGGGCAGCAGGGACAACACATAGGCGTGCCAGAGTTGTGGATTACGAGACACTCGTACGGTGATTGGACAAAGCAATAGCATCATGATTGGCCAGCCAGCGCAGGAAGGATGGCTAATACATGATGCTATTGCAATTGTGTAGTGTGACTGGTCATCTCCTTAAATATGCCGCCGTATACAGGGACAACCAATCCTAACGCAGGAGCTTCCACCAATGATCGCTGAAGGGGGCGGTATCCCGGAGGCTGTGTTACGCCCCAGGGAGTTCACTATGTGTCCCCGTGTCCCCGGTTGTTTCTAACCTTCTGTAGCGGCGTGTGAAGGTACCATCACATATATAACATTAAGGAGGACCTCCTGACTCAGCGGCTCCATTGTCATTGTGTACTTAAACATGACAAGAGGATGGTCGTGAAAGCTACCCCCATAGATCACGTTCCCCCTGGTACACCTAATCGGGATACAGCTCTGTCGCGTAAAGAGACCTACTGGGTCTACAAAATGGATTCTCTACACCCTCTTGGTTTGAATGATTTGTCCCATATAATGGGATAGGTTAACGTAAATGTTTATAGCACTAAGGGTACCGTTACACGTCGCAACATTGCATGCGATATCACTGGCAATTTGCTGGTTGCAGTGAAATCATGGACACATAGTTTTATTTTGTTGCCGTGTACAAAATGGAAGAATGTGTCCATGATTTCACTGCAACCAGAGATCTGTGAACAATATCTGCACAGATATCTGTGTGTGTGACGTGGCCCTAAAGGTGCAATGAAGCTTGTGGTCTAATCCACCCCAATCATGGACACATTGTTCTATCTTGTTGCCGTGTACAAATAGAACAATGTGTCCATGATTTCACTGCAACCAGCAAATTGCCAGTGAAATTGCATGCAAAGTTTCGCCATGTAACGGCACCCTGATGGCCACTTTACACGTCCAACTGCGATAAAAAGTCACGTGGTTCGTGTGTTGGCCCCGATATCGTTCGTGCGTTGTGTGGTGTAAATGTCCAATTCAATGCAAGACGATGCCAAAATGATATCGGGGAAGAAATGAGCAGGCTCTCCAACGGTCCGATATTGGATAGACGATGTGGCTGGATCGTGCTGTGTGACAGCCCAACAACGATTTGGAGTACAACTTCTTCTATTCTCTCCCATGTTAAATGGTCGTTCCTGGGTCGGCCGTACAAGGGGGCGTACACATCGTAGTTGTGTTGCCTGTCGATATCGCGCTGTGTAACAGCTCCTATGCGATCTTGGAATTCTGCTCAAAAAATGCGCACTCCCGCGTCGTTGTATCCAACATCGGACCGATGTTGGGACGTGTAAAGTGGCCATGAGAGCCACACACCTAGACCTTTTAACCAATTGGCTGAATAATGTTTTTCCCTACCTGGACTTTTATTTGCATTGAGTTCCTGCAACCACTTTTCCCTTATTTCTACTTTTTTCTGTATATTAGTCCTCACCTGGAGATTTCCCATAAGGTCAATATAGACTAGCATTATGGTGTGTTAGCTAGTGGTTACAATTAGCCATTTCTGTATGGCATTAAATACACTGAGAACTTCAGAGACCTGGAAGATCAGGTCATCCAGACAATCAGTCACTTCCACCAGCTTTTTCCACATCTGAGTTATGAAAAAGTAAATAAATAAGGCACTTATAAATTTATAACTGACCCCTATTTCTATAAACTGCGATTTATTATGTGACCTAGGCTTGTCGTCAGCAGCTCGTCTGTACAATTGATATATAGAGGAGGAATCGCTTTTACATCTACTTTAGTGTGAGGTGCTATGAAGATTGAAAGAGTCAGAAAGACCAGTGTGTGAAATTGTGGAGTAACCACTTTTAAGCCTGATGTTCACATACAATATATAGATTCTACCGTGTTCCCACAGCTGTTATTTCATTTACTTTTGCCTTCCTCTGGATCAACATGTTAGGCTATGAGTTGAACTAGATGGACTTAAAGTTTTCCTACAACCTTAAAAACTGTTATGTTACTATGTTACTAGCAATCCATTTAGCTAATGAGGTGGAGGTTAATATGTTCATCCTCTATTCCTGTACTGTCATTTGAGGTAAAAACTAATATTAAATTTTGTAAGGTGATGTTTACACAGTGAAGCTCAGGATCATGAGTGACATTGACCACTACACACTCTGTGATGGTGGTAGTGGGCCCATTACTTTCTAATTAGCTGTATAGAGCGGAAAATCTTGGGCTCTTATCTGCATGCAGCTGCAGAAGGTGAAATTTAGGTATCAAGAGAGGTTAACTCTTAAAGCTTAAAGGGAACCTGTCACCTGCAATTAACCCCCTGACCTATCACTAGCTGTCCCTACACCTTCCTAGGTGGTCCCTAACCATCCCTCTCTGTTGTAAATCCGCCCTGTAAAGATGATGAAAAATGACTTTGAACTTAATGGACGTTGCTCTCTCAGGAGACTGAAAAGGCGGCCCCAGGCTCCATTGACCCCTCCTCACTGCTTCACCGCACGCCCCTGCTGGGCATCATTATTCTGTATTGATCTCCTCCTGTATTTGGAATTTCCCGCCCTATATTCCTCCTATGATGCAGCGGCTGGTATGTCACATCCGGCCCGGTGTATTATGGGCCTGATCACGTGATCGGCCCTGGTGCATTATGGGCTGGATCATGTGATCTACCCGGCTTCAATATGTGCATTGCGGGGCTTATGGTGAAGCAGCAAGGAGGAGACTATGAAGCCTGGAGCCACCTTTCCAGTCGCCTGACTGCGCGACGTCCAGTAAGTTCAAACTCATTTTTCTTCATCTTTACAGGGCGTATATACAACAGAGAGGGATGGTTAGGGAGCACCTAGGAAAGTGTAGGGACAGCTAGTGATAGGTCAGGGAGTTAATTCCAGGTGACAGGTTCCCTTTAAGGCATTCCAGTCTGAATTAAAGGCGGACCACTCCTGTTGAACAGCAACCATGGATCTGTCATCCATGCAGCTTCAGCCCTTTCTTTTCTGTTGTTATCTAGTTTAATTGGAAAAGTATGATTAATTAAGTGGAATAATTCTTTCAAGGTTACTGGGGTGGCTCAATAAGCCACAACTTGTCCCCCCCTTACATCTCCGACATGGTCTCCCAATACCAACCTGCACGCAACCTACGCTCCTCACAAGAACTCCTCCTCTCCTCCCCCCTCATCTCATCCTCCCACAACCACATACAAGACTTCTCCCGCGCCTCCCCTAGATTCTGGAACTCCCTCCCCCAGCATGTCAGACACTCGCCCACCCTCAAGAGCTTCAAAAAGAACCTGAAAACTCATCTATTCCAACAAGCCTACAACCTATGATGAGACCCAGTGCTGCTCCACCAAACGGTTGGCGCTTCCCCCCCCTATCGTGTCCTCCCCCACCCCTGTAGACTGTGAGCCCTCGTGGACAGGATCCTCTCCCATCGTGTATCAGCAAGCCTTGACTGCTCATATGTACTGTACCTGTCCTTGTTACCCCCACTGCTTATGTAAAGCGCCATGGAACCAATGGCGCTATATAAATAAACAATAATAATAATAATGTTTGAATTCACAGGACTGTGACTGCAAATCCAACAATCTCAAACTGCCAAACTTTTGTCCATGTCATTAAGTGCACCTGGTGGTGTAGTCAACTTTCAGTCATGGCCAAAAGTGTTGACACCCTTGAAATTGTTCCAGAAAATGAAGTATTTCTCCCAGAAAAATATTGCAATTACACGTTTGGTTATTCACATGTTTAATTCCTTTGTGTACACTGAAAGTACACCAAAAGAACAGAAAAAAAGCAAATTGAACACAATTTCAGAAAAAAAAAAAAAAATGGGCCATACAAAATTGTTGGCACCTTTCTAAAATTGTGGATAAACATCTTTGTTTCAAAAATGTGATGCTCATTCAAACTCACCTGTGGCAAGTAAGAGGTGTGGGCAATATGAAGTCACATCAGAAACAGGATGAAAAGGAGAAACATTAAGGGTAGGGTCACATTGCAAACATGAATTGCATTCACCGCATCCGGATCCGGATGCGGTGAATGCAATTCCGGTCACACACATTTTTGGTCAAAAATGTGTGCAGAATACCGCACTGCGGTAACCGGATGGCTCAGGATGTGTAATCCTGAGCCATCCGGTAACTGCATAGTTTGCGGATCCCGGCTATTGCCGGGATCAGCAAACTGTCCTCTGCCTATTCAAGAGTTAAATTTAGTAAGTAAAGTACTGTTTGAGGTCTGTAGGGGGGGCTAAGACCCCCCTACAGACCAGCCGCCCACTCCGGTGGGCTTCTACTACAATTTCCTATGGCTCGGGGCTCGGATGAGCCCCGTGCATGTCTCCAAACCTCCCGCCCCCCCGTATCACTATACAGGGGTGCCTGCACCCCTCTTGTATAGCGATTCCTGCATGTGGCCCTAAAGTTAGAATACAGAACACATGTAAGCTCATACTTACATGTCATCGTCGGCAGTGTAGTGTGTAATCCCTGGGCGGGGCTGTTTGCTGCAGCCTCCGCCCCCTCATTCCTTATGGCCGCCCCCTCTGTGCCTCATCCAGTGATGTGAGGGCGGCACGTCATGAAAGGGGCGGGGCTAACCGCGGCACATATTTAGCCCCGCCCCTTTCATGACGTGGCCGCCCTCACATCACTGGATGAGGCACAGAGGGGGCGGCCATAAGGAATGAGGGGGCGGAGGCTGCAGCAAACAGCCCCGCCCAGGGATTACACACTACACTGCCGACGATGACATGTAAGTATGAGCTTACATGTGTTCTGTATTCTAACTTTAGGGCCACATGCAGGAATCGCTATACAAGAGGGGTGCAGGCACCCCTGTATAGTGATACGGGGGGGCGGGAGGTTTGGAGACATGCACGGGGCTCATCCGAGCCCCGAGCCATAGGAAATTGTAGTAGAAGCCCACCGGAGTGGGCGGCTGGTCTGTAGGGGGGTCTTAGCCCCCCCTACAGACCTCAAACAGTACTTTACTTACTAAATTTAACTCTTGAATAGGCAGAGGACAGTTTGCTGATCCCGGCAATAGCCGGGATCCGCAAACTATGCAGTTACCGGATGGCTCAGGATTACACATCCTGAGCCATCCGGTGACCGCAGTGCGGTCCCAGAAACGCTGCGAAAACTGCTGCCTGCATGATTTAAAACGCAGGCAGCAGTGCCGGATCCGGCCACCGGATGGCTTGTGAAGCCATCCGGTGTTTTGCATAGGCTCCTATGAGGAGTGTTTCCTGGTCCGGTTTGGAGCTTTTTGAAAGCTCCAAACCGGATCAGGATTTATAAAACAAAACGCAGATGTGACCCTAGCCTAACTCAATCTTTGCATTGTGTGTTTGTGTGTGCCACACTAAGCATGGAGAACAGAAATGACCTTGAACTTGAGAATCAAAATTGTTGAAAATATCAACAATCTCAAGGTTACAAGCCAAGTTAATTTCCAGCAATCTTGATGTTTCTTTGCCCACAGGATGCAACATAATCAAGAAGTTTTCAACACATGCCACTGTCGCTAATTGTCATGAAGCAGACTTGGGAGCGTCTGGACAAGGTGCGTGACAGTGGCGCACGGACCAATAATGTCCAGTGCATTACCCACAGCAACAGACTGGGGAAACACAATGGAGGAGGGGACAAATACAATAGGGGGCCCTGCTTGTATGGAACAGGGAAAAGACACCGCCTGCGCTAACCTGCAACTGTGCCCTGAACTCCCTACTGTCCCTATACGGGTTCTTTCATCCAGTCGCCGAGCAGGATAACTATGCCCTTGCTGGCCCTGATGTAAACCTTTAATAGGGAGATAGCCCGTGGGACCACTAGTCCCAACTTCTGCAATGAACAAGACAAGAGGGGAAGGGGAGATAGATAGGGAAACAAAAAGGCAACTTCACGCAGCAGATGGCTTGGCAAAGATCAGCTCTCCAGAGTACTACCTACTCCTCAGGTAGCCAGGCCAGGAATGAGTTCAATTACCAGCATGGCATGCTGGATCATGAGATCATGTAAAGGAGATGGGAGTGATCACAAAATAGCAACACCTGGAAAGAGAACTAGGAAACTTGCTAGCAACAGGAACTGATATTAACTCCAACAATGTCAAAGGAAAGAAACCCATTTAATATGAAGTCTCTATACAGAAACGATACAGAGGTCCCAAACCAGTCACAAGTCTCCAAAGTAAGAAAGACCATCGTGACACTAATTTCCCTGGAAAAAATTTAATGGTTGCAATGCAGAGTAGTAGGTGGATAAGCAGCCTCAATCAAAATGCATAGAAATTCAAGCTGTCCTGCAGGCTCAGTGTGCATCAGTGTCAGCACAAACTATCTGTTGGCATTTCAATTAAATGAAATGCTATGGCAGGAGACCCATGAGGATCCCACTGCTAACAAAGAGACATAAAAAGCTAGACTGCAGTAAGCCAAAATCCTTCTGGGAAAGTGTCTTTTGGACAGCTGAGGAGAAAAAAGTTGCGGCTCTGATAGCGCTAAGGAAGGAGGGCAAGGGGAAATTGTTGTGGTGAACAGACCTTTATTAAAAACACGGTCCCTCAAACTCCGCTACGCGTTTCGACGTTTTGGACAGCTGAGGGCCCTTTCACATCAGCGTTTTTTCAAATCGCGGCAGATGCGGTGAAAAAAACGCATCTGCCACGATTACCGCATACCGGCTGCACTTGCGGCACGGTTGCGGCGCGGTTGCGGTAAACGCCATACAATGTATAGGCGGACTTGTGGCAGGTGCGGCAAGTGCGGTTTTGGCACTTGCGGCAGGTGCGGCCGCGAAAAAAAACACGGCTGACAGCATTTTTTTTCGCGGCCGCACCTGCCGCAAGTGCCAATACCGCACTTGCCACACCTGCCGCAAGTCCGCCTATACATTGTATGGCGTTTACCGCAATCGCGCCGCAACCGTGCCGCAAGTGCAGCCGGTATGGGTAATCGCTGCAGATGCGGTTTTTTCACCGCATCTACCGCGATTTGAAAAAAACGCTGATGTGAAAGGGCCCTGAGACCATGATAGAGCATCTACATCTCGATGCTGATAACACCTAATTGTTTAGCTCTTCCTTTGACACCACTCCAGTTCTGGTAGAAAGCACTGTATTGTCCACTGTCTCTCACATCATGCCCCCACTTGTACTGACACTGAATAAAACTGTTTTCTTTCTAACTACTAACTTTTCTAATCTGATATTTGCCTTTTAGTGTGTGCCACTAACAGAATTTCTAGGGAATAAGTGACTGACCTGTGTGAGCTTGCACGGATGTTCTATAAAGTCTAAACCTCTCAAATTCCTTTTTGCACCCCTTTTTACTCCTTTCTTTTTAGCAATGCATTGCCACAAATCACAAGTTTCCAAAGCTACAGAAGCAGGAAAATCAATATCCCCATTTATCTTTGGAACATATTAAAAAACTACTGAAATTCTTAGAAAGCTACTGTACTGTAAATGAGCTCATGTGTCTTCTTTGCTTTTCCTGATTTTAAGAAACAGAAATCATTTGGACAGGAAGGATATCCACTGTATTGCAGGAGCTGTTTGCTCAACTGGCATCTAGGTCAATGTTTCCCAAACTCGAGTCATCATGGCCCCCCACAATGATCATATTTTCAGAATTTCCTTAGTATTGTACAGGTGATAAAACTATCATTAAGGCATCAGAAATTGTCACAGGTTCTCTTACCTGTGTAATACCAAGGAAATAAAAAAAACATGCCCTCTTGTGGGAGCTGAGTGGACAAGACTTTGGGAAACTCTGATCTCAGATGTTCAGTAGAGAAAAGTACATTTTTTTAAATTTAAATCCACCAGCTTTGCCCAATTTCCCTAGGAAATTTGAATGAGGTGAATCCAAATCATCTAAATGCCTTAAAAAGTTGTGTATTATGTCTTAATGGCTAGGTCTAACATTGGCCTGACATTAAGAATTTCGGGCTTAATGCCAGCTGGCGATACAAAGCTGTTATTAACCCCTTATTGCCCAGTTTGCCACCGCTACATGGCAACTGGAAAAGCAAGGTGAAGCGCCAGAAATGTGCTAACCGCGGCACATATTTAGCCCCGCCCCTTTCATGACGTGGCCGCCCTCACATCACTGGATGAGGCACAGAGGGGGCGGCCATAAGGAATGAGGGGGGGAGGCTGCAGCAAACAGCCCCGCCCAGGGATTACACACTACACTGCCGACGATGACATGTAAGTATGAGCTTACATGTGTTCTGTATTCTAACTTTAGGGCCACATGCAGGAATCGCTATACAAGAGGGGTGCAGGCACCCCTGTATAGTGATACGGGGGGGCGGGAGGTTTGGAGACATGCACGGGGCTCATCCGAGCCCCGAGCCATAGGAAATTGTAGTAGAAGCCCACCGGAGTGGGCGGCTGGTCTGTAGGGGGGTCTTAGCCCCCCCTACAGACCTCAAACAGTACTTTACTTACTAAATTTAACTCTTGAATAGGCAGAGGACAGTTTGCTGATCCCGGCAATAGCCGGGATCCGCAAACTATGCAGTTACCGGATGGCTCAGGATTACACATCCTGAGCCATCCGGTGACCGCAGTGCGGTCCCAGAAACGCTGCGAAAACTGCTGCCTGCATGATTTAAAACGCAGGCAGCAGTGCCGGATCCGGCCACCGGATGGCTTGTGAAGCCATCCGGTGTTTTGCATAGGCTCCTATGAGGAGTGTTTCCTGGTCCGGTTTGGAGCTTTTTGAAAGCTCCAAACCGGATCAGGATTTATAAAACAAAACGCAGATGTGACCCTAGCCTAACTCAATCTTTGCATTGTGTGTTTGTGTGTGCCACACTAAGCATGGAGAACAGAAATGACCTTGAACTTGAGAATCAAAATTGTTGAAAATATCAACAATCTCAAGGTTACAAGCCAAGTTAATTTCCAGCAATCTTGATGTTTCTTTGCCCACAGGATGCAACATAATCAAGAAGTTTTCAACACATGCCACTGTCGCTAATTGTCATGAAGCAGACTTGGGAGCGTCTGGACAAGGTGCGTGACAGTGGCGCACGGACCAATAATGTCCAGTGCATTACCCACAGCAACAGACTGGGGAAACACAATGGAGGAGGGGACAAATACAATAGGGGGCCCTGCTTGTATGGAACAGGGAAAAGACACCGCCTGCGCTAACCTGCAACTGTGCCCTGAACTCCCTACTGTCCCTATACGGGTTCTTTCATCCAGTCGCCGAGCAGGATAACTATGCCCTTGCTGGCCCTGATGTAAACCTTTAATAGGGAGATAGCCCGTGGGACCACTAGTCCCAACTTCTGCAATGAACAAGATAAGAGGGGAAGGGGAGATAGATAGGGAAACAAAAAGGCAACTTCACGCAGCAGATGGCTTGGCAAAGATCAGCTCTCCAGAGTACTACCTACTCCTCAGGTAGCCAGGCCAGGAATGAGTTCAATTACCAGCATGGCATGCTGGATCATGAGATCATGTAAAGGAGATGGGAGTGATCACAAAATAGCAACACCTGGAAAGAGAACTAGGAAACTTGCTAGCAACAGGAACTGATATTAACTCCAACAATGTCAAAGGAAAGAAACCCATTTAATATGAAGTCTCTATACAGAAACGATACAGAGGTCCCAAACCAGTCACAAGTCTCCAAAGTAAGAAAGACCATCGTGACACTAATTTCCCTGGAAAAAATTTAATGGTTGCAATGCAGAGTAGTAGGTGGATAAGCAGCCTCAATCAAAATGCATAGAAATTCAAGCTGTCCTGCAGGCTCAGTGTGCATCAGTGTCAGCACAAACTATCTGTTGGCATTTCAATTAAATGAAATGCTATGGCAGGAGACCCATGAGGATCCCACTGCTAACAAAGAGACATAAAAAGCTAGACTGCAGTAAGCCAAAATCCTTCTGGGAAAGTGTCTTTTGGACAGCTGAGGAGAAAAAAGTTGCGGCTCTGATAGCGCTAAGGAAGGAGGGCAAGGGGAAATTGTTGTGGTGAACAGACCTTTATTAAAAACACGGTCCCTCAAACTCCGCTACGCGTTTCGACGTTTTGGACAGCTGAGGGCCCTTTCACATCAGCGTTTTTTCAAATCGCGGCAGATGCGGTGAAAAAAACGCATCTGCCACGATTACCGCATACCGGCTGCACTTGCGGCACGGTTGCGGCGCGGTTGCGGTAAACGCCATACAATGTATAGGCGGACTTGTGGCAGGTGCGGCAAGTGCGGTTTTGGCACTTGCGGCAGGTGCGGCCGCGAAAAAAAACACGGCTGACAGCATTTTTTTTCGCGGCCGCACCTGCCGCAAGTGCCAATACCGCACTTGCCACACCTGCCGCAAGTCCGCCTATACATTGTATGGCGTTTACCGCAATCGCGCCGCAACCGTGCCGCAAGTGCAGCCGGTATGGGTAATCGCTGCAGATGCGGTTTTTTCACCGCATCTACCGCGATTTGAAAAAAACGCTGATGTGAAAGGGCCCTGAGACCATGATAGAGCATCTACATCTCGATGCTGATAACACCTAATTGTTTAGCTCTTCCTTTGACACCACTCCAGTTCTGGTAGAAAGCACTGTATTGTCCACTGTCTCTCACATCATGCCCCCACTTGTACTGACACTGAATAAAACTGTTTTCTTTCTAACTACTAACTTTTCTAATCTGATATTTGCCTTTTAGTGTGTGCCACTAACAGAATTTCTAGGGAATAAGTGACTGACCTGTGTGAGCTTGCACGGATGTTCTATAAAGTCTAAACCTCTCAAATTCCTTTTTGCACCCCTTTTTACTCCTTTCTTTTTAGCAATGCATTGCCACAAATCACAAGTTTCCAAAGCTACAGAAGCAGGAAAATCAATATCCCCATTTATCTTTGGAACATATTAAAAAACTACTGAAATTCTTAGAAAGCTACTGTACTGTAAATGAGCTCATGTGTCTTCTTTGCTTTTCCTGATTTTAAGAAACAGAAATCATTTGGACAGGAAGGATATCCACTGTATTGCAGGAGCTGTTTGCTCAACTGGCATCTAGGTCAATGTTTCCCAAACTCGAGTCATCATGGCCCCCCCACAATGATCATATTTTCAGAATTTCCTTAGTATTGTACAGGTGATAAAACTATCATTAAGGCATCAGAAATTGTCACAGGTTCTCTTACCTGTGTAATACCAAGGAAATAAAAAAAACATGCCCTCTTGTGGGAGCTGAGTGGACAAGACTTTGGGAAACTCTGATCTCAGATGTTCAGTAGAGAAAAGTACATTTTTTTAAATTTAAATCCACCAGCTTTGCCCAATTTCCCTAGGAAATTTGAATGAGGTGAATCCAAATCATCTAAATGCCTTAAAAAGTTGTGTATTATGTCTTAATGGCTAGGTCTAACATTGGCCTGACATTAAGAATTTCGGGCTTAATGCCAGCTGGCGATACAAAGCTGTTATTAACCCCTTATTGCCCAGTTTGCCACCGCTACATGGCAACTGGAAAAGCAAGGTGAAGCGCCAGAAATTGGAGCTATATATGAATGAGCCAATTTCTGGGGCGGCTGCCGGATGCTATTCCATAGTGTGGGGGAGGGCAATAACGATGTACCCTCACCCCTCTGAGAATACCAGCCTTCAGCTGCCTAGTTTATCATTGGCTGGCAATTACAAATAGGGTGGAGCCCAACACTTTTTTTCATTATTTATTTATTGTATGTCAGGTTACACAGCTGGCATCACGCAGCAAGGAATCCCACTGTGGCCCCGCCATGTTGTTTGATGCTTTTTTGGAGGCAGATTTTGAGAATCTGCATGTTGATTCTGAAGCCAGCAAAGTCTATGAGAGTTCTGGAGTGCTGTGCTAACATGTTTGTATTTTTTTGCATATTTGCTGCAGATTTGGGGGCAGAAGAAAGAAATCTGAACCACACGTGCAAGGAAACAAAAAAACTATGTGGCCACAGCACTTCTGACCTGTCATCCACTTTGCTGGCCTCAGGATAGACATGTAGATTTTGATTCAGGTTCTGAATCTGTGTAAAAAAACATCCAACAGCACACCATGGTCACAGGGCTTAAGAGAGTCCAGGGAGAGCGCAGTTGTGGTGAAAGGGCTCAAGGATTCCTCTTTTCCCCTGGCTACTTCCAGAGAGACCTTAAGTGCAGGGGTAGCAAACTACAGTTCATGTTTTCTAGATTTCCTTTGCATGGTATAGGTGCTAATTTCATCACCTGCAGAGATGATAGATGACTCTAGCACCCTGTGCAATGCTAAGGAAATCCTGAACACATGCATGTTTGCGTTCCTTGACAACTGCACTTGGAAAGCCTTGTTCTACTGGAGTGGGTGTAGTGTCTTGCAGTTCAATACCTCACACCTTCAGGCCAGAGGCCAACGGCTTGTTCACCAGTCTCTGTAGGGCAGTATCAAAGCACCTGTTTGCACAAATAATCCAGCACACAAAGAGTGAACTCAAAAAAATGTTCTATTTGCACACAGACTATAAGTCTTACACTTAAAAACTTTACAATATACATAGTATATACGCATAACTAACAAAAACATGGCTTGGTGAAGGACAACAAGAAACTGGAAATAAAACAAGTCCCAAAAGTCAATGCCATGCAAGAGTCGAGTCACTGTGTCACAGACCCACCAACATGCCTTTAGGAAAGTCCACTGGACAAGTTTACTTGCATTTTTATCCATGCTCTGGATGTTAGTAGTCTCCTGACAGACCGTCTTGGGGGCAACTCCTCTCGGCGCATTCTTTGCTGCCACCTGCCCCCCCAGCACACTCCATTATTGCCACCGCTGGAGAGGATAATAAAGGAACTAGGAGATGACCACCCTCTCTAGGAATACAGGACCATCTTGGGGGACATGTCCATGCACTGTGTGTTTTTTTGCATCTGGCTGGCCAACCAAGAGACACATTGTCTGCACCCGATGCCAACTTCTTCCCACTTCGGCCTCCTTCTGTCACTTCTCAAATTGGGCAGCATTGCCAACCTGGCATATGCCAACCACAAACCACCCCTTCATGCCCCACACCTGCATGAATGTGACCTCATTCCCAACATAGATGGTACGTAGTCTTTGGGGAATATTGTCACGCTGCAGGGTGGCACGGTTGACATAGCACCGATGATTAGTGCAATGTTCCACTAGGAACCCATACCCCTTATACTGTTTGAATGACATCACCTTGGCTTCCAAGCATTAGTCAAGGAAGTCATTAGCCTTAAGTCCATGAAACCAGTCCCGGGCAATGGCATCTGCATGCTGAATCTCCTTCATGAATTACATAGGAAAACAGGGTGGTTGATGCCTTGTTTGATAAGTACTAGCAAGTGGTAGGGGTCCCCACATGGCATTGCCCCAGTTTAACGCCTCTGGGGGTGGTCAGGCTGATCCACACAGCTGGGACACATTACCTTGTAGGTGCTCCTCTTCCTCGGGCTCCCCATAAAGGTCCTGATTGTCTTGGGGAATGGGATCCATGAGCTGAGGCTGCAACATCGGCTTCAGCTGGAATGTAGCCATACATACAGCCAGATCATCTGCAGTCTAATATGTGCTGCTCTGGGCCAGGATGCCATAGGGAAAAGTCATCTGACTACTGGGACTCGCTCCTCAGATGTGCATTGCATCGGAACACAGGACTGGATCTGCACTGCATTGCAAATGATGATCGGGAAGTGCGGTGGAGCTCCAGGTGACATAGGTCTCACTCTCCATCTCCTCTCCATGATCCAACTTCTGCCCCCAGGGTGCTTAGGTAGATGATATCCTATGAGTCGAGGTCAGCCATTCCTTGCAGGGAATACATGGAGAAACCAACTGACTGCAGTGCCGTATCCAGACAGCAGAGCTGCGTGCCACTGGGAGTGCAAATCCAATGGTCAGTGCTGTTTGATCCACGCAAGCTGTATAAAGATGATAGTCTTCAATTCATTAGAGAATAGTGGTGCCTTTATTCAACGCGTTTCAGAGTGTGTCCCTGCTCAGATACACTCTGAAATGCATTGAATAAAGGCATCATTATTATTTAATGCATTGAAATCTATTAGTGATGAGCGAGCACTAAAATGCTCGGGTGCTCAAGGCTCGGGTCGAGCATATCGAGATGCTCGGGTGCTCGACCTGAGCACTGAGCCCAATGTTAATCTATGGGGAACCCGAACATTTTTCCGGCGGTGTCAGAGCGGGAGCTTTAAACACTGCTGATCTGACAGCTGTTTAAATTTCCACTTGAGGGGTTAATAAAGATGCAGTCCCTAAATGTGGATTTTTTCATTTTTTTTAATGAATTTTTCAAAGAAAATTTGACGTGGGCTTCGCCATATTTTTGTATGCAAGCCAGGTACAGCAGGCAGGAACAAGCTACCCCCAACCCACAGCTGCCTATTTGGACCTGGCTGGACACAACAATATAGGGAAGCCCTTTGTTTTTATTATTTCATGAAATAATAATAATAAAAAAAATACGTGGGGCTTTGCACTATTTTTGTGTCCAGCCAGGTACAACTATGCAGCTGCGGGCTGGAATCCACAGCGCAGGGTGGCCCAAGCTTTCTGGGCCTCCTCCACTGCAGATTGCAGTCCGCAGCCACCCCAGAAAATGGCGCCTTCATAGAAGCGCCATTTTCTGACGCTGTACCTGACTCATCCAGGGCCCTGGTGCGGTGGCTCACTGGGTAATAAAGGGGTTAGGGCCAGCTTTGTATTATCAGCTGGCCCTAAGCCCGAAATTCATGGGCTCACGCCAATATTAGACATGACCACCATGAATTTTGCTAGCAATTTCACTGGCAATTTGCTGGTTGCAGTGAAATCATGGACACACTGTTCTATTTTGTTGCCATGTACAAATGGAACAATGTGTCCATAATTCCACTGCAACCAGCAAATTGCCAGTGAAATTGCTAGCAAAATTGCCGTGTGTGACGGTACCTTTAGAGACTGCATCTTTATTAAAGAATTTTCCCCCTTCGATGTAGTCCAGGGTCGAGGGTCCTGCGATGTCCAATCGGGATCCAATATCATCTGATCGGTTTGACGAAAGCAAAGTTTGAAGGAGAAAATTATTATTTCAAATAAAAATTATTATCTTTATTCTTGTCAATGACTGGACTATATTTTCTATTCACTTTGCAACTCATTTGATAAATAAATGTATGAGTTTTCATGGAAAACACAAAATTGTCTGGGTGACCCCAAACGTTTGAACGGTAGTGTGTATATATATATATATATATATATATATATATATATATATATGTGTATATATATATATACATATATACACTGTGTGCAGAATTATTAGGCAAGTTGTATTGTAGTGGATTATTTTTATACAGCTCAAATATTCCAGAAATAGTATAGAAATTGGACTGAAGGTGAGAGATACCACTTCCTTTGAATTATACCTGTCTTCCTGTTCTCATACTGCTCTCACTATGCTCACATTTTCCCTCAAAGTTTTTGCTCCACTTATCCTCACTCACCTTCGCTACCCTCAAACCCCTGCACCCTCTAACCAGATAACTATGTCCCCCTCTCTGTTATCCCCCCACCTCACCTCATGCACAGACCTACTCCATAACCTCAGACCTCTCCTACAGATATATAAAACAAGCTGGTCACTCTCCTTCTCTCACCTGCTTTCCCTTTCTCTACTACTTTTCACTGCTGGCGACAGATCTCCAAATCCTGGTGTTGTGCAGTTTTTTTTCTGTTTTGTATCTTATGGAGTTGCTGGCTCCATGCTGCAATTTGCACCCTCATCACCTACAGGTGGTCTAGGGTGGAGATGGTGTCCGCCCACTGAGAAGTAGGGGGGTGGACAAGGAGGACAGGGACGTCAGCTTAGGACTCATCAGACCTGAAGTCACTTTGTCGCAGTTGATGAGCAAACAGACATTGGCCAATGTGTGTACCAAGAACTTCAGAAATAAAAAAAATAAAGATTTCGAGTTTTTTTTAAAAAAAAGTAAGTTTTTAAACTTTTTTCTCAAATATATACAGCTTGTTAGCATTTGTACATCATTGGTAGTAGCTGAGCGCTGCAGAGAATTTTTTTCTAGTTTTATATATATATATATATATATATACAGTATATATATATATACACTGTGTGCAGAATTATTAGGCAAGTTGTATTGTAGTGGATTATTTTATACAGCTCAAATATTCCAGAAATAGTATAGAAATTGGACTGAAGGTGAAAGATACCACTTTCTTTGAATTATACCTGTCTTCCTGTTCTCATCCTGCTCTCACTATGCTCACATTTTCCCTCAAAGTTTTTGCTCCACTTATCCTCACTCTCCTTCGCTACCCTCAAACCCCTGCACTCTCTAACCAGATAACTATGTCCCCCTCTCTGTTATCCCCCCACCTCACCTCATGCACAGACCTACTCCTTAACCTCAGACCTCTCCTACAGATATATAAAACAAGCCGGTCACTCTCCTTCTCTCACCTGCTTTCCCTTTCTCTACTACTTCTCACTGCTGGTGACATATCTCCAAATCCTGGTCCCCCCCCACCCCATACGTCCCACCTATCCTCACCTCCACCAAAGTAAAATAAACTACCGCATTCCTTCACATGTAAAACCCGTGCCTCTGACCCCCACCTCCCTGCTTCCACTCTCTGGAGCACTTTGGAATACCCGCTCTGTTTGCAACAAGCTCCACATGATCCATGATCTTTTTACTTACCAGAACCTTTCCTTCTAGGGCCTCACTGAGACCTGGCTGACAGCCTCTGACACGGCCCCCCTGCTGCACTGAACTATGGCGGCCTTCACTTTACCCACACTCCTCGCACTGGCAACAGACATGGCAAAGGAGTGGGTTTCCTCCTCTCTGCAAACTGCTCTTTCAACCCAATCCAACACCCACCCTCCCTTATCCACCCTTCTTTCGAAGTTCACTCTCCCTCCAATCTTCAAATGGCCGTCATATATCGACCTCCGGGCTCTGCCACTACCTTCTTTGACCAATTCTCCATCGGGCTTCTTCACTTTCTCTCTGCTGACATACGCACCATCATCATAGGTGACTTTAATATCGCTACTGACACCCGCCAGCCATCGGCCTTCAAACTCCTTTCTCTTACCTCATCCTTTGGACTTACTCAGTGGTCCTACACAGCCAACCACACAGACGGACATACACTGGACCTCATCTTCACCCGCCTCTGTTCCCTATCTAATCTCACAACCTCCCCCTCCCTCCTATCTGACCACCATCTACTCACTTTCTCATCCTTGTCCTCTCACCAGTCCCCCATATCCAGCCACTAGCTCATCCTCGCATAAATCTCGCACACCTAGACATTCACAGACTCTCCGACTCTCTTCTCCCCCTGTCCTCTATATCTACACTCTATGACACAGACAGTGCCACTGCTTTCTACAATGCCACCCTCACATCAGCCATACACTCAGTCACCCCTCTCGTTTGTGGTGTTCCTGCGTCCAGGAGGCCTCAAAGGGAACTGCAGCCAGGCAGGTAGGACACTTGTTGCACAACAACACCCTCACAGCCCACACAACCCACGTACAGAAGGTAGCATCCAGCCCTGAGATTAGAGACTCTATGAGATTGAGGGGTGGTGAGTTTGGAGGAGTGGGTTGGGTACACACGTAGTCAGGTGACTTGACAGTAGAAATAAAAAGGGGGAAGAGGAAGGAGTTCAGTAGGCCATAGTGAGCTGAACAGCAAAGACCAAGAGTAGGCCCAGGGTGCCGAGCTGCAAAGACAAAAAACTGAGGAGCACATGCCAGAGAACAGCGGAAGGTTGAGCTAAGCTGAGCAGGAGAAAGCCACACGTCCTGGAAGAGTGAGGGCATAAGGAGCGCAGAATCTGTACTGAGCCAGGGTGAGCCGGAGGAGAGAGAAAGCCTATCAGGAGTGTGAGAGGACAGAGAGGGATGGTGATACCCGGGCCCTAGAAACACAGCTGAACCTATCGACTGCAGGCGGAGTAGCCCTCCTATTATACCGAGAGACGCAGAAGGAAAGGAGCCTGGTTGAGCCTCAGACTTGAGGACTGCTGGAGGCTAGGCTGAGTATAGTGTCGGCTCTAGAGTGGACCGTAGTTTACCCGGCATCCCCAAACAACATGACGGGGGGTTTTAGCTCCAGATTGAGATCCCTACCCCAAAGGACAGGCAGCTCAGTGACAAACTGAAGGATCCACAGGGGTCCGAGTCACCGCTATACTGTCCAGAGACACCCACCAAGTGTATAGAGAACGTAATAGCTCGGAAAGGACACTAAAGACTGTGTGAGGGGTCACAGAGAGAGAGAGAGGAATCTGGCTGCAGGGAGCAAAGGGAACCCGGAGAGGGAGAATGTGCCCGTGTACTAAGAACTGTACTTGAACTTTGTAAGAACTGTAAATGAGCTGTAAAGTGACTTGAAGAACTGAGAGTAAACAAGGAAAAACCCTGGAACTGCTTCCCTTGTGTTTCTGCATGAAAGTGATTCTCTCCATACAGGATACAGCCTGTTAGCACCAGCAAAGAGGAGAGATCCCTGCAGCGTCTGCAAAGTAAGTGTGCTACACACTCCACAATAGACTTAACCCTTACTGCCCCGGGGAATACAGTTCTACCCACTGGAACTATACCATCTAAGCTGCTATTCCATCGTCCCCGGAGGTTCTGCAGCAGCGGTGGCCCCATCACTGGCCGCATATAGTGGGTGGCGTCACGACTGACAACCCCTGTAAATATCCCCTTTTATTGCTGAGCCCGGGACACGGACCGGACCAGGACCACCCGTCCCAGTGGGCCCGACACGTTCATCGCAAGAGGCGACGAATCAATAGGCAACCCTGGCACAACAATCTCACCAAAAAACTCCGACAAGTGTCCAGGGCTGCGGAGCGGCATTGGAAGCAAACATGCCTGCCAGACGACTTCACTTTCAAACAACCTACACTTGCCTTCAAATCAGCCCTCACCTCTGCTAAGCAGACCTACTTCACAAACCTTATATCTTCCTTATCCTACAACCCCAAACAACTGTTCAGCACTTTCAACTCTCCTCCGCCCACCACTTCCCCCTCCAACCTCCCTCATCTCTGCTGAGGACTTCGCTACATACTTCAAAAATAAGATTGACCTAACAAGGCAAACCTTTATCATTCCACCACCGCAACCACTCCATATACCAGACCTCTGCCCTTCCCTCATAACCTCCCTCTCCAACATCACTGAAGGAGAACTTACTCGTCTCCTATCCAAATCACACTTCACCACTTGTGCACTTGACCCAATCCCTTCCCACCTCCTCCCCAACCTCACTAGCATGCTCATCCCAGCCCTAACCCACCTCTTCAATCTATCACTATCTTCTGGGACCTTCCCCTCGGCTTTCAAACATGCCACCTAGGGATGGGCGAATCTATTCGCTAGGACTCGTTACTCGGCGAGTAGTAAGGGACTCGCAGGACTCGGTACTTTGCGAGTTTCCCAGTGATTACTCGCACGAGTCCAATGCAAATCAATATCAATCCTAGTTTTGTCAGAAACGCTGACAAAACTAGGATTCCTATTGTTTGCATTAGACTCGGCTACTGTGCCAGTGATAGCAGGGAAACTCGCAAAGTAACTGCTGTTACATTGCGAGCTGAGTCCAGCTGTCTTCTCTGTGTGCAGGCTGCCAGCTCCAGGGTCCTAGAGCCCGCCTGCTCACAGACATGATGTAGCAGTGCTGAGATTGTTCTCAGTCTGCTCATTCCCTGTGCATAGACATCTATCTATGCACAGGGGATGTAGCAGAGAGGACATCGCGTTTTGGACTACGTCGGACGGAAGAGGATTTTTTTAATTAAAGATGGAGTCCCTAATGGCTTTTTTTTAAATTTCTAATAAAAAATTTTCTTTGTGTTGTGTTTTTTTAAAACAATTTAATAGAAATTCATGGCGGTCATGTCTAATATTGGCGTGACCGCCATAAATTTCGGGCTTAGGGCCAGCTGATAATACAAAGCTGGCCCTAACCTCTTTATTACCCAGCGTGCCACCGCTACCAGGGCCGCTGGAAGAGCGGGGTTCAGCGCCAGAGGATGGCGCTTCAATGAACGCGCCATCTTCTGGGGCGGCTGCGGGCTGCAATTTGCAGCGGGGTGTGCCCAGAAAGCTTGGGCATCCCTGCGCTGCGGATTCCAGCCCCCAGCTGCTTAGCTGTACCTGGCTAGACATAGAAATTGCGCGGAGCCCCACGCATTTTTTATTTATTATTTCATGAAATTCATGAAATAATTAAAAAAGAGGGCTCCCCTATATTCTTGTGTCCGGCCAGGTACAAATAGGCACCTGGGAGTTGGGGGCAGCCCGTCGCTGCCTGCTGGATCTGGCTGGTTCCATAAATACGGCGAAGCCCACGTGAAATTTTTTTCAGACAAATCCATAAAACAATGTAAATTAAAGGGATTGCATCTTTATTAACCCCTGGACCATGGGCGAGGGGTTAATAAAGATGCAGTCCCTTTTTTAGGATTGTTTTATTGATTTTTCAGAAAAAAAATTACATGGGCTTCGCCGTACTTCTGGAACCAGCCGGATCCAGCAGGCAGCGATGGGCTGCCCCCAACCCCCAGGTGCCTATTTGCACCTGGCCAGACACAAGAATATAGGGGAGCCCTTTTTTGTTATTATTTCATGAATTTCATGAAATAATAAAAAAA
Source organism: Allobates femoralis (assembly GCA_033576535.1). Taxonomy (NCBI): domain Eukaryota; kingdom Metazoa; phylum Chordata; class Amphibia; order Anura; family Aromobatidae; genus Allobates; species Allobates femoralis. The sequence continues at coordinate 607,036,972 of JARQOC010000002.1, read as the reverse complement.
AATGCTTGGGGCTCCGCGCAATTTCTATGTCTAGCCAGGTACAGCTAAACAGCTGGGGGCTGGAATCCGCAGCGCAGGGATGCCCAAGCTTTCTGGGCACCCCCCGCTGCAAATTGCAGCCCGCAGCTGCCCCAGAAGATGGCGCGTTCATTGAAGCGCCATCCTCTGGCGCTGAACCCCGCTCTTCCAGCGGCCCTGGTGGCTGTGGCACGCTGGGTAATAAAGAGGTTAGGGCCAGCTTTGAATTATCAGCTGGCCCTAAGCCCGAAATTTATGGCGGTCACGCCAATATTAGACATGATCGCCATGAATTTCTATTAAATTGTTTTAAAAAAAACACAACACAGAGAAAAATTTTTATTAGAAATTTAAAAAAAAGCCATTAGGGACTCCATCTTTAATTAAAAAAATCCTCTTCCGTCCGACGTAGTCCAAAACGCGATGTCCTCTCTGCTCATCCCTGTGCATAGATATAGATGTCTATGCACAGGGAATGAGCAGACTGAGAACAATCTCAGCTCTGCTACATCAGGCAGCAGGCGGGCTCTAGGACCCTGGAGCTGCGGCAGCCAGCACAGAGCAGACAGCCTGACTCCTTACTGTGCGAGTTTCCCAGCGATTACTTGCACAGTAAACGAGTCCAATGCAAATCAATGGCAATCCTAGTTTTGTCAGAGTCTCTGACAAAACTAGGATTGCTTCAGGCTGAAGCTTCCGAGACACATCTGCGATTTGTAAATCGCACACTACTCGCTATTACTCGCTTCCCCATTCATTAACATTGGACTCGCTAGACTCGCAACGAGTAGCGAGTCCCAGGCTCGGACTCGCTAAAGTCAAGCGATTCCGAGTAATTTAGGACTCGCCCATCACTACATTTCTGACATGCAAAAACAAAACTCAAAAAAATTAGTGACCAATACAGCCACCTTTCTTTATGATGACACTCAACAGCCTTCCATCCATAGATTCTGTCAGTTACTTGATCTGTTTACGATCAACATTGTTTGCAGCAGCCTCTACAGCCTCCCAGGCACTGTTCTGAGAGGTGTACTGTTTTCCCACCCTGTAGAGCTCACACTTTATGAGGGACCACGGGTTCTCTATGGGGTTCACATCAGGTGAACAAGGGGGCCATGTCATTATTTTTTCTTCTTTTAGATCTTTACTGGCCAGCCATGCTGTGGAGTAGTTGGATGCATGTGATGGAGCATTGTCCTGCATGAAAATCATGTTTTTCTTAAATGATACCAATATCTTCCTGTACCACTGCTTGAAGACGTTGTCTTTAGTTATGGGCGAATCTACTCGCTAGGACTCGTTACTCGGCGAGTAGTAAGGGACTCGCAGGGCTCGGTACTCTGCGAGTTTCCCAATGATTACTCGCACAGTAAACGAGTCCAATGCAAATCAATATCAATCCTAGTTTTGTCAGAGACGCTGACAAAACTAGGATTGCCTTTGACTTGCATTAGACTCGGCTACTGTGCCAGTGACAGCAGGGAAACTCGCAAAGTAACTGCTGTTACTTTGCCAGCCGAGTCCAGCTGTCTTCTCTGTGCAGGCTGCCGCAGCTCCAGGGTCCTAGAGCCCGCCTGCTCACAGAGATGATGTAGCAGAGCTGCGATTGTTCTCAGTTTGCTCATTCCCTGTGCATAGACATCTATATATATGTACAGGGGATGTAGTAGAGAGGACATCGCGTTTTGGATTACGTCGGACGGAAGAGGATTTTTTAATTAAAGATGGAGTCCCTAATGGCTTTTTTTTTTTATTTCTAATAAAAAATTTTCTCTGTGTTGTGTTTTTTTAACCCTTTATTGGAGATTCTTAGTGGCTGGGTCAAACGTGGCCTGACATTAAGAATCTCGGGCTCAATACCAGCTTGTATAACAAAGCTGGTATTAACCCCTTTATTACCCAGCGTGCCACCGCCACCAGGGCCGCTGGAAGAGCGGGGTTCAGCGCCAGAGGATGGCGCTTCAATGAACGCACCATCTTCTGGGGTGGCTGCGGGCTGCAATTTGCAGCGGGGGGGGGGGTGCCCAGAAAGCTTGGGCCTCCCTGCGCTGCGGATTCCAGCCCCCAGCTGCTTAGCTGTACCTGGCTAGACATAGAAATTGCGCGGAGCCCCACGCATTTTTTTTTTATTATTTCATGAAATTCATGAAATAATAAAAAAAAAGGGCTCCCCTATATTCTTGTGTCCGGCCAGGTACAAATAGGCACCTGGGGGTTGGGGGCAGCCCGTCGCTGCCTGCTGGATCCGGCTGGTTCCAGAAATACGGCGAAGCCCACGTGAAATTTTTTTCTGACAAATCCATAAAACGATGTAAATAAAAGGGACTGCGTCTTTATTAACCCCTGGACCATGGGCGAGGGGTTAATAAAGATGCAGTCCCTTTTTTAGGATTGTTTTATTGATTTTTCAGAAAAAAAATTACATGGTCTTCGCCGTATTTCTGGAACCAGCCGGATCCAGCAGGCAGCGACGGGCTGCCCCCAACCCCCAGGTGCCTATTTGTACCTGGCCAGACACAAGAATATAGAGGAGCCCTTTTTTTTTTATTATTTCATGAATTTCATGAAATAATTAAAAAAAAATGCGTGGGGCTCCGCGCAATTTCTATGTCTAGCCAGGTACAGCTAAGCAGCTGGGGGCTGGAATCCGCAGCGCAGGAATGCCCAAGCTTTCTGGGCACCCCCCGCTGCAAATTGCAGCCCGCAGCCGCCCCAGAAGATGGCGCGTTCATTGAAGCGCCATCCTCTGGCGCTGAACCCCGCTCTTCCAGCGGCCCTGGTGGCTGTGGCACGCTGGGTAATAAAGAGGTTAGGGCCAGCTTTGAATTATCAGCTGGCCCTAAGCCCGAAATTTATGGCGGTCACGCCAATATTAGACATGACCGCCATGAATTTCCATTAAATTGTTTTAAAAAAAAACACAACGCAGAGAAAATTTTTTATTAGAAATTAAAAAAAAAGCCATTAGGGACTCCATCTTTAATTAAAAAAATCCTCTTCCGTCCGACGCAGTCCAAAACGCTATGTCCTCTCTGCTACATCCCTTTGCATAGATATAGATGTCTATGCACAGGGAATGAGCAGACTGAGAACAATCTCAGCTCTGCTACATCAGGCAGCAGGCGGGCTCTAGGACCCTGCAGCTGCGGCAGCCATCACAGAGGAGACAGCCGGACTCTTATCTGTGCGAGTTTCCCAGCGATTACTTGCACAGTAAACGAGTCCAATGCAAATCAATGGCAGAGACTCTGACAAAACTAGGATTGCTTCAGGCTGAAGCTTCCGAGACACATCTGTGATTTGTAAATCGCACACTACTCGCTATTACTCGCTTCCCCATTCATTAACATTGGACTCGCTAGACTCGCAACGAGTAGCGAGTCCCGGGCTCGGACTCGCTAGAGTCAAGCGATTCCGAGTAATTTAGGATTCACCCATCACTAGTTGTCTTCCAGAAACTAGCAGTAGGTCTGGGAGTTGAGCTTCACTCCATCCTCAGCCCGAAAAGGTCCCACAAGTTCATCTTTGATGATACCAGCCCATACCAGTACCACACCTCCACCTTGCTGGCGTCTGAGTCAGAGTGGAGCTCTCTGCCCTTTACTGATCCAGCCTCTGGCCCATCCATCTGGACCATCAAGAGTCACTCTCATTTCATCAGTCCATAAAACCTTTGAAAAATCAATCTTAAGATATTTCTTGGCCCAGTCTTGACATTTTATCTTAAGTTTCTTGCTTTAAGTTGGTCGTTTTTCAGCCTTTCTTACCTTGGCCATGTCCCTGAGTATGGCACACCTTGTGCTTTTTGATACTCCAGTAACCTTGCAGCTCTGAAATATTGCAAAACTAGTGGCAAATGGCATCTTGGCAGCTTCACGCTTGATTTTCCTCAATTTATGGGCAGTTATTTTGCGCCTTTTTTGCCCAACACGCTTCTTGCAACCCTGTTGGCTATTTGCCATGAAACGCTTGATTGTTCTGTGATCATGCTTCAAAATGTTGGCAATTTCAAGACAGCTGCATCCCTCTGCAAGACATCTCACAATTTTGGACTTTTCAGAGCCTGTCAAATGTCTCTTCTGACCCATTTTTCCAAAGGAAAGGAAGTTGCCTAATAATTAAGCACACCTTATATAGGGTGTTGATGTCATTAGACCACACCCCTCGTCATTACAGAGATGCACATCACCTGATTTACTTAACTGATAGTTAGCTCTCAAGCCTATTCAGCTTGGAGTAGGACAACATGTATAAAAAGTATCATATGATCAAAATACTCATTTGCCTAATAATTCTGCACACAGTGTATTTATATATGTAGATCGTATAGATCATGAGCCCCAATAGGGACAGTTTTGCTGATTAGAAGTGCTGAATGGTACTATGTCCGTGAATAAATATTATTATATTAATATTGTGTTACAGTTGAAGCCAGAAGTTTACATACACATACATATGTGTCTTTTTATATAGTGTTTCTCTCTAAATGCCATGTTATTAGAATAAGCCTTTCCCATTTTAGGAATTAGGATTATCAAAATTATTTATATTGCAAAAATGTCAGAGTAATAAGAAAGAGATAGGGGGAGAGCGCATGGGTGGAGAGATGGCCCCTGCACCAAGTGCCACAGAGCCCGCCTCCATCATGATGTCACCACCCTCCCAATCAGATAGCATCGGGACCACGTCTAGTTATTAATATTTGCAAAATGCTAGAATAATGAGAGAGAGAGAATGTTTTAAGGCATTTTTATTTCTTTCTGCAAAGTCACAAGTTTACATACACTAAGATTACTATACCTTTAAACAATTTGGGACAGCCCATATGATGTAATGTGTTTGAAAGCTCCTGATAGGTTTATTGGCAACACCTGAGTTAATTAGAGACACAACTGTGGATGTATTTTAATGCACACATAAAACACACTAACACACTGCTTCTTTGTGTAACATCATGTGAAAATCTAAGAAAATCAGTTAGGGTATCAGGAAGAGAATTGTGGACTTGCACAAGTCTGGTTCATTCTTGGGTGCAATTTCCAGATACCTGAAGGCCTCGTTCATCTGTACAAACAATTATATGCAAGCGGGATTTCCTTGCTCCTATCCTGGATTGGAACCATGTCTCAGGGGTGAACTGAATATTGTTTTATATCTGTTATATACTGATGCATGGGTAGCATGCAGTGTGTGTCATATACTGTTGCATAGTCTTGCGTGCGTAGTATCCAAATTTATTAGTACTGACAGTTCAAGCGTAGATGTAAACATATTGATAATCACCTAACAAAGAAACATAATTATGCTCATATATTAGATCATTAGATTGTTTATGCTGGGAAAAAAAAAAAATCATTGTTCTCGACAGCAACACTGCCGGATGTAAACCGGAGATGTGCTGCTGATAACATGATACGATTGGGGACATAATGATCTGTTCGTGTTTGTTCTGTCCCCAATATTTTTTTCAGCCTCTCTATTGAGTAAATAAGGGCCAAACAAGTTCATTATTGTCTATCGCACTTGTTTAACAAACTGAAATGAGCTCAAGTAGATGTAACCTAAATGTTTATGTATAATGGTGCACAATATTAACATTTGGTACTCCACTTTTAACATTTGCCAAGGGCCTCCCTTCACTCCACATGAACAATGCTAATATATAATAAAATGTGCCCCCCAATAAAAACAAGCTTCATACAATCACATCAGTGAAAAAAATATGGCAACTGAAAAACCTAAAAGATTGGTTTGCCATAAATACACTTTCAGTGTAAAGGAGTAAAGGAGTTTTCCCACGAAGATGATATGAAACAACCACAGCCTACATGGGAGCGATATGTACTTGAATGTACTTTAAAGTAATCTACCCTGTTTCCCCTAAACTAAGATGGGTGGGGGTGTGGGGGAATATTGCATGGGAATATTGGGGGCTGCAAAGGGATAATGGGGATATTGGGGGCTGCATGGGAATATTGGGGCTTGCAAGGGAATGATGGAAAAATAAGACATCCCCTGAAAATAAGACATAGTGCATTTTTTAGAGCAAAAAGTAATATAGGCGAGTATCTTATTTTCGGGGAAACAGGATATGTATTGACGTACTACATATCTAAGTTTTTCTAGGATATCAGCCACCAGAAGATTCCTCTCAGGATTACTGGGTGCATTTGCCTGTGGGCGGAGCCACAGCTCAGCATCACATGACTTCCTCAAGACTGTTCTGACTTCAGTTCCCAGAATTCCCTGCTCCCGTGCACACTCCTGAGTCTTACAATGATGTGGCCCTCATCTGTCTCGTGTGTGTCTGCCTCTATTCTCTCTCCTACTTGTCTCTGACTGTATCTCTCCATGGTTTTCTGATTGTATCTTGTGCCCTACATCACTTCTTCCATTTTTTTCTTTGTCCTGCTGTCTTCTTTCTTATGCCTCTTTCTGCTTGGCCCCCTGACTCTGCTCTACCTCTGATTGGCCTCACCCCCTCCATAGCACTGACACTGGTGGCTTGGATGGCTTTGGCTCCACCCTTTGATTAGTCCCACCCCTCCTTAGTCTTCTTGCAGTGATACTGCTGGAGGGTGCAGGGCTCTGTGGTTCTAGAGGGGAGGGCTCCGCTGGCTGCAGGATGGGTTAGAATGTCTCCCTGTGTCAGGACGCTCCCTGTCAGACTCCCTGACAAGCTGTGGAGTGTAGAGCTATAGTCTATAACTCTACGCTCCACATTCTATCAAGCAGCCTGTGAGAAAACTGAAAGGTGGGCCGGCTATGATTTTAGGCTGTGCTAAGCAGATTCCATGCTCTACCATTACTAGGAGGACACATATAGGTCGGACAGACTTGTCACATGACTTAGAGGAAGATCTACAGCACCACATACTTCTAAGGATTGCCAAAAAAACTATTTTTAAAGGGGTTTTCCCATGAATACAATACCTTTTATATGCTTATGCTTTAAGGACCTAACTCAGATTGTTCAATAACACTTTTCACATTTTCTGATATATTGTTTTGCATTCTAAGTGAAATATAAATTCTAGGGTGTATTGATTTAGAACTATTTGTTGTGTTGTCTCTTTATTATTTAGCCTAGAATTATTATTTTTTTACCAAATTTACAACTGGGTGTTACCATTCCCCTTGTTAATAGGGTGTGACCCTAAACAGCCTGATATTGGCAGCCCCGATTGAACAGTGTCAGGCTGTGTAGGCAGGGCCGCCATTAAGGGGTTACAGCCCTTACTGCAGTAAGGGGCCCGGGGCCTGACTGCAGGGGGCGTGGCTATAGGACAGGGGCAGGGGGGGCCCTGCCATGCCGGTGGTGGGCGTGGCCATTTGGAGTAAGGTGGCCCCCTGAGATGCGTGACATGAGCGCTCCCCTCACTGACTAGTACCAGGCTGTACCTGTGTGCGGGTATCCGCGACCGCGGGCTGCCCACTAAATTCCCGACCAGGAAGTGCACTTGAAAGGACTGGAGGCGGAGCCGCAGGGGGAGAAGCCCCGCTGGAGGAGAGAGAAGAACCATGACACCGCCCAGGGGCGGACTGGCCCATGCCCCCAAGCCCCGCCCTCGTACCCCCCTGGGCCCCCCGGTCCGTTAATATTGCTAATCATATCGGCAGCACTGCCGATATGATTAGCAATGCTGTGCCTCTTGCAGCTGCAAAGCAGGGAGAGCGATTTCCCTGCTCTGCCTGCTGCCGCCGCTGTGCCCCTCTGGCTCCTGCCAGCCTGTGCACAGGAGATCAGTCTCAGGGTGATGATGTCATCGTCCTGAGACTGCTTCCTGTGTGCGCACCGGGAGCCGGCGCTCAGGGCGCTGCAGAGGAGAGACCGCCCCAGTGCTGCCTGCACCATGGTGAGTCTGGAGGAGGAGGGAAGGGTGTCGGTACTGGCCCCCCCGCCTGTGCTGGGCCCCCCTGTCTGTGCTGGGCCCCCTCTGCCTGTGCTGGGCCCCCCTGTCTCTGCTGGGCCCCCCCTGTCTCTGCTGGGCCCCCCCCTCTCTCTGTTGGGCCCCCCCTGTCTCTGCTGGGCCCCCCCTGTCTCTGCTGGGCCCCCCTGTCTCTGCTGGGCCCCCCCCCTGTCTCTGCTGGGCCCCCCCCGTCTCTGCTGGGCCCCCCCTGTCTCTGCTGGGCCCCCCTGCCGGTAATGGCCCCCCCCAGCCTGTGCTGGGCCCCCCTTGCCTGTGCTGGGCCCCCCCTTCTGGTAATGGGCCCCCCTTGCCGGTGCTGGGCCCCCTTGCTGGTAATGAGCCCCCCTGCCTGTGCTGAGCCCCCCTTGTGGTGCTGGGCCCCCCTTGTGGTGCTGGGCCCCCCTGGTGCTGCCGGGCCCCCAGGGTGCCTGGTGGTGCTGGGTCCCCCTGCTGGTGCTGGCCCCCTGGTGGTGGTTCGGGCCCCCTGGTTGTGCTGGACCCCTTGGTGCTGCCGGGCCCCCAGGGTGCCTGCTGGTGCTGGGTTTCCCTGCTGGTGCTGGGCCCCCTGGTGGTGCTGGTGGGCCCCCCTGGTTGTGCCGGGCCCCCCTGGTGGTGCTGGGTCCCCCTGGTTGTGACGGGCCCCCCTGGTGGTGCTGGGCCCCCCTGCTGGTGCTGCCGGACCCCCAGGGTGCCTGCTGGTGCTGGGTCTCCCTGCTGGTGCTGGGCCCCCTGGTGGTGCTGGTGGGCCCCCTGGTGGTGCTGGTGGGCCCCCCTGGTTGTGCCGGGCCCCCTGGTGGTGCTGGGTCCCCCTGGTTGTGACGGGTCCCCCTGGTGATGCTGGGCACCCTGGTGGTGCTGCCGGACCCCCAGGGTGCCTGGTGCTTCTGGGCCCCAAGAGTGCCTGGTGCTGCCAGGACCCCCAGGGTGCCTGGTGCTTCTGGGCCCCAAGGGTTCCTGGTGCTGCCAGGCCCCCAAGGTGCCTGGTGCTGCTGGGCCCCCAGGGTGCCTGATGGTGCTGGGCTCCTGGTGCTGCCGGGCCCCCAAGGTGCCTGGTGCTGCCTGGCCCATGGTGGTGCCTGGTGCTGCTGGGCCCTCTGGATGATTGGTGGTGCCTGGTGCTGCTGGACCCCTGGTGGTGCCTGGCCCCCCTGATGGTGCCGGGCCCCCCTGGTGGTGCCGGGCCCTCCTGGTGGTGCCTGGTGCTGCTGTGCCCCCAGGGTGCCTGGTGCTGCCGGGCCCCCAGGGTGCCGGGCCTCGTGGTGCCTGATGGTGCCGGGCCCCTGGTTGTGCCTGGTGCTGCCAGGCCCCTGGTGCTGCCGGGTGCCTGGTGGTGCTGCCGGGTGCCAGAGACTGGAAGCTTCAGAGGACTAAGCTGCCGGGTACCTGGTGTCATAGACCGGCAGCCGCAGAGGAAGAAGCTGCGGGGTGCCTGGTGCCGAAGACTGGCAGCCTCAGAGGAAGAAGCTGCCTGGTGCTGGTGAGTGGGAGACTGGGAGCCACAGAGGAAGAAGCTGCCGTTTTCTGGAAGCTTGTGGCCCCTGCCTTCAGAGCTCAGCTCACCCCCTTAATGGGTGGGGGCCCGGGGAGAGACAATACATCCCTGTGGCTCCTGCAGAGCTCAGCTCACCCCCAGTCTATGTGCTCCTAGCCCTCTACAGTGCTGTATATGCCCTCAGTGTCTCCTGTATTATGTATATATAGCGGTCTCCTATGTGATGTATTTGATTTACAAAACTTATTGTCACAGAATCGACTGCGCTCCAGACCAACACAAGCCTGGAAGATCAGATATCACCGAACATCGCAGGACACTGAGAAGCAGCTGCAGCCATCAAATTAGGTGAGCTAATTAATTAAATGTAGCCTGGTAATTGTCATGGTGATGTGCAGCCCCTAAATGACGGTAGAAATTTCAAAATGTTCCTTTCCCT